>OX467714.1:20647278-21177278 GCA_950111635.1 Agelastica alni
TTAATAACTAAATAAACAAACCCTGTAATCTATCTAAAAAAAATAACAAGAATCAATTCTAGTGTCATGGATTAAATGGACAAAAATAATAAAACTTTTGATCTTTTATTTGGATGGCATTACAAATAAATTTAATAACTTTATTACAGAGTAATTATAATTATAATTTATCTATGCACGGATATAGGGAATTACGTACTCATAAATTGTTGGAATTATAGTTGTACTTAAATGAAAACCATGTGTAACTGGTTTTATCCTGTATATTTTTCTTTCAAATAAATAAATAAATTACAACACTCATAATCTTGATTATAATTATTCAAGACATAGGTTGTTAAAGGATTCATTTTAAAATTGTATAAAAATATTCAACAAAAAAAGAAGAAAATGACAGATGAATTTCCTACCTTATGAATATAATTATAGATGACACAAATTGCATTCGGAAGGAATGTGTGTTATCTACATTTACTATCTAACAATGTAAAAATACTGGCTATAATGACAATGCATAAAGGGATAAAAATAAATTGAAAAAAGAAGAAAATAACAGATGAATTTTCCTACCCAATGAAAATAATTTTAGATGACACACATTGCATTCGCATTTACTACCTAACAATGTAAATATACTGCCTGTAATGACGATGCATAAAGGAATATAAATAAATTGAAAAAAATTATAGTTTAAAAAAACGCATGTAGTGTTAATCAAACTAAAAAGTAAAAAATAATTCTTACCATAAGAATAAAATTACGGACGAGAAAATTTATGTCACAGTTCTAAAAGCGTGGGGTGCTTAGTAAAACATTTATAAACTAACTCTGCGTTTCGGAATGAAACTGATCGATATCAATCGTTTTCATTTTTAACTAGTTTCATTCCGAAACGCAGAGTTAGTTTAAATTAAAAATGTCATACAAAACACCTCACGCTTTTAGAACAGTGACATTAATTTTCTCGTGTGCTCTCCTGTTACCACAGAATATAAATGTTTCTTTAAATGTAGTCCAAGTTTGCCCGCGATTTAATCAGGAAGAAACTACAACTACTACTTTTATTGTAACGTCAATAAAATATATAAATAAAATAAAAAATCTTAAAAGTGATTTTTATTGTAACATCTAAAAATAATCTATCGAATACCGCATGAGGGTTCGATTAATTAGATAATAATTCTCCAGGCCTTTTCTCAAACTTGTTGCCATTTGGCCATAGCCACTCGAGTCCTTCGGGCTCTCGTGTCTTTAGCCTGACAACAAGTTTTCTAAAATCTGTCAAATTATTTTTAATTTATTCTCACTCTTGATATTATTATTACTATTATTACTACAGAAATTTTTTTGACAGTTTTAACAATTATATTTTTGTGTCATATGGAACAATTTTACCATAACGCTGCTGTGGCGAGGAGAAGAGGCAGTTGCTTGTCTGATGGATTTTTTCAAATCGAGAAAAATAACGATGACTCTCCAAAAAATCGCATTGAATACAATCCGGTGTTCAGTAAGATGTGCCAAGGTGGTTCTAAAAGCTGTAAAAGTAGCAAATGGTTGGTTTCCAATAGTGAAAGACAAAGCTGCCCTTTACGTCTTTTTCATAAACTGATATCAAAACGAGGTGACAATATAACCTCACCACGACTGATCTTAAAACCAAATCGACAAAGGAAAAATGAAACTGACAAATGGTACAAAAATGTACCTGTTGGAAAAAATACAATAAATGAATGGACTAAATCTGCTGCTGAGGCAATTGCCTTAAATGTAAAGGACAAAAAGATAAAAAATCACTCGAATAGATCCACTGCTGTCAGCGAATTGGCAAAAAGTGGTGTAGAAGAACAACAATTGCTGAAAATTACTGGTCATAGCAATTAAAATTCTATAAAAACATACTTAAATCTCGATCAAGAACACCGCAACAAGATCATAAAAATTATGCGTGGTAATAGATCTTCTATAGTAGAGAACAGCAACGAATCTAATTTTGAGTTAAATTTTAATAATTCTACTTTTATTAACTGTACTTTTAATAAATAAATAAATGTTTCGTCCCCTCGGACATTGACAATTGCCTCATAATTTTATGAAAAATTTCTCAAGCTCATTGCTTGGTAATAGCCCGAAGCCCAAGTAATGAGCTTTAGATTATCATAAAATTATCTCGTTTATTATCAATGTCCTAGGGATATTACCACTGAAAATAAACATAAGTACAAGTACTCAACTACACACAATAAAGTACGAAACATCAGACGCGTATGCCGTTTACCAATTATACCTGCGCAGCCGCTGCGAACTTATTGGCCGCCTTGTACCAATAAGCGCGCACCTATGACTGGGCACAGCCAATAGCATACGCGCTATGGATAACCGTCTACACTATAGAAAGGGTCGTGACGGAAAACTCTTACACTTTTTCTCGTCTAGCCCCCATCCGCCGAGACCGTACCGAGCGATAAGGAACTTCGTTCCAAAAAAATGGTCTCAATACCTTAAATTGAAAATGCTAAGTACAGAACATCGAGTATAGATGCAAGTGAAACAAGACTCTTAATCAAAATTAAAGAATTGAGGAACACTGTACATGATCTAGAGAAAGAAAACTCCAATCTCAAAGCAGAAGTGGAAAAATTAAAAAACGCCGAAAAGAAAAACAACATAATCATCTTCGAACTAGACACAGAGAATAAATAAATCAACACGAAATATATTACCCAAGAATTGAAAACGCTCCTCGATATTGACCTGGAAGACTTACACTTCAATGAAGTATATCCTTTGGGAAATATAAAAATGGACCAATAAAGATAGAATTTGTGTCATACCTTACAAAAAAATACATCTTCAAAATCACCTCGAAACTTAAAGGTACTAAAATTTCCACTGCAAACGACCTAACGCCACAACAAAGACAAGAACAAAAAATCTATTACTAAGACAATAAGCTATACGTCGAAGAGGTTGCCTACGGAATTCTTCTTAGTCATATCTTCATTGCTGAAGAGTTGTGACATCATGTGTATGAGCATTGATGGGTCGATTTTCTCCACTACTGTCGGTCTTCCGCTACTCTTAAATTTGTCTGCAAGGTTTACCCTGTAATCTCTTTAATTTGGTCTATCCATCGTGATGGAGATCTTCCTCTTGACCTTTTACCTTCCACTTTGCCCTGCACGATAAGTCTTTCTAGATTGTTTTGATCTCGTCTGGTGACGTGTCCGAAGTAACCCAAAATGCGACGTCGGCAACTGGTGGATAATCAATCGTTGATTCCTAATTCGCTTAATACTGACACATTGGTCCGGTGCGCAGTCCAGGGTATGCGAAGCTTCCTCCGCCAGCACCACATTTCGTATGCATCTATTCGTTGCCTGTCGCTCGACTTTATTGTCCAGGATTCGGAACCATATGAAAATATCGAAAACACTAAGGTGTTAACCAGGGCTCTTTTAGTGTTTCTGGTTATGCAACCGTCTTTCCATATCTTATATAAGTTTGACATTGCTGTCCTCGCTAATACTATCCGTCTTCTTATTTCTGTTTCGCACCCTCCCTTGCTGTTTATTAGCGATCCTAAATAGATGAATTCCTCTACTACTTCAATTCTATTTTGCAGATTTCTTAACTGTATGGTGTTAGTCCTATCAATGATCATTAGCTTGGTCTTGTCTAAATTTATTTCGAGACCTAGGGCTCGGCTTTCATTTGAAACCTGATCAAGAAGTGTAATCATCTCATCTTCATCTCTTGTTATTAGGGTAATGTCGTCCGCGTACTTGAGATTATGTATCTTTCTACCATTGATTGATACACCTCCTTCAAAATTCTCTAGGGTTAGTCTAATTATAAATTCACCGTAAGCGTTAAACAGTCTCGGCGATAGGATACATCCATGACGCACTCCTCTATGTACTTGAAAAGTATTTGATGTTTTATTGTCGAGACTAACTATGGCATTGTTATTTCCGTATAGGTTGCTAATCAGAGATACGAGATGAAAAGGGACTCGCATTTTTTTCAATACATTCCAAAGACTACTCTCCATCGAACACAATCAAAAGCCTTCTTGTAATCTATAAAGCATAGGAGCATGGGTGTATTGAACTACGGAATAGAGGACCTTAATCCCTAAAACCAGGAAGGAAAAAACCAAATAGCGTCCCGGCCACACCAACAGCACCCACAAAAACTACACTAGAGGACCAAGAACATGAAAAAAGAAGCATCATAACTACCCCAATACCACCCATTGTGAGAAAATTATCAACCAAAGGTAAAGACAAACCAAGAACCCGCTTACTCAAATTTAAAATAGTAAAAATAAATGACTTAAAATTTTTAAAAGCAATTATAAAATATAATAATAAAAATTTAGTGATAAATACAATTTACCGTTCACCGGCATCAAATGTCTATGACTTCAAACGTTTTTGGACAATGTTCACAACGAATCAGATGATTTCTGCATCCTCGTAGGGGACATATCAACATCGACCTACTGGACGAAAATAGTACAAAATATCTAAAAATACTAAACGTTTTGGATATATATCAACTATCAATGAATCCACAAGGATCAAAACCTGCTTGGATATATGTATATGTGTGTATGTATAATATAATAATAATATAATACAATATATATTAGGTTACATTTCTCTTTTTTTTATAATTTATTGTAGGTATTTTATTCACTTTCAGCATATAATCATTCTATATATATAGATATATATATATATATATATATATATATATATATATATATATATATATATATATATATATATATATATATATATATATATATATAAATGGGTAGACCGCAAAATAAAAATAAAGCCGCATTTTATAATGAAGACATCCAATCGTGAAACTTGCTGGTAATTCGATTATATCACTTGTCGCATTTGGCCGAGCAACTTCTTTTGATTATTAAAAAATTAATTGATAATTTTGTCCGGATCGGTTTTAATCGTCACATGGGTACGTAAATGAAGCTTGTAATTTATTTAATTTTTTATTAACTTTCGACTATACATATACATTTCAAACACTAGGATCATTTAGGTATGTGCAATTCGGTATTATTCTATATGGTGCTACATTTTTTCATACTGACCGCTGTTAACATTTTTTTAAAATCATATATTTTTAAGAAATTACTGCAAAACGCACTGCTCTTCTTGCATATTGCATGCTTTGAATGATTTTACAGGCTAGACAGTTCAACTAAGTGTTGTAGTATGTAGTAAGTATGAGTCAGTGCATTATAAAGTTAATTTCCAAATGTTACATACACGTCCAACAACGACGAATGAAGGAGGTAAACACTTAACACATAAGTTCATAGATAGATCTAATATATTTGAGCTTGTTGAGAAATGTAAGTAAATCGACAGAAAATTAACTAAAATAAATTGTGTATCTTTTTCAGTTAGATTAACCAACATTACACGTTACCTAAAGACTTAGGGGCTATACAGTTTCTTTCAGCACCATGAGGAGGAAGTCACTATTTCGTTTAAGGAGATGACTAGAATCAACAATAGTAAGTTATATTATAAAACGTTACCTATTGCAGTGGTTCATGTTTTTTTATTTTTGTTGGATAAATTATAATTTTTTTTTAACGGTATTATTTTCCGGTAGGTTATTAAATATCTGTTATTTTTGAAAAGAAGTATCTTATTTTGTGTACCTACTTAGATCTAACAAATATTTATTCAACTGAAAACTTAATAAAAAATATTTTGGTTTATTATCTTAGAAACTGTTTAGCCAAATACATCCTAGGATAAATACAATAAAAAATAATTTATAGGGACCCTAATAAAAAAGCCAAATCTATTTTTTTTAATAATACAGTATTTTTCAGTCGTAAGAAGTTGTTTTTAATTGATCTTTTGCATGTAATTAAAAAAATTACCAGAATTTGTCAAGTTTTAATATTTATGTATCTTCTAAAAGCATTATATACTTCAAGCAGTTAAAAAGACGAGAGAACAAACATCATATTACATTTACATTACATTAAAATCTTGCGGTTGAGCCTTTGGTATCGGCACCTATGTCACCTAGATCTTTTGATCCTCTGTGACTACCGCTTTGTCTTCAGGGCATCAGAATTCTAGTCCGCTGATTTCGGCAAACATCAGGATTTCTGTTGGCCCTGTCTCTTTTAAATCGCTTGGATCCATTATCATACGGCCCCAGGTTTGATACCTGTACACAGCATCGGGCAGTGACACATAATGTGTATACTGCTCTCCTCCTCCTCTCCGCATAGTCGACAGTTTTTCTCGGCCGCCAGCTTAAGTTTGAAGAGGTGCGCCCTTAGTGCGATGTGTCCTGTGAGCAGGCCAAGCGTGCTGCTTAGTCTACTCCGGTACATCGTCCAGAGTGCGTTAACCCTCTTCTGGAGAGGTTTTTTCATTAGCTGTTTTGATGTTCTGCATTCCGCTGAGCCATATGTTCTTGTTCAAGGATTAATTTCAATAAATGTTTTGCTTCGGCAATTGGCAATCCGACCAACTGGCTTCTTGGTTCCACCAGGTTCCCATTTCTTGCCAGTTCATCGGCTACCTCGTTGCCGTTTATCCCTGTATGCCCAGGAACCCATGTAAGGGTGACTTTGTTTACCGTCGCTAACTTAGTGAGGGCTTGCATGCAGTCCCACACCACCGATGATGTTGTGGTGTTACTCACGAGGGCCCCAATGGCCGCGCGACTGTCAGTGAGAATATCAATCTCACTGTCGGTCACTCTGTTTTTGTCAGGTGCGTAGCGCACCTGAGTATAGCATAGACCTCAGCCTGAAAGACCGAGGCGTATTTCCCCAAGGGTATGCTTACCCTGTAGTTGCAGGATGCTCCAAACACACCTGCCCCGTAGCGTCCCTGGTACCCTGATCCATCAGTGTCGTTTCACTCCTGGGCTGATCAATGGTGTTTTCTTCAACCAGTCTTCTCTGGTTGGTATTTTTGTTTTATAGTTTTTCCCTATTAAGGTCTTTTTCGAAATTTTGTCCGATTTTATTGTGAAGGGGTGTTTGTGAAAGGTGTTCCTGCACCATCCATAGCGAAACCCGGTGTTAGTTACGGGGATACTTTCTTTATGGCCCAGTTCAGCGCAAGGTTAAAAAGTAAAGAAGATATAGGGTCTCCCTCCCGCAGGCGTTAGCAAATATTAAATGTTTCTGACGAAGCATTCCCAACTCGCACCTTTGCTTTCGGAAGTAGTCGGCCATATGCACTCTCCATTCCGGTCAACACTTATCTCGAGACTGTGCTCCTTCCTGATGTTTTATATTCAAAGATTTAACCGGAGGTATACAACAATCTTCTTTAGAAGCAGCATACCAATAAGCCTAAAATCAAGTCTTTAATCAATGCGAATTACCAGTAATGACCTACGGTGCCGAAACGCTTACACTGACAAGGAACACCGTACATAGATTGGAGGTTGCTCAGAGAAAAATGGTGAGAGCTATGCTTGGAATTTGAACCCAAGATCGCGTAAGAAATACGTACATACGGCAAAGAACAAAGGTCCAAGACATAATACAGAGAATTACGACACTAAAATGGAAGTGGCCAGGACATGTTGCGAGATTCAAAGATGACAGATGGTCTCTAAGAATAATAAATTGGAGACCCCGCGCAGACAAAAGAAGCAGAGGAAGACCGCCAACACGTTGGAGCGACGATATAAAAAGAGTCGACGGACACTGGATTCGAACAGCTCAAGATAGAGCCCAATGGATAGTTTAATGGAGGCCTATGTTCACCAGTGGACTCAACACCAGGCTGGGAGATGACGATGATACATCAATAATAATTCATCTCTACATGCTTAAGACAAGGATAGCGATCCCTTTAATTATCTTTTTCTTTTTATTCCTTCTAGCGTGGTCTCTTCTAATGCCTATGAGCTTTCTCTCATCTTTCTAACCTCCATGATCTTGGTAATTACGCAGTAGTAATACAGTACCACATTACATACATAAAATTAGCAATTTTATGTAATGCTTTAAAAATAATGCCAAACATAAAATTAAACTGCTTGTATTATCAGTACATTACATATGATTTATTTTATTTATTTAATATTTTGTTATTAAATATTCACTGCTTTTTAGTAATAGGTAAATACATTTGGATTTAGCCTCTAATTGACCATCATATAAAATAAAAAAAGTCAAACCTGAAGAAACCAAATTTCTTAGTCGTGTTTTAAAAATGTAATTTTATCGAAAAATGCAAGCCGTCGTATTATATATTTTGCTTGCACATATCAGTAATTATTCACAAATATTCACAGTGCGTACTTGAAACAAAATTCATTTACCCTATTTGATTGTTGAAACAAAACAATTTCACTGTAAGTACTAACTTTACATATTTCTGAATCGTTTACTGTATATCTAAGATTATGGGTACTGGTCTAATTAAAACAAGAAGAAATTAAGCTCGTTAAACTTACAATTGCTACTAGTATGCATTACCTACTGGCACAGTTTACCGTTTCTGCTGCAGTAAAAAGTTGAGTAGGGATAGAAAGGACACTGCTTTGGTTTTAAGTACTAATTAATTCATACCGAAGCAACGCGATATGTCACTTGAATATGTTTTCTTGCTCTCCAAGCCGAGAGTACGGTCTTATCGGCCGCATTTCAGTCCGAAAGAACAACTTTTGTAACCTGCTTACTTTTGCGGACAGTATGATGTACATCGCGCTCTCACCAGAGTGAGTTACTTTGCATAGTTGGGTACGACGCCAACGGCTGTCTACAGAGTTTGTGTATTCATTCGGCCAAACGTAATCTTACATCTTAATAAAATCAACAATGTCTCACAGCTACATTGTTTTTTGTGAAAAATAAAATGATGGCCTGAAGCAAGTAATATATCATACGATATTTTAATATTAATTATTAAAATTTACTTTCGGCTTGGGGAACACGAAAAATAGTATACAACCCACGGCAAGAATGTTAGATGCCCTGACGGATGTGATGGCTTTTATATCACATCCGCCAGGTAAACCAATTTTCTGGCCTATGGTCGTAATATACTATTGTACTTGTCGCTTTCACAATTTTCATTATTTTGGTTAATGGTTTTCCATAATTTTAGGAAAATTACGAATGAATCAGCGTTCTTTGTTAAATTTATTGAAAAAGTAGACAAGTATTGTTACTTCAGTGTAGGATATTACTTGTTTCACATTGTTCCAGTATGATAATCACCTTTTTTTAATTACTGTCTATTTCTATCTCTCTTCAGCTAGCAACGATATAAATGTTAAACGTAATATGCAAAAAAGTACCACTAACGCTATTAAAATAAATATTTCTTTTGTTTTTATCTAAAATAACTTCCTCTGAAAAAATTAAAAGAGACAATTGCGAATTTGTAGAAATGAACTAATATTTCTTTCTATTATCAAGTTATTTTGAAATTTATCGAATGCGCTAGACGAAAACACTGTTAGGATTTTTTTAATACTGGGATCTATTAAACGGAAATACACTGCTAGGTGGTAAAATACGTTTTTAAAACAAGCTTAAAATTAACACGTTGCAGTTTATAGTAAATTGTTACTATTTCATTGGAAGTTTTTTTTACTGCTATAATACAAAACTGTTAAACCTGATAAACCATAGTAGGTACTGGGTTTTTAAACCCCTTTCATCTAACAGAAATGTTATTTAGCAATTTTACAGTATTACCTTTGAATTCTAGACTTGTATGAATTCCATCGAGTGCTTTAGTGCGAACAACAGAGTGACTTGCTTTGGGTACCTGGGCACCAGCTGGTGGAGGGCAACGTAAAAGCCGACATTCCCGCAAAACAGGAAACCAAATCTGCGTTCACAGGACCAGAACCATCATTTCGGACTGGGCGGAGAGAAAAAGTCTCACGCACTGGTCTGATATAGCAGGGTTGACACATTCGAAGGCGTTTTTACCTAAACCTTTAAGAAACACAACCAAGTAGATCACGGAATGGAGTAAAACGGCCTGCGAATTCTAATAGGACTGCTCATAGGACTTTGTCGTATAGGATACCACCTAGAACCAACAAACGGACTGTCGGTTCTGCTGCGTGGAAGACGAAACTACTGAACCCATACTATGTTTATGCCCCTACTTATGAAGAATAAGGTTTAACATATTTGGTTTTACCAACTCAGAATCTACCGATTTCAAGAAACACATAACACATGATACCTAACCTAACCTACAGCATTCTCCCCTGAGGATACGGAGAAAATAGAATAGATCCCAGGTATGGTCTGCCTGTCGTAAAAGGCGACTAAAAGACTCCCAATCTAAAGTGTTATGCAACCTATGCTGATGGATGCATGGTGGCGGGGGAGCCTGACGGAGCCTACAGGAAACCGGGCGAAATCCGGGCCTTAGTCCTGTGCAGGGGGCACCTCAGGGCCGGACCACCCCTTCCCCCATAGCCAGTACTGCAAAGAAGAATTGAGAACGCTGGTAGACCGTAATCCCGTCAAACTAATACGGGTTCCAGTTGCAGGTAATGAGAAATTAGACGAACTTGCAAGAAGAGGTTCGGAAAAACACAAAAACAACTGGAAAAGCATACCAGGAAACAAACATGGGAAATGATACATCAAAGGACCGTGCCATAAAAAAACGGCAGAACTGTTACCGATGAACAGGAATCAGCTAAGAATCACTAAGGGACTGTATAATGGAGGCCTGGCCTGCGGATTGAGTGGCGGGGATCCAGGGGCAGTGGAGCGCGTGCTGTACTGCTGCGGGGCGCTGGGAAGGATGGACGGTTCTTGGGCGGCTACATTGTTCCCACCCAGTATAGAACTTGTACAAGGTACGGAGGTACTGGATTGGGTGTAGCGTGGTTCTAGGTCCCGGGGATTGCCCGTCTTTTTCGGACCAGTGCCTTGCAGTGCCGCAGTGTGTGTTTTGCTGTTTCCGGGTCCTTGCCGGACGGTCTGCGGGTCTCCATTGTACAATGATACAAAACACATAGGCAATATACAATGGGTCAACAGGCCTAAGTGTCACCGGAGGAAATAGCCAGACCTGACACAGTCAGTGGAGTCTCACAGTAGAGATTCATAACCTTTCCATAAAGGATTTTTTCCACCTCTGCAACAACAAAAAAAAAAAACAAAAAAAAATCCTACAGTATTTCCTTAGTTTTAGTAGAAATGTACTTTATAAAACATCGAAAAATAAGCTGTAATGGTAATTTTTGGATATTACAATCATGAAATTATTGAAACCTAATACTTTTCGATTAAAATGTATTCTTACTTGATATCTAAATTCTAATTGTAAAGCTGCATTATTGTCAAATGTTTCATTAATACTTATTGAAAGAAAATGATCATTTTCACATCACGTGTTCAAAAAAAATGACCAAATGTTGCTATCACGGTGTGGAACTAATCATAACAATACAAGTATAAATACTTCATTTAGAATAACAGAAAAATGGTTGTTTTTTAACACCAAATAAGTAATAACAAATCACAATCAAATACTTATTTGCTAGGTTTAAGAAAAGTGTTTTTTCATAACAGATCATAGAGAATTAGATTATCTTTCAAATTTTCTAAATATACATCTACATTGTAATGAACCACAATAATCGTAACATATATTTTTTATACATATTCGTTGTCATTCTGTTATAAATAAATGAAATATTTTAATAAAAAAAGATAATACACAGTTTTAAATCGCTTTGATATGATTACATATTCTAATGAAGAAAAATAATATTTTGTTTATTCCAAAAAAATAAAAAATTGGTTTATTAACCAATGAATAAATATACTTACTAAATAATTTACTATTTGCAATAATTATTAAAAACGGTAACAAAAAATTTGGCTCACTTTGGTTTTTAAAAATTAATTTACGTAAAAAATATAATAATATTAAAGTTTCGACCCAATGTCGTTGCGTTTTAAATTTTTGTTAGCTGAAATTTATTTAAAAATCATTTAAAAGAGTTACTAAACATTAACTATTTTTGTCATCAATAAAAAATTTTCAATAATAAATAATACAAAAGTTTAAATGTCTATTAACAACACTTTCATTGACAGCCTAAACTTAAAAAAGCTTAAATATTGGATTCCAAGACATTTTAGTTTGTATAAACATAAATTACTATTTATAGGCACCATAAACACAAAAAAGTACATTTTTAGCGGGAAGGAGTCATATAGTTAAAATTTAGTGTGGTCGTACGGGTGTTTGTTTTTTATTTAAAATATAAATTTAAAATGGTCAATACACTAAATACAGAAGACTCTGACGAAAAGTCAGGAAAAAATTATCGGATGATGAATTATATGTGATGAACGCAATGGGAGAATTTAGGACGGGCTAGTGCTGCATTTATTATTGTCAATGAATTACTTAAAAATACTATTTTTAAAATTTATGTTGCAGCATTTAAAAACTGGAAAAGAAAAGTTCATGGAATGGGCATCGAAATGAATAATAACTCTATATACACTCTTCAATTTGCCGACGATCAGGTCATTATATCTAACGACAAGGACGACATGCAGTATATGATGCGCAAACTTATTGAGGAGTACAGAGAATGGGGTTTAACAGTAAATACAAATAAAACAAAATATTTATGCATAGGGAATCAACACACCCATCTAGAACTTGAAGATGATCAGAAGATTTTGACCTGCCGGGAATATGTGTACTTGGGTGTTACCTTTGATGATAGCGGTACTGATGCTATGGAAATCGAAAAACGGCTCATTCAAGCAAAAAGAAATATAGAATGCCTCAATGGGATACTATGGAGTAAAGAAATAACAAAGAAAAAAAGAATTAACATCTATGAAACCATGATAAAAATTACTCTATTATTTGGAGCAGAAACCTGGAGGGTTACAGAAAAGAACAAAAAGAAAGTTGAACCTGTTGAGATGGATGTTTTCAGGAGGTCTTTGCGCATCTCTCGAAGAGACAAAGTAAGAAATGACAATATAAAACAACAAATAGGAATTAAAGGCACCATTACTAGTGATATCGAGCAAAAACAGCTCACCTGGTACGGCCACGTTCAACGAATGCCCGATACAAGATTGCCCAAACAAGTCTTACAATGGCAGCCAAGTGAAAGAAGGAAAAGGGGAAGACCTCGATTGGAATGGCAAACCGGTATTCAAAAGTCAATGAGCGGAAGAAACCTAACATCTGAGGATTGCGAAGACCGAAGGGGATGGAAATTAGGCGTCGGACAACGCCGAAAGACGTTCTAAACTGGCATATATATATATATATATATATATATATATATATATATATATATATATATATATATATATATATATATATATATATATATATATATATATATATATATTTATTATGTTACTGGTGAAAAGAGCAACCCTTAATGATCTTAAAAGTATTTATTTATAATTTTTTTATTTACTTTCAATTCCAATACATTTTCGATCAATAAATAATCGGTAACCGCTTAAAATATTTATGATACGCCATTGGTAACCAATTCGGTATAAATCGGCACTCGAATTGCGCCTCTGTTGAAGATGGAGTGAAAAGTGCTTTAGTAATTTATCTCTTCTTCAAAATTGTACGTTTATGCTGTGTATAAAAGTGTTGAAGTATGTATGTACCAAACGCGATTCACAACTGGCAACAAACGTGTTAAAATAGGATAATTGTAAGATATTTTAATTGATGAATTGGCCATCTTACATATCTTCTGAATTAGTAAAAACAATTATAAAACATCTTTTTTATACTCCATTTTACTAACAAATTATTGCACGACGATACAAAATCAACAAATGTAATTTTAAAACGATAAAACTTTACGCACATTCGCAACATTTAATATTCGATGTAAAAGTTTCAAGTCTTTTTCTTACATTAAATCAGTGGCGTAACAATGTATTTACAACATAAGTCAATTGGATGAAGGATAAATAAAAAATACAGCGATGTATTGTATAACAATAAAACTTAATAAAACTAATCCAATGCAACATTATATTTGCATAAGTTGTAATGCAAACCCATTCTCGAGATAATCATTTCTTTTTTAGTATTTTCTGTTCATCAAAGTTACGCCGCTGCATTAAATACAATGTGACAGTTTGTTTAATGCCTTAATAATATAGATGAACTTCCCCTTTAGTTTTAACTTATTTTGATTTTATTTTAACCAAAACTTAAAACCCAGTATGATCAATGAAGCAGGCATACTGGAATTATTTTTGTGTAGGTATACGAGTAGTTTAATAATTTTGAATTGAATATTCTACTGTTAATTTATTTGGTAAAATCGGTTAATTTTTTCGCCTAGAACTAATTGTTTTTTATTTTATATATTTAACGACATTATACCGATATAAAGGGTGATTCAAAATAGCGATATAGAGTTTAAATCATCCCGTAGAGATAACTGATTCGTTATTGGATTTGAATAAATTTTTGTCATCTGCGTAGAAAGATATTTTGCTTGAAACGTAAAAGGGAAGATCGCCGGTGTATGCTATGAATAGCAAAGGTCCCAGAACAGAACCCTGAGGCACCCCACTTTCCACTAATTTTTCTTCTGAAAATGGTTTCTTAAATGATAAAATATTTTATACTTGCCATGATGTATTATTATAATTGACGATTTTTTAACAATATTTGAAAGGTACCCACCAAACATTTTTACAAAATCGTCAATTGATACATCGCGGCCGGTATAAAATATTTTATCAATTGAGAAATCATTGTAACAGAGCCCTAATCAAATTACACTGATCCCAATCCTAACTAGACTCCGGCAAAAAAAAAATTTTAAGATTAATAATTGTTTAATAATAAATATTTGGTTAGTTTGATATTGTGAGAATACCGCCCTTGCGTTGATTACGATTTTCTGGGCCAATAAGAGTGTGAACTGGTTTTAACTAATTTTCGAAGCAAAAAATGAAGAAAGTGCCTAAAAAAACTGGGACATGCCAATTTTCAATAATCGTTTTCTTTTGCGCAATTTACAGTGTCTGTAGTTTGGAGAGGATGCATTTTAGGACCATTTTTATTTAAAAAAAAACTTATTTTGATCCTTCCTAGCAATACGCCCTTAAAATATCTACATCGAATTTTGAATCATCCTACATGGCACTTATTAATGATACGTAGAGTATTTTAATTATATTTAGACTTTTTTTCAATTCAAAATTGTGAAACTAGAACTTTTCCAATAAAATCTCTTTTACTTTGAATATTTTCCGTAGTGTTTATAGTTAATTAAAATCTGACGTAAGAAAAGGAAAAGTTAATCCGTCATTATAATTTTATTCGTAAATATAAAGATCATTATTCACAAACCCTTTAACAAGATTTGAAATAATTTCTTGTAATGGCTCTTGTTGGGCAATATATAAAACTACTGGTGCAATATATATCTTAATAAATACATGACTAGTAATTGAGTTAATGTATCATTGACAATTTTTTAATTATTTAATTGAATTTTTAAATGATCTATAATACAGATCCCTAATTTTTTAATAACAAAAGAATTTGTGTAATAGTATATCCCATCAAAATCTCTTCAGATTTTTCTTTTTTAATGACGTATTACAGAAAATTTTGAGGTACTACTAACAATTTATGCAATGTGAAAATTGGTTCTTTTATATATTAAACATTTGATTTTATTTAAAATAAAAAAATTTTCTACAACCCTTAACAAAAAGTCATTTTGTAATAGAATACCTTCATCGAAAACGTGATTTCCGTCGCAAGTGAGATTAATACTCTAAACGTTAACTTTCGTCTCTAGTGACGAAAGTTAAATTTATATTTTCAATCACTTATCGCCCTCGTATAATATTTTGACGACTTTAAATTATTAATAAATAAAGACAGAAAACATTTCTATAATTAGAATGATTTTTTTTTTACTTTTGTTTAATTAAAAAGCAAAAAGGAATCGTAAAAATACCGTGAGATTTAATAACAATTAATATTTAGTTGCACACCAATAAACCTAGCAGAGCCATTTTTTGCAAATTTCAAAACTGCAGTAGTTCAGTAATTTATTACCTACCACACGGGCGAATTTATTACCCTTAATGGCTCTGCTAGCTTTATATAAACCTAGCAGAGCCACACTTTGAAAATTATTATTTTTTTATATTTGGTATAGGTCATAATTTGTTACTATTTTATTACCTTATCCCCGATTCTCATTTTATGGAAAAAATCATTGATTCCGTTATTTCGATTTCAACCTAGCAGAACCAAAACTCCAAGTATCCGTGTATATAAATTTAATTTGGTCCATGAATTAATCTTCTTCTAAAGATTAGGTTAGGTTAGGTATCTTCTTATGATGTTGGCGACCACGTTGGCCCATCTTATCATATTCACTGCAGCTCGAAATAAGTCAGTTGATGTTAGGCCAGTCCATTTTCTAAGATTGGCCTGCCAGGATATACGTCTGCGTCCAAATCCTCGCTTGTCCTCAATCTTGCCTTGTAGGATTAATTGTAGAAGTCGGTACTTACCATTATGTATAATGTGGCCAAAGTAAACCAGTTTTCTGTTCTTTACGGTAGTAATAATTTCCTTGTCTTTTCTGGGCTACTCGAGAATCGTGATGTTAGTTGTATGATATATGTGGATTATTATTAATTCATAACTAATTTATTACCACACAGGCAAATTTATTACCCTTCATTTAAACAAAAAAAAACAACGGCTCTGCTAGCTTTATATCAACCTAGCAGAGCCGCACCTTCAGAAACCTTTTTTTTTATAATTGATGTAGGTCGAAATTTGTTACTTTTATTACTAATTTATTACCACAATGGTAAATTTATTACCCTTTATTTAAACGAAAAAAACACGGCTTTGCTAGGTTTATATGAAGCTAGCAAAGCCATTGGTTTTTCGTTTTAATGAAGGGTAATAAATTCTCCAATGTGGTAATAAATTACTGCACTACTGTAGTTTTGAAATTTGCAAATGGCTCCGCTAGGTTTATTGGGGTTCTAGTTGCCTGGTTTCATTAGTTTGACGTTCCTCGTTAATTGTTTAGACTTGTCAGTTTGCACTGAAAGCATTGTTAGTTATTATGATTTCTGATTCGGAAAGTGATTTAGATTTTCCAAATACACCACCAGAAATAGCAAACCAAGCTGATAAAACCTCTTTGGATTTACTACCAGTAAGGTCTAAAAAGAGATATGAATTTTACGTATTAAAATTGGTTCATTGTCCTTTTTTAGTACAATATTATGATATAAACAGGGTTGTAGAAAAAGTATAGTGTTTTACTAGTCGTAAACAGTTTTTGAAGCTCGTGAACATTACCGGTCTTGGCTGGTGAATTGTTCTCTCGCTTCAAAAAAAGTTACTTTCGTCACTCGTAAAACAATATACTATTACACACTTTCGAGGTGGTTTTCTTATTTTTTGTAAATAAAAATGGTATATTTGGCGGATCCGCCCGCCAGCTTTTGATAGTATTTCATTTGTCACTAATTTAACCAAAATTTAAATTGGTAGATAATAAATTTATTTAAGAAAGTGTATTATGAAGTCATAAAGAAACATATTTACTATTTTTAGCAGCAATTTTTTTGGAAAGGAGAAATTATTTTATTGTATACCTAAATAAATAATGAGATCCAATCCACAAAAAATACAGTTTTATATTTAAGGTGAAATATGGGCAAACGTTTTTTTTTAAACAAAATTTTAAAACGGCAGTCATAACACAGTTCAAGGTAAATCAATCACTAGGTAGGCACATAAAAGTGGAAGCATTCATAAAATTAGCAAATATTATTGTCCATTTGTTTACTAACGGCTCCTTATTTTTGTTGGCAACAACTTGATAATCCTACAATTTGATTTAACAAACGTATAAAAATTACTGAAAAGTTTTTTGTTTCTGGCTGAGCTTGAAAAGATTAATGTCAGAACATCCACAACGTTCACCGGATTTTGCTACGATCGAATTTTTGTTTTCTATTTCACGGGGTAGAAGAGTTTTTACCGTATGTGTCAAAATGTAATGAATGACCTTTGCGCTACATTTATTTACTAATTTTGCTTTTAGATTATTTTGTAAGTCTTTTAATTACTCTAAATTTATTTTTATTATTGTGGACTATAAAACATATGCAGTAAAATTTGTTATGCTAGTAGTCTATATTGATTTAAGAGCACTAGTACTATATACTGAAATAGTTTCGAACACAAGAATAATGGAAGAACTGTAAAATTTGAACGTTTGCCCATAGAAGCACCTATTTAATTAATACTTAACTTAATATCACAATATATTCTAAAAACTAAAATGATTATTAACACAATAATATAGGAACATATAAATATTACTAACATTTTTTATACACTGGTTAATAAATACTAAGATTTCCATCTGGCAAAAATAAAAAGGAAGGTGTACCTGATAGTGATCAAATCCTTCCGAATCGTCTAAAAGTTAATGTGTGCCTTTTTATCAGTGGCTTCGTATACTTATAAAATACTATGTGTCAAAACCTTGTGAAAATAACCTTAACAAATTTTGGTTTTATATTTAATCATTTCACAAAATGAAGTAATTTTGTTAAAAATAAAAAGCAAGTCTACTTAAGTATTTATTAACCAGTGTACAAAATGTATGAAGATACTTTAATTTTAACCCTCTCGTACATAATTTGATTCCACAATTTCCAAAAATTCGAATTAATTATTTAAGTAAAGCAAACAAAATTAACGTCTTCTTTAGTTATTTTTTAAATTATCGTTAGACTTTCGGTCTAAAGTTATACCAAATTTAAACCATTTTTTAGTAGTGTAATTAGGTATTTGGTTGTTTTATCCGAAAAAGGTTTAAAAATTGGTGATATTTCAGATTTTGACGTGCTCTTTTCGAATTTTCACTTTGCCACCTCGTATCTTTGCCGCTCGCACCGCCATATTGGGAAAATGGCGCCCAAAAACAGTTTTTGGCAATTTATTCTTTCTGATTCATTTTGCGATAAAAATAGTTATGTAATAAATTAAACTACAGAAAATGTTCATTAATATCTGTTAATTTTTTTTATGTAATGAAGTTTCAACGTGCCGCAAACTAACAAACATTTACATTTTTTATATATTAACGAAAAATATTTTTCTACGCATTGAAAAACCGGACTAGAGCTCGTAATAATGATTGGGGTCAAGTAGATAACATTTTCAATAATTTATGTGCCGTAAAGTTTACTTCTACACGCATTTTAGACAAAAAACTTATTTCCACACCAACATGAGTAAGTAGAGTAAGTGGCGCGTTAATTTTGTTGTGATTTCCCCAGTAGTCCTAATCCACACGTAATGTACTATTACAAAATTTAGCGCATTCACCTTCCCTTCGCTATCCTTGATGGACCAGATAGTCAGTTCTATTGAGGATAACGTGAAAGAAATTTCTATAGACCTTTCAATAGTTGAAAACTTTTTATGCGCATGCTTTAACTTCCGCCATGTTTTTCGGGCACTTTATACGTGTATAAGCAGTTCAGCACCAAGCCATTCTCTTCGTCTTCTAGATTTCATTCGGTTGATAAACAGCTCAACTCTCACAGATACCCTTCACCCACTAGAACATAGAAACAAAGTTGCAGATCAGACATTACTCTACAGACATCTCCTTTGCAGATGCTCCAGAGAAATAAAAACTCTTATACCACCACTGGCCACATTCGGCCGGAGAACTCGGCACGCTGATCAGTCTCACCCATTTACTCTCAAAATTGACACTACAAGGACCAATCTCCATCTAGAATCCTTTTTTTACAGGGCTGTTACGGAATGGAACAAGCTTCCAAAATCAGTTTTTCCAGAGAACTATGACCTGCAACTTTTCAACAAGCGGGTCTACAATCATCTCCTTTCTATAATCCCTCCCTCTTTTAATAGTCGCAGTGCGGGCCGTCCGCGGCCCACACGATAGGTCTATCCTTTTTGCGACTATTTTCAGTAAAAAAAAAAACTCGCGAGGTTTGTAGGTACGACGTCAGGATAAAGGTTAATTTGTTTTATTCTGTTGAAATATTGAGTTCGTCTATACAAAAATCATTCTTTTTAAGATATTATACTTTATCATTTTAAGTTTGTTTTATTCTGAAAGTAAAAGTTTTTCTTTTTAAGTAACATTTGGTGAACACAATTTCACCCTTGAAAAAGGTTTTATTTTATTATTTCGGAGAAGTATAGTTTCAAGTATTCCAACTACGAGTCGTAAAAACCAGGTACAATTCGAGCATTGTATTGACTGCATGAACACTAAATGTTAAACGATGTAAAAAGGACAACTTTACCATCACCATCACTTATATCCATAATCCCAACATATTCTCTCAAATATGTTTAGCCCCGGACTAACCAGCTTTATTTCCACCTTGAGGACGACCATGGCATTTTAACCATCGTCGTAACTGACCACAATTATGTGCTTCTTCTGTAGTATGCACTAATGATGCTCCATTAATTAATTCTTTAATAACTGGTAATAAAGGTAACGATCCTTGTTGTCCGGCCATAATTACAAAAAGTGTCCGAAACTTTCAAATTGCCGCCCTTTCAATAGAGACCTTTCACACGGTACTGAAAACGAAGAACTCCCAAAACGTAGTCCAAGGATAGCAAAGTGAAGAAAAATGCGCTAAATATTGTAATAGTGCATTACATGTGGATTAGGCCCACTGGAGGAAATTACAAAAATACCGCGCCACTTGCACTACTTTATGGTAGTATGGAAACGAGTTTTTGGCCAAAATGCGTGTGGGAATAGACTTTGCGGCATATAAATTATAGGACATTTTCTCTAGTTTAATTAATTCAATAATCATTCGACCCCAATCATCATTACGAGCTCCAGTCCGTAGAAAAACGCGTGTTGACGTAAATGCCACAATAGGACATTGGGCAGGTGGATCCCATGCACGGCGCATGGGAATCGCAGAGCTACGACACGACTTCTGTAGAAGCTGTCACGATGAAGAAGAGGAGGAAATAATGGTACATTTTCTCTACCACTGCCCCGCCCTAAGCAGAAAACGGCTTTCTATACTAGGGCAACCCAACTTTGATGACTTATCTGATCTCAGCTCAGTTAGCATTAAAGATCTCACACTTTTTATTAAAAGTTCCTACTAGTTTTCACGGTAGAGGGGGAAGGCACCGTCGTCCATCACGATATCACAAGAGGTCAAAAGGCATAAGTGGGTTCTCTCCGAACCGCCGTTTTAACCTAACCTAACCTAGAAATGACCTACTCATTAAAGCAATAGTAAAGAGGATAGACCTCAGAGATATAAGAATAATTTCAAAGCTATACTAAGGCCAAAAAGCAGCAATACGAATAGAAGACATGACATCAGAAGAAATAAAAATATAGAGAGGTATACTCTCACCAATGCTCTTTATTCTGTACTCGGAGGACATAGTAAATAGGGCACTGGATGATCAGGACATAGGCATTAAATTAACGGCATGAAAATAAATAATTTGAGGTACGCTAACGATACAGTTATTTTAGCTGGAACACATGAAGACCCACAGACGATAACTAATAAAATGGTCACAGTAAGTGAATGATATGGACTATCACTGAACATAAGCAAAACAAAATATATACTGTTAACAAAAACAACTCAGGGCATTCTTAGGATATATGTGAATCAACCTATTGAAAGAGTAAGAGAATACAAATATCTAGGCTCAACCATTAATGAAAACAATGACAGCTCCCAAAAAATACGAATCAGAATCGAACAGGCCAGAAGTACATTTACAAGAATGAAGAGGCTTTTCTGCTGCCGAAACCCTATCGGATAGAAGCCTGGACGCTGAAGGTAACCGACGTGAGGAGACCAGAGGCATTTGATATGTGGATGTATCGGAGAATATTGAAGATTTCACAGGTAGAGAGAATAGCCAACGTGAAAGTAATAAGACGTATGCATAAGGAGAGAGAAGTAATCCCAACATTTAAGAGAAGAAAACTGCTATATATAGGACATGTCATTATTATTATACAGGGAAAAATCCAAGGAAAGAGATAAGTAGGAAGAAGACGAAATTCATGGCTGAAAAACCGTAGGGAGTGGTTTGGATGCAATAACAATGAACCATTTAGAGCTGCGGTCACAAAAATAAGAATCGCCCTGATGATTGTTAATCTTGGAAGCGGCCCCTAGAGAAGAAAACGCAAAAGATAAATGGTTTCATATTTAAATAGAAAAATACCCTGATTGAGTGTTTTCTTAAAAAAAAAAATATTTAAATAGGTCTTGTACCTACAGAAACTTTTTTAATTTGTTATTTAGATTTTGTAATTACTCCTTATTTAGGTTATTTTTCTATTTTTTGAAAGATTCTTTTGTGTGAAATTGTTCCTTTAAATTCGTTACTTTTAACATTTGACAAATTTTAAAGAGTTTCTAAATTTATTACGTTCAATAATTGAGAAACGAATATCTAAGGCACAAAATCCTTTTTTAAAATTATTATTTTACAGATGATAAAAAGAGCAAGCAGATGAGACGCGTCTGACCAACGAATATTGACAAACAATTATACACTTTTACTCAACAATTATACAATTATTAAAGCAATTAGGTACAAACAACAATAACAATTCATACTTGGTCATTATAATTTACCCTATTATAATTTTCATGAGTAATTGTTATTTATGCATCAACTATGCATTAAAATATGTTCTCATTCCTTCTTTACCAAAAATGTTTTTTTTTCGTAGAAAAATAATTTTCTTTTAAAATTTTAGGTTATTTCCTAAAATGTTACAATATGTAAGGTTAATAATAAGATTTACAGATAATTTTATAAAGAATAAAAACTTCTGTATTAACAAATTACATAGTTATTCAAATTAACGTCGACCCTTGAATACAGAGCGAAATTGATCAAAACAGCCGATGAAATCTCAAATATATGCAGTAATAAAAAATTAATATTAAAAATTAAAATAAAACCATTATAGGTTGAATTGATATGCATTGACTAAAAAGGGTTAATATTAAAGCACACAAAACATGAAAATATTTGAATAAGCACATAGAGTGAATAAATATTTCTTAAGGTGAAGCTGACATTTAGTTTTTAACGTTGAAACACATGATCTTTAAAGCACACTCATAACACTAACAAAAAAACGCAACATTCAATAAATACAGTAACAGCTAAACATCTAGAAGTTATAATGGTTAATATTTATTTTTATTTTGTATATAAATTTCGCCTCAAAGTTCTGCAATTATTTTTAATTCGTCCCTTCGCCACAACGACTAATTAGCTGTTTGTTTTCATTAAAAACATTTTCACTCTCTGCTTTCACAAACCTCGAGGCTTTTGATATTACTGGTCAAGTAATTTTTGATTTAAAACTCGATAAAATTTAAAATTATTTAGCTATTAGCATTTTATATTCTTCATTTTATTGTACTAACAGTTTTAAGGGGTTATTTTGTAAAATAAACATTTAGGTATATCTCTTGAATTAAAAGAAATATTTATCAAAAATTATTTAAAACTGTTTCTAAAGTACCGAATCCCTACGCCACACCCTCCTTAATTGAAGCACCGAGAAGCCAACGGAGGTAGGTGACATTTTTTAAGGTTTGGAGTAAAGTGCAGAGTCAGGCAGTTAAAGTATAGGAAACGTTTGTGGTGAAGTAAACCACTGATAGGTTCTGACATATGTTATGCAAAAAATTTGTGATTCTCTTAGAAGCCAATACAGGAAAGGACAGATTTGAAGGCCAAGAGGGGTTATGAGTGCACTTACCTCCATTGGCCTCCATCAGTAGCTGTTTTGATGGTTATGTTAAGATGTTGTTTCGCGTGGTCCTGTTATTATATTTCACTAAACTTGAGGGTACAGCAAGTTAACAGTTAAAAAATGACTGGTATGGAAAATGAGCAAAACTTTAACTATGATGGTAAGTATAAAAGAACCTGAAAAGAAAAAAAAGGGGACAACGTAACCCCAAACCCCAATTCATTCAGTGGATCAGGGTTATTTTGTAGCTGGCTATTCTTTTATGGAATGTGACCAAGATTCTGCTGTTATTGAAAATGCAAAAAGAACATGTAAAGCTCAAGTGTTCGTTTCTAAATATTGGCGGCAAGTGGTGGCAAAGGCCGATAGAAATTTTTTAGCGGTAGACATAAAAAATGATTTTATCATCTCTTTAAAATACTCTCTTAAAAAATTTCTGGTGTCAAAGGTGTACGGAATACAAAAGATGGTTAGGTTCTGCCTTGAAAAAAAGGATTCCTTTACTTTGCTTTACAAAACTTATTTCAGTGTAAATGTTACTTTTGAAAATATTTGCAACTCAAACGGAAAGCCAAAACAAATGCCATCAAACCATCCAAAGTTCTTCAACAGCTTCTAGACTTTATACCAACGATTCATCATAGCTTCTAACAACAGCTGAGCCAGAGCAGAAAGGGAAGAAGAAACGAGTTGCTAATAATGAAGGAGATGTAAAAGAACAACCAGATAATATTTTTTTTAGAGATGATGAATTTTAAATATTGTTTTTGTACTACAAAACATAATTTTTGTACTTAAATACATTGTTCCTACAATAAAATACTTTGTTTTTGTGTGCAACCCTGTTATTTATTCCTGCTCAAACGACAAAGGGGGTAAGTGTTGTACATTATTAGAGATTTACTAATAGCTAGGGTGCTATTGCTTACAGTTTATTAAAATTTTGGAAAAAAATAATAAAAACATCATAATATAGTGGTAATATAAAAGTTTGCCTAAAACTATTTATACAGGATTTATCCTTTAACCTACATTTCCCACACATTGAGATCATGTCCCTTACCACCCTTGGCTTCTCGATGCCTTAATTAATAACCTTTTTCTATTCATGATACATCTTTGAAAAGTATGCAAAAAATTCTTGGTCCAATCTGTATGTTAATCACCCATAAAACTTTTATTACAGTGGACTATCTAAGCTGATGCAATTCGCGGTTTTTAAAAGGTTTACAAAACAAAAATAAATTGCATTGAAAATCCCATAATAGATTTTTAAAAGCTTGGTTGTGCCTTTGAACTTTGGATAAGCAGAAGAATGATGAGAATTCCATGGACGGCCAGAGTCACAAAAAATTGTTAAGAACAATCAAAGTACACAAGACAGAATACCTTGGACACATATTGCGATACGAAAAATACAGGCTATTGCAGGTCATCATGCAGTGTAGAGTAGAAGGGAAAAAAGGGAATCGGTAGAAAGAAAAAGTCATGACTACGAAATATTCGAGACTGGACAAACATGAATGTGGAGGAATTATCCCAAGCGGCTAAAGACATAGAAACTTTTAAAAATGTGGTCGCCAACCTCCTTTAATGGAGACTGCATAAAAAGAAGAAAGAAGTCAGGCGGACAAATGGGCACAAAAAAGGCATATTGTGTCTAATAATGGTTAAAAGCATAACATTTTGTAGGCTTTTTTAAGATGTATCACGAGCAGGATGTTTTTTTAATGCTAGTGTATCTTGGGAACAAGATAAAATAGGTTTATATTCTAGAAACGTTTTAAGATCATGTTGAAATTATAAAAGTGGTAGTGATGGGGCGAAAGCTTGAATAATGCCTCAATGGCTCAATATTTCAAGACACACCATCCATTCTTCGCCAGTTTTGATCGACCAGCTGGTAACTTATTAGTTTCGAAGCAATCGGGTGAAAATTGAATATATTCCAATAGATGATCCCGAGACTGATTCAGAATGAATTTGAATTAAAAAAAAATTCTATAAATACAATTCACAGCCGTTTTCATTGTGACAACAGCTTTTAACCAATATTAAAAAAAAAAACAGTTGCAAAACTGTGAGCCGTTTAACAGGATGATAACAACAATAAATACTTTTTGTATGCAATATGTCGATTTGATTGATGCTTTACCAATCCGTCGAACATTCTGGTGGGTTCATATAGCCGAATACATTTAATTCGTACATGCTGGCGAACGTTATGAAAATTAAATACCAAACCATTAGCATTATCCCGAAGCGTCTATCCAGTTTCCAGCCGTTCATGTGAGTGGCCACCACCAAAAACACAACCGTTGAGAGTAGAGATAATGTGGAGTACGTTAAACCTGAAAAACCGTCAATATAAGTACATTAAACCACAACTTGGTACTGTAACGAAGGCAGGTAAAAATACAATGATATTTGGTAAAATATAATGATGTATAAATAATGAATATCATGTTACAGGGTGATTTAGTTAAATTAAATTATTTTTTTTACATTGCTCTAAAACGCGAAAATTTGTATTTTTAAACTTTTTTGTCTTTTTGTATTTCTTGGAAAACATTTTAGTTTTGATACAGCCACCCTTTAAAATGTCAATTTCAATATATTGAATATTTAAACCCTACATTTTCACAAATATTAAAAACATCTTTACTATTAAATAACAATTTATAAACAAACAAGATATATTTAACTACTAAACAAGTACGCTAGTAATCCATATTGTACACCCACCCACTGCCTTTTGGTACCGTCGGGGGCCTGTACAAACAACAAACAACAGCAGCATTATAAATGTTTATACAGATAGTAGGTCAAAATTCAGCACAACATCGGGTTAAGGTGAATGTCCTAATGGCACTACACTAACACTGGTACATTATTAGTGGTAATATCTAACTTTGTTGGAGGAGTGGTAGCGTACCAGACGACTGGTGCAAGTCCGTTATCGTGCGGCTTTACAAGGGAAAAGGTTCGTAGCAGGACTGTAAGGACTACCGAGGTATTAGTTTACTCAGCATAGTCGGCAAAAGAGTAACGAATAAAACTAAGAAGATGATATGGAATGTGTAAGCAGGATTTAGAAGAGGAAGGAGATGTATGGATCAGGTCTTTTCATTACGAGGTATAGTCAAAAAATTCTTGGCTAGAAGTCAGAAGGTCTATTGCGCTTTTATAGACTTGGAAAAGGGCTATGACAGAGTGGTGAGGAGTGAATTGTGGTCGACATTGTCTATGTATGGAGTGAACGGAGCTTGCACGGACTGGTTTAACATCGAAAAAGGTGTGAGACAGGGATGCGTGGCTTCGCTATGGCTGTTTGACTTATACATAGACGATTGTTTAAAAGATTTGAAAGAGAGTGCGTATGGATTGAAAATGAATAATTTGATCGTCAAATGCTTTCTTTACGCCGATGATCAAGTCATATTAGCGTCATCTGAAGAGGAGTTGCAGGCAATGGTTAACAACCGACGAGTATGTATGAAAGCACTGATGAAAGTAGAGGAAGCAAAAGATGTGTGTAAGAACTGTAGCAAGTAAGAAGTAAGTGGTCTCTGCCCACCCCTACGGGAAAAAGGCGTTACTATATGTATGTATCTAACTATCCTTCAATATACTTTCCTTCCCTATCTACAGACCGTTGGTCAAAACATCCTTGCAATCCCTTCATCCGACCTATTAGCAGGTCCGATAATTGACTGCTCAACACTCAAGGCAATACACAAAGAACTCCATACCAGAACCGTGGAGAATTCAGTAAGGCAATACAAACCCAAAAGAGTCCTAATCACACCACATTATTTATTATGAATAACTTAAATAATTTAAAAGTAACCACATACACTTGGTTGTACTTCAATTAAATTAATCTTTTTTGTATTTAAATCAATCCCGAGTCGTTTAATTAATCCCTAGACGAACAAAAAACTCCTGCAGGTGACAGGTCATAGGAGACATTTTAATTGCCAGTATGTTTCTAAAGCAATCAGTCTTAGAACTTTATTGTTAGACCTCGTATATTATGCATTTATTTTTAGTTTAATGATTTCCTGGATCTGCAACTTTGCTATGTTTTTCAATTATTTTTCATCCTAAAAAAATCAGCATAACCTTTCCTGCTTAAAGTGGTTATTGGATGTTGGCAAAGCGTTGTTGGCAGTTTTTAATATGTCTTGATTTTAATTTTATGATAATTCACCCCAGATACCGTCGGGTATATTTATTTTTTATGGAAATTGGGAGGGTTTTTGTTTGAGTTTGCTTCGTATATAATTATGGTTTCAAGTGTCATCATAGTTTTATTACTTAATACATTTTACGAATATTTTGGTGCATCTACATAAAGGACAATTTAAAAAGCATACACTGAGTTCGACCGCTCTTGACAATATAAATATAACAGCTATTACTGTACCGATTCCAAATCTTTACCATATGAACGAAGAGAAATGATGAAAGCTGAATAAATTAAGAGAAAAATAATCCAATTTTGCTTGCACATCAACTCAGAAATATGAGATATGCTTGACAGATATAACTACTTTTTAATAAAAGAGGGTACAATATTTAAATCTTTTATTCATTATTTTTGCTTTTTCATATCTCTTAAAATTCTTAAGATTTGTTTGTTTGTGTTAATATATTTTTTATTTTTAAATACCATTATGACTAAACAAAAATAAATAGATCAATTCTGGGTTATTAGCAAGTATCTTCTTCTTCTTCCCTCTAGTATATAGGCTGAACATCATCATCATCAATCAGCCCTCTGCGTCCACTGCTGGACATAGGTCTCCCCTAGTTGAGTCCATTCCTTTCTGTCTTGAGCGCTATGAATTCAGTTTTTTGTAATGTTGTCTGTCTAGCGAGTTGGTGGTCTTCCTCTATTTCTTTTATCGGATCTGGGTCACCATTCAAGTAATCGTTTTGTCCACCTGCGATCTTGCATGCAAGCCACATGTCCTGTCCAGTTTCATTCGAGTTTTGCTACATGTACATCCACATCAATCACGCCTGTTCTGCGTAATTCTTTATTTCTAATGTGGTCACGTAACGAAACACCAAGCATCGTTCTCTCCATTAGAACATATTGGTTGAAAACTTTGACTTAATACCTAACGCCATTTGAAAAAATTTAAGGGGTATCTCCAGTAGGAGAGGGGTGAATCTGACGTTTATGACATTAGAGCTAAAAAGTGCCCCCCTCAAGTTTAAAGTTGACGTGTTTCGGCATTTCATTCTATATAACGTATTTTTAAAATATTAAGGGTGGGTCCTTCTCCAATGAATACAGCTTATACAAATATTTGTTTTTAAGATTACTAACCTTTGCTTAATACTTTTACCGTTGATCCTGGTCGGATAATAGCAGTTTTAATAAACCAGGGGAGGCCCAAACAGATCAAAATGTCAAACACGTTACTTCCCACTGCGTTAGAAACTGCCATGTCTCCGTATCTGCAATAATAATAATAAGTAGTTCTTTTAAAACAAGCAAAATTCTCGAATAAAAAGTGGGCTATTCGCACATTTGGAAAGTAAAATGTTACTGTTCTTCACAATGGTCTTTCGTGGTTAAAGTCTATACCAGTAAACGGACAAGGAAGAACAATTCACATTATTTTTCATTATTTTATTGACGAAGTTTGACTTCCTGGAAGAAGAACGATTATTTTAACTTAATATTTCACTCAAGCTTTTTATGTTTTTATTCCATATTAAAAATGTGTGCAAGGCAGTCATCGTACCGCTTTACAAAGGAATAGGTTTTCAGCAGGACTGCAATAATTACTGAAGCATTAGCTTCATCGGCAAACTGTTTGCTAAAGACTTGATTAAAAGAGGGACGAATGAAACTGATGAGAATATATAGGATGTGCAAGCGGGATTTAGAAAGAAAGGGATCAGGTTTTTTCCATACGAAGCATAACCGAAAAATTCCTAACTAAACGTCGAAAGATCTACTACGCTTCCGTAGACTTTGAAAAGGCCTATGACAGAGTGGTGAGGAATAAATTGTGGTCGACATGGTCTACATATGGGGTGAGCGCTGAAATAACTTTACTTGGATTCCAGTGCTTGTTTTAAGATAAACGGAGCTAACACAAACTGGTTTAACATAAAAAAGAGGTGTTAGACAAAGATGTGTGGCTTCATCATGGATGTTTAACTTATTCATAGACCGTTGTTTAAAATATTTAAAAGAGAGTGCATATGGATTGTGAATGAATGATTTAATCGTCAAATGCCTCTTTTACGCCGATGATCAGGTCCTATTAGCATCATCTGAGAAGGAGTTGCAGGCGATGATTAATATTATGCATGATGCCTTGAAAATCAAAGAAATAAAAGTGAATATAAGTAAGACGAAAGTAATGGTTTTTGAAAGAAAAGAAAGCATGACAAATTGCAGGGTGTTGATAGAAGGAGAAAGAGTAAAAAAAGTGGATGAGTGGTTCAAAGTGTACGAAAAACGGAAAGTATGACTGTGACAATAAGCTAAGAGAGTTGGCAGAATAACAAAGAAAGGAGGCGCTACATAACTTTATGAGCAGCTAGAACGTGTTAAAAAAGACACGATTGGCTGTGCATAGAGAAGTGCTGGTCCCTACACTTATGTATGGTAGTGAATGTTGGGTTTGGCAGAAGCATGAAAGTAAGATCAATGCTGTGAAAAAAAGTAGTCTAAAAAGTTACTCGGTTGGATAAAGTAAAGAATAGTGAGATAAGAGAACGATGTGGTGTAAAAGAAGATGTAGTAACAAAAATAGATAAAGAAATGCTTAGATGGTTTGGACACGTAGAGAGAATGGATGACAGAAGATTGACGAAACAAATTTATAAGTGAATGTAAGGTGTATGTAAGAACTATATCAAATTGAAAGAAGTGACTATATCTATGTGCCTATATACGTAATCAGTTAATAATGAGATGAGATATTGTCAATGAATTCACAGTATTTTTCATTATTTTAATAGCAAGTGTGACCTATTCATGAAAGTGGGAGAATAAGAATAATTATTTTTCTCTACAACCATTGGATTCTACAACAATTACATATGCGTAATCTATTGATGAATGGATATGATTCCTTAGATATGTTGGATCCTGACACATTATTCAACAGCTGGCAACCAATCACCAAGATCCTAATACATTATTCAACAGCTGAAAACCAATCACCAATTTTAATATTCAGGATCCAACAGGCTGAGACCAATGAGGAAGCTGCAATAGAACAGCTTTTTTATAAGTGGGCTCTGCTCCTCTAACTCGATATCGCGAATGTCATGTTCATTCTGATGAACTGTCCTCTCTACTATTAGATTACGACAATAAGATGGAGAATTTAACGAGTGATAGTGATGGTATACGATGGTCGTAGAGAAAGTATAGTCTTCTACTCGCGTATAATGGCTATTATTCTCTCGGATGATTCCAAAACTCACCTGCGGCTCATTTCGAAATTTTTATCCTCGAGAGTAATAGCCATCATTATACGCTCGTTGAGGAATATACTGTTACTTTTTACCAAATTATTTTATGTTTTTATTGAAAATGTGCTTGTTAAGCATTGATTAATATAATCAGTCATTAATAAATTAAAAGCTTCGCTAAAGCATTTGTCACAGGGCTATTTGTTTTTAAAGCAGATGAGCAGGAAATAAAAAAAATGTTACACATTTTTAGCTTTTTAAGTATTCCCACAACACATTTTTTTATTCCTTTATTTGAATATGAAGGTGACAATATTCATGTTAATAAAGATAGAAAAAATAATCGTTACATAATATTAACGATGTCAATACGTCTAGTCGCATTTTTATTTATTATTTGATATATTTTTGCAAACAATTAACTGTATAATACTTACCCTTCCTTGATAACTGCCACACTCGACAAGGCATCCGGAACTGAAACTCCTGCGGCGACAAAAGTAAGACCCATCACGGTGTCGGGAATGCCCATGGTGTAGCCTAAGAATAAAATTCCATACTGATATTAACTGAATGTTATAAAACACTTATAATTAGGACAGCCTGTTAAGTTTAAAGCATTGTTGGTAATGTAAACCACACTGGCAATAGGGATAAAAAGCAGAACCAAGGATGCTAGATTACTTCACTGGTTAGCTAACTCAATACGACATGTTCGATCTGAACTGGGGCAAGCTGACGTCACGGCCGCCATATGCAGTAAGGTCAAAAAATTGCCTAAACGTATAAGTTGTAAGCACAGAATGCCAATAAATACATCTGATATTGAGTTAAAATGACCCCACATAGCAAACCAATCACCTACCACTTGCACATGCGTAGAACATCTTTTCTTGTCTCATCGTTGCCAAGTTATTTTTTCTTAGTATTTTTCAGATGAAGTTAGGAATGGAATATGTGCTATTAGGGCAAGTAATTGGGAAAAATAAAAAAAATCTGGTAACAGCCGCAGAAGCGTACGTGACTATAAAAAAACAACGAAAAAATCAGTGTCGTATTTGGGTTTAATGAGTTATTGATATCTGTTTTTCTGTTTGGTTTGCTTTCGGAAAATTGCTTGCATAAGTTTTTTGTGTTTCCTCGTTGTTTTTATAAATATTGTGTGTTTCTGAAATTCCTGTGGTATAGTTTCGTTAAGTTTTTACTTTAGTTAATTTTAGTAGTCCCTCAAATGCTTGGACAAATTCAAAATTCTCAAGTTCTGTCCTAGTGACATGTTTGAATATCCCCCTCAATATACTATTTATTGCGCAAACTCAGAGACAGGTCAATCGCCCTATGGGGTGCCAAATCATACATAATTGATTGGCGTTCTAGTATGTTTTATATTTCTGGGTTGTAAGCGGAATTAAAACAATTTTTTATGAATAGTTCTCAATAAAATAATACAAATACCTCCGAAATCAATAAAATAAATTATTGTTATAAAACTCATTTTTGTATTTTTAACATGTATTTATTGAAATATGGGATTTATACCAATAGGGGGTATTAATTTTAATTTTTTTGAAAATAAATGGAATATTTGAGTTAAATAATAAAGTGTTTTAACAAACCCTTTTTCATCAAGTACGAAAAATTCCTTACTAGCAGCGCTAGTGCATAACCTAATTCACATTTGCATACATGTAAAAGTACCCTATCAGAAAAATGTTTTTGACGAAAGACGACGTTCCGGGAGCAAAATTAAAATTCGCAAATTTCAAGGACAATAATGTAGCAACATTAAAACGTTGGCTTGCTTGTCGTAATTTGAAAATTTCAGGCAGAAAAAATGAATTAATTGACAGGTTGGTAAACAGAGTGTAGTTATTATGTGGCGGTACTTTAGAACTCTGATAACAGATGTTCAAAGTAAAAATAAATTTAAAATTTATTTCAGACCGAAATATGAGTGAAAAATACTAGGTAATAAAGATAAATTTAATTAAATATCACAAATTGAAATGTTTTAGTGACAAACAGGGTTATATTTTTTCTAATTCATGTTTATTTACTGAAAAATCAATCAACAGATGTTTACTTGTTAATAACATCTACAATAACATGGGTAATTACTGAATCCTGATTTTCCTCAGTTGGACCTTTACCACCAATAAAATGTCTCACAGACATCGAAAAATGTGTGGATGGGTGGCTTCGTCATGGATGTTTAACTTTTACATAGACGGTTGTTTAAAAGATTTGAAAGAGTGTGTATGGAATGAGATTGAATAATTTGATCGTCAAATGCATCCTTCACGCCTATGATCAGGTCATATTAGCATCATCTGAGGAGGAGTTGCAGGCGGTGGTTAAAAGGATGGAAGTAAATGTAATTAAGATAAAAGTTATGATTTTTAAAAGAAAAAGGAGCATGACAAACTGCGAGGTACTGATTGAAGAAGAAAGGCTGGAACAAGTGTAAGAGTTTCTATACTTGGGTTCAAAGAGAAGGAAAGTATGACTGTAACATTGAGCAAAGGGTGTTGGCAAGAAAACGAATACATGGGGCGCTGCATAACTTTAAAATCATCCAGAACTTGTCAAAAAGGCAAGACTAGCTGTGCATAGAGGAATCATCATCATCATCATCATCATGCAGCCCCTTTTATGGTGGACATAGGCCTCCTTCAAACATCTCCAGTTCTCTCTGTCCCTGGCTATTGCAATCCAATTTGTCACTATCCTCTTCGGGACATCCGTCCATTGCGTGGGAGGTCTGCCTTGGCTACGCTTGTCAGTTCTTGGTCTCCATTCCAACAGTTTTTTGGTCCATTTCCAGTCTTCCATTATTTTAATGTGTCCAGCCCATTTCCATTTCCGTGTAGTGATTCGCTGTATAATATCATCTACTTCAGTACGTCGGCGTATCTCTTCATTTCTCACTCGATCCCTCAGGGTCAGGCCAAGTATCAATCTCTTCCTAGAGGAAAGCTGGTACCTTTTAGTTTGTATGGTAGTAAATGTTGGGTTTGGCAAAAAAGCATGAAAGTAAGATCAATGCTGCTGAGTAATGTAATATAAGAAGTATAGCTAGAGTGAATCCAATGAATAAAGTAAGGAATAGTGTGATAAGGGAACACTGTGATGTAAGATAATATGTAGTAACTAAGATAGATAAAGAAATGCTTAGATGGTGTTAACATGTAGAGAGAATGGATGAACATATCTCGATTAGATTAAAATTGTTTTAAAGAAAGGCCATATCAAGAGTACCAGCAACCGACGAGCATGTATGAGAGCGCGAAAGACGTGTATAAGAACCGTGGCAAAGGGAAAGAAGTGGTCTCTGTGTACCCCTACGAGAAAAAGGTGCGACTTTATGTAGGTATGTATTAAGGCAACAATTAAAGGCATACCTATAATAGTGATCATCCAAAGCATGAAGTAAGAAAGTTTCGTTAAAACAAAACAAAAAATCAACTTTTGTATATTTCGTTATTTATCGAAGTAACAATTAAAGACATACCTATAATGGTGATCATCCAAACCATGAAGTATGAGTAGAAGGAAATCCAGACCATAGACACGAAAAAAGTAAAAGGATACCAATTTCTGTATTTTTCACTCCTGCAATCCGGCATTGTTTTTCTACAGAACCAATGAATCGGGTAAACAAGTCCCCAAGAAGTTTTTTGGTACCATCCTCCCTCTAAACCAATGACATTTCAAATAAAAGTAAAGTATAATATAAAAAAGTGCAAGAATTACGCGATAATTTAGGAAAATTTCAAAATATGTACATATACTGCAATATTCTATTACAATAACAATACAAAAAATTTTTTACACACAAAAAACGCTGTAATTTCTAACCCGATAAGGAAATTTTTGTCAGTTGTTCACAACAGTCATACTAGGTCAGGTTCTGAGGGAACCCACTTAGGCCTTTTGGCCCGTTGTGATACCGTGATGGATAGCGGTGCCCTCTACAATGAGAACCAGTTGGAACTTTTAGTGAATAGTGTGAGGTCTTTAATACTAACTGAGCCGAGATCAGATAAGTCATCAAAGTTCGGTTGCCCTAGTATAGAAAGCCTTTTCTGCCTAGGCAAGGCAGTGGCAGAGAAGATGTAACATTGTTTCCTCCTCCTCCTTACGTGACAGCTTATACAGAAGTCGTGTCTTAGCTCTGCCATTCCCAGGCACGAGATCCACATGCCCAGTGTCCTGTTATGGCTGCGATCGCGTTTCCAATGGATAAAGTTAAAACATCATTAGTTTGACATAGATCTAGTTTAGGCCAAATCTGTTTCGTTGGGTTCATTTTGTCACCTCAAGTTGGCTTTTTGAACTACTTTGCTGTGCAGGAGGAGCCGGTAGTTTGCAATTGGTACTGCTTGCTGAGATGAGACAGATACAGCTGGAAGGGTGGTGCCCTCTCTTGCTAGCTCGTCCGCTTTACAGTTGCCTGGTATGTCCCTGTGTCCGGGTACCCAGACAATGTGAAATCTAAACTTTGCTGCTAGCTCTTTCAGGGCGGCTCAGCATTATACCGCTGCCCCAGAGGTTAAGTAGACTAAGTTCAGTGATTTGAAAGCAGCCTGGCTGTCGCAAAGAATGAATATCTTGCTGAACTTTTGTTCATTGCGTAGTGTCCAGATAGCTGCCTCGGTAATGGCTGTCATACACACTACAGTAGTCAGACAAACGAAACGACAGGCCAAGTGGCTAAGACACTGCATCCTACACTCCTCTCTAGTTTAGACAGTCATACTAACCTACAAAATAAATATAAAAAAAATACAGTCTTATTCCTTTTTGTTTGGAGTAGTATAAAAATAATTATTGTTGATCATTTTTAATGTGTAACTTTTGATAGAAAGTTAATAATGTGAGTGAAAAAAATACCTGGTTTTACTAGCGGATCAATGTGAGCAGCAGGATCATATTCCTTTGGTCGGTAATATTCAGGTTGAATTGGTCGAATTGGTTGTTGGGCAGTTGGTTGAGGAATAGGTTCTGGCTGACTAGCTTGGTTTAGGTCGGATCCACTAAGCTGATTAGCAAAATCTACAAAGTTTGGTGACAAAAATTCTTAGCTTTCTACTTACCACAAACAGCTTAACTACTTTTTGATACTAATTAATGGGCAGTACATTATTTCTGTAAATTGTGACATTGTTTATAAAAGGAAATTAGGTACTATTACTTTTTTTTTTAAATAGTTGATAATTAAGTTAAACATACCATTTTGATACTTTTCTGGAGACCATGCCATTTCAAATACATTCACACCTGAAAATACAGACATGTTTAAACATTTAATACCTGTTTAAGTGTACTAAAGAGATATATCAGACTAAAATGCTATTTTTATAAAATTACAAAACAAACTGTTCTTTTGCTTACTTTGTTCAGCATAATCAGGTCGTTGAGTTTGTTCCATTCCATAATTCTGAGAGCCCTGCGACTGCTCCATGCCGTAAGTTTGATGTTTTCCGCTATCCTCAAGAGTCTTGTAGCTCACCAAACCGGATTGTTCACTAGGTACTACCACCTTAAAAGGTACAGGCCAAGTCTGCGCCCATCTTTCCAAAGGTGTGTTGTAATGGAGTACTACGCAGTAGACGAGGTAAGTAAGGAGCATCACTAGTGATTCCAGCCTGCAAATTTTAACAATGACATGCTCAGATGCACCAGCAGATTACTGACTAATATGAGAACAAACATGACTACAATCATTCACAAGGTTTATTTTGTTCTTTTGATTACTAGCAAAGTTATTCTGTAAATGAACAAGTATGCTTATTTTTAAAAAAATCCGAGTGCACAGAAAGATTCTATGATTTGAAAAGATATTTTTTATGATCCGACTTTAATAAAAAATAATGACAATATGTGAGCTAGTCATAATACATGGGCTGTAGTAAGTAGAATGATGGTGGTTCTACTAGGTATATTCCTTTAACTAACAATCGGGTTGAATATTTGGAAATAAGACCCGTTATGCAAAGCGACATTTTATTTAACAATATAATAAGAGAGGTAGAATACCTCCAAAATTTACACTTCAAAAAGTCGCGTTAATTCACAAGTTTTAAGTCGCAAGTTGTCAAGAAAAATGCCGCCGAAAATATTAACTCTTGAACTTTTAATTAACGCACTTTTCACCACTTGAACTAAAACTAATGATAACAAAAGAAAACTTATTATGCAACTTGTAACAGTGTGATACTTATCGCGTATGCACTTGTAACGGTAAAGAGAGAAATAAACTATATTTTTTATTACAACTGCCTCCCAGAATCATGTAGCTTTTCTAAGAGATTACAATAGAGAAAAACCTTACTTGTTTTTTAATTTCACTTTTAGGGTGATTACAACAATAGAGCACTGATAACAAAGAGAATTTAGAGATTGAGACTGTATACCAGTTCATATTTACTTCGCTCGAGAAATAGTCGTGTTCACTTCATCAAGACCTGATTTCAACTGTTTTGTAAGCAGTGCTGCCGCGACGATTCATTCGATTGTACTATTTGAATGAGAGAAAATGTACTGTAATGTACTATAATTAAGCCATTCTTTTCTAATCAGGCGATTAAAAAGAGATGAAAATAAGAACGTATTTAAACAGGTAGAAGCAATGTTATTAGTTTCCAGAACGGCCCAAGGGGCAAGGTAGGGGTTTAAATAATGAGGCAATAATTTTTATAAAATATACATTGACATAGGACATATTTCTTTCTTTTTTTATTAGCTTCCCAAGAAACATAACTGAAATAATAATAATTAACCTATGAACAATACAAAACATAAAGACACTTATAAATACAGTTATAAAAATTTCAATAACAATAAATTTCTAAAAAAGTATTTTTAATATAGTAATATAGTCAGAATTAACTCAGTAAACAAAATTTGTTATATTTACGAAAAAAACAACAAGAAAATAATAAACTCTAATGTTCAAAGTACAACACAAATGAAAATTTTTGCTAATAAATTAATAATTGAAGGAGAGTTTATCTCAAACTCTTAATAAGTTCTCTGGGTGGTTGCCATTCATGACATGAAGTGTTTCTCAACATTTCTTTGGTTGATAATAAATTGTTGAAGGTGTTTGTAGGCAAACAATTTCTATTCTTTCTTTTAATCAAATTTAAGGAAGAAAATATACGTTCTGCTGCAGAACTTCCATGTGGTAAACACGATATATTTTTAAAAAATTTAAAAAGTTCTGGAAAAACTGGTATATCTAGAGAGTCTTTTGCGCAATGAAGCTCATCAACTAGTGCCTCAAAAGTCCGATGTAAGATAATTTTAAACCCAATTGTAGCCTAGTCATATTAGGTATGTAAAAAGTATTATTTTTGGGAAATTTTAGAAAATGTACCAGAAATAATATTTTTTGAAGATAAATGTACTTTTGTTCTTTTGAAACAGAAATGTACTGTAAATAGTATATTTGTACTATATTGTACTAGATTGTAGGAGGGAGGTCGTGAAGGCTATGCTGCCTCTCAAGCACTTCGACCTATCAGATCTTTTGTGCATAACCCTTAATCTATTCGAGGTCCGGGATTCCGAGACTTCGTACAAAGTTTCTGACACCGAAGAGCTTTAGGAAGGACCCTTTTCAGAAACTTGAGTCTCTTACAGAAAAGCGCTGGGAATTCTCAAAGAAAATGTTATCGCAGTAGCGGCAACTATCACTCTCTGTTTTGCCCATCTTTTTCAAGTGATATCTCAGATGGCAGTGTCCAGTGAGGAGTCCCGTCACCAGTTTCAAGTCTTTCTTGTTTAACTCGAAAAGCTGTTTAGCTTTCCTTGGCGAAAGGCTTACTAGCCTTTTCGCTTGTCTTTGTCCTGGCACTTTGTGCAAGTGAGATTTCATTTCATCTGTTTCCCAGCGTCGAACCTCTTCTTTCAAGTGGGCTTTGGAAAGTCCATAGACTGGTTCTGGGCCGGAAAATTGTGTATTTGCCCCTTCTTTGGCAAGGCAATCTGCTTCTTCGTTGCCTTTAACTCCCTTGTGACCTGGAACCCACATCAGAGTAACCTGATTGTTCGCTGCCAGTTGTCTCAGGGACTGTTTACAGTCCCAAGTCAGCTTAGACTCACAAGGGTATGACTTCAAAGCTTTTAGTGCTGCTTGGATATCTGATAAAACATAAATGTGTTTCTTTCGATGCACTCCTGTGCACAAATCTCTATGGCATGTAATTCTGCTGGAAAGTTGATTGGGGTGTTACCAAGGGGGTTTAAGAGCCTAAAATTTGGCCCTATAACGCCCACTCCAACCCTTTCATCCATCTTGGATCCATCAGTGTACCAAACTACAGCATCCCTTTCTAGTTAAGGTCCGTTCTCTATGCAAACTTGGTGGGTGTTTATAACCACTTCAAACTGCATTTCGAAGTCGTACCTAACTGGCATAATATCTGTAGGCTTAGAATGGATTCTAGGGAAATATTTTCTAAAATCTTCAAATGCCCATTCCGATTTCTTGCTCTAAGATTTATTGTCTGGCTCAGTATGAAGGCACTGATTGCTGCTTCTTTCATTACAAATAAGTGCAATGGTGGAAGGTTCAGCATTACCTCTACGGCTGCAGTAGGGCACATGAATGTTGCCCCTGTGATTCCTAGACAACCTAGCCGCTGCACTTTCTGCAGCTTGACTTGTGCCGAAATTTGTTGCATTTTTGGCCACCATATCAATGAAGCCTAGGTGACCATTGGTTTAATGATCGTTTGATATGACCAGTAGATCATTTTTGGTTTCAGACCCCATGTCTTGCCAAAGACTCTACGGCATGTCCAGCTTACCGCTATAGCTCTGGAAAGAATGTGGTTGAGTTGGCTGTTCCATGTCAGTTTTTGGTCGATTATTACGCCCAAATATTTAACTTTTTTGAAAAAAGTAAGCTAAATTCCATTCATAGTTGGGGCTTTAAGTTCGTACTTTCGCCTCCTGGTGAATGGAACCATGATTCATTTGTGCTAGAACGGCAGCACTGTTTGTAACCCGGCGCGCGCTTCGTCGCGTAAAAGGCAATTCGTTAAGCTCCGTTCACACAAGGGGAATTCTTAACTGACCTCTAGACACAGAGTTGCTCTACGCAGGAGAAATTTTCAAATGAAATTCCGACACAATCAGAACAAAGAACGTTAACAGGTGTTCACTTTTTAAGCAAAAAAGTATCTTTTCAAATTTGCGCTTCCTTTAGTTCGAAATAATATTTCGTAGTGATTTGTGCTTAATTTACCAATTCATTATGTCTAGGCGCCCCGTTTAACGAATAATTTACGTGAATTCTAAAGGGGGTATTCCATTACAATAATGGAATATTAACTTTTAAAATTGAAGACTATATCTCAGCGAGGAGATCTTGATTACTCGGTTCCATTCAACTCGGTTTTATAATGAAGACATCCAATCGTGGAACTTGCTGGTAATTCGATCATATCACCTGTCGCATTTGGCCGAGCAATTTCTTTTGTTTATTAAAAAATAGCCTACGTAGTAACGACTGCATGGCACTTTAGAAGGAAGAAGAAGATTAAAATAAGTAACAAAAAATAAACTGCTTTATTTTGTTGTTATACAAAAAAAAAGTTTTTAAAATTAAAATGCAATGAACCAGCTACAACCTATGGAGATTTAAAAACCTCTTTAGTTAAGTGAGGATACTAAAACCCTTCTTGTCCTGTAAGTTTGAGCTACTTTATTTATGCATTGTTTAGATATTACTTACCAAGATATTTGTTTGTCAAATATAACGGCGAGCATAACCAAAATAGAAACTGCGTAGAAAAAGCAGTCTCTAACGAGTGGCCACCAATTTAGGTAAACCACGGCGCTGGAGCACAAACCGCAACACGCAATGACAAACATTATGTTGAAAACTGCAGAACCTATAACGCCAGATATACCTGAAAAATATTTTTAATAAACTCCTTGAAAAAATTAGCGCAACAATATGAAATTATCCAAAACATTAATTTATCTTTTTTTTTTATCCGTTTTTGAAGTTTATCCAAACTGTGTGTCACCAATTTCGCATTTTCTATACAGGGTGGCAAACCGAAAACGAAACAGAGCCACTTGCAGGAACTTCGTCAACATTTTAGAAAAACGCCCAGACCCACACTCTTTTCCGGTATTATCGACTCCACTACTTTCTACCACAAGCAAGGGTAAGAATTACTCCAATATTTTTAAATGACATTGCGGGTCGAATAAGATTTCTTTTGAAAGCTCTGACAATTCTCTTACTTACTTCTTAATTGATTAAATGTCCAAACTGATGACCGCCCGCTTATATAATCATAAAGATTTTGTTCAAAACGTTCAAGCACATTCCGAAGTATTTCCGGAATAACTCGACGGCACTAGATTCTTCGACGCAAATCTTCCAACGACGCTGGTTATGTTTTATAGATTTTACTTTTCAGATGGCGGAATTTTAAAATTAAAAGACTATTGTATAAAGAATTGTAAGAGCTTTCGAAAGATATCTTATTCGACCCCCAATGTTATTTAAAAATTTTGGGGTAATTCTTACCCTCGCTTACCCTCAGAGTCACTTCAGCTTTACTTCTCAGACTACTCATTCCTGCAGTATTGATCTTATTTTGATGCTTGTTCTGCAAACCCAACATTCACTACCATACATAAGTGTAGGGACCATCACTCCTCTATGCACTGTCAGTCGCGTCCTTTCTTGCTGCACAAAAAGTTACGCAGGTTCCATTCATTTGCTTTCCTGTCAACATCCCTTCCTCAATGTCACAGTGATACTTTCTGTCTCTCATAAACTTTGAACCCAAGTAAACAAAATCATTCACTTGTTCCACTTTTTGCCCCTTCAATCAGCACCTCGCAGTTTGTCATGCTTTTTTTTCTATAAAAAACCTTTACTTTCGTTTTGCATTCACATTCATTTCTTTGATTTTTAGGGCATCATGCAAAATATTAACCATCGCCTATAACTCCTCATTAGATGATCCTAATATGACCTGATCGGCGTAAAGGACGCATTCATTCATTCTTAATCCTTTCTTTCAAATATTTTTAACAACCGTCTGTGTATAAGTTAAACAGCCATAGTAAAGCCACACATCCCTGTCCTTTTACAATGTTTAACCAGTCTGTGTAAGCTCTATTTATCCGGACACAAGCAGTGAAATCCTCTAGCATGTTTATCTACAGCCGTAGGATTATTAATGTTAATTTTTTCGGTGTCTTTTTCATGTTATGATTTTCTTTTCTTCAAATATCTTCATGTTTTTGTTTTTTGTCGTGGCAAATACGAAATATTTGTATTTCTTTTTAAACTGCGAATTTATTGCAACCAATAAAAAAATTCAAAACGTTAGTCAAAAATCAATAGCTTTTTCTTCGTTATACCAATCCAAATAATAACTCACCTCTTAAATTAATTGTTATTGGTTGATTAAACCTATCAAATAATTAATATTGTTGCGATTGTTTGGTATATTTTTTATCAAGGGTAAAAATAAAGAGAGCCATTTCTGTGTTAAAAAAATATCCCTTAAGTGTATCGAATTCTTCTTCTTCTTCTTCTTCAGCCAATTATTGCCCAATGCAGGACATAGGCCTCTTCTAATCTCTTCCATGCGTTTCTGTCTTGAGCTGTTTGCTGCCAATAGGTGCCCGCTGTTCTCTTCACATCATCTAGCCATCTTTTTGGAGGTCTACCTATGCTTCTTTTTGTTTCTCTGGGTCTCCACTGAATTAACTTTTTTGTCCATCTGCTGTCGTTTTGTCTAGCCACATGTCCAGCCCATTGCCACTTAAGGTGTGCGACACGCTCTATGATATCGGTGACTTTGGTTCTTTGTCGAATGGTCTCATTACGTACTCTGTCCCTCAGACTTATCCCAAGCATTCTTCGTTCTATTGCTCGTTGCGTCGTTCTAAGTCTTTTTACGCTTTTTTCAATTAATGTGGCGGTTTCTAGACCGTAAGTTGAGACTGGCAGTATGCAAGTTTCATATACCTTCCGTTTCAAGCTTATGGGCATATTGGCATCTTTAAATATATATTGGAGCTTTCCAAAAGCCGACCATGTCAAAGCTACTCTTCTGCCAATCTCCGCCGTTTGATTTTCCTTTCCAAGCTAAGTGTATTGAATTAGGATGGCTTAACTGTAGCAGAATACCAATTTTAAAAAGGATTTTGTGCATTTTTTATCTTCTTTTTACATTAACGTTTACTTAAGCAACTTTTTACTACATAATTGTTTTATTTAAAAATTATCGCGTATCTATTTTTCCTTGACATACTTCACTTTATCTAAAACAGCAAGTTCAGATCCGCCTACCAGCGCCACCTTTATATACCACGTTTTAGTGGACACTTATTCAATAAAAATACTCGTAAGATTGTCCTCCTTATCTCTTCCCTTCATAATATTTCAAAATGTTGACCCAGAAAATTCGAAATAAAATTCTTTGTATACCGTTAAATCAATAATTTAGTAAAAAATCGTTATTTTCTTACCGATATCGTCTTTCGCTAAGAAAACTCCAATTATGACTGTCGCCAATTCCGGAGCGGAACTTCCGGCAGCCATAAATGTCGCTCCAGCCACATCTGGTGCCATTTTTAATTCTGTTCATAAAAACCATACATTGTTATTAAACATAAAACGATATATACGTGTATAATTTGGCATAAACTTAAAAAAAAGAATTTTTCGTAGTTTAGGGAATAAAGAATTGTATTAAATTCCTACCTTCACATATTCGATCTAAAGAGGCAACGAAATATTCATCGCACACTATTGCTAGACCTAAAAACATGTAAGCAGCGACGATGATGTGAATGATAAGACCGCCATGTTTTCTTGTATAGGGGCTCATTATAGGATGCGGAAACTGTAAACAAAAATGATATATTTCACACAATTAGTAATTATTATATTTTTACCAATCTACTAAATATCAGCCATCTGCCCCATAGACTTATACAGTGCTTTTATTTCATAACCAGCCAGTTCAAATAACTGTTGATCTTGCGTAAATGTAAGAAAACCAAATAACACGTCGAATTATAAATCAAGGGGGAGGTTTAAAAATGTTATTCTGCTGTTTCCAAGTGGCACCTCTTTAACATCCCCCATCCCTTCTTTAAAATTTCAAATACTACGTTGTGATACATTAAATGAAAACCAGTGAAAAATGCAAATCAGTCATATAAACATCATTTTATTCTATCGATTTATTTTGCTGATAACAAAATTTTTTGTGAAATAACACCATAACAAAAACGACCTACGCCACTGTTGGATAGGTATATGTCCAATTAGGGATCAATTAACTAACTTTAAAATTCATGTCACCGTTTTTGTCATTTTTGTCATTTTGTTTCTTAGTTTTAAAAATATTAATAGTATATAAAGTTATTCGTGACGTTAAATTAGCCATTATTTGTAGCTGTAATATCTTGAGTTATATTAAAATGGTGTATTCTCTGTAAGTACGAATAAAAATAATATTTACGGTCATCAAGTGCGGTTGAGAAACAGTTCGAGTTTTTAATGAAAGACATCCTGATAGAAATATAGGCCTCCAGACCACCATATGGTTAGTACGAAAATTTGAAGAAACTGTATCCGTTTGTTATGAAAAAGAAAATAATAATCCCAGAGTTCTCGACGAAGCTGCACAAATTATATTACTGGATAATTTTGCTTTAGATCCTACCTCTTCCATTGAGAGAATTGTAAGAGCTTTTAAAAGACATCTTATTCGACCCCCAAATGCCATTTAAAAATTTTGGGGTAATTCTTACACTCGCTCGGGGTTGAAAGTAGTGGAGTCAAAAATACCGGAAAATAGTTTTCCCCTTTAATCAAAAATCGACGGGTCCTGAGCGTTTTTATAAAATGTTAATGAGGTTCCTGCAAATGGCTCTGTTTTGTTTTCGGTTGGTCACCCTATATATACCTTCAACAGGATGAAGCTACACCACATTACGCACTAGCTGTAAGGCAATGGCTAGACGAATCATTTCTAATATATTTGATTGGTAAAAGTGGTTTTAGAGAATGGTCAGCAAGATCTCCAGATTCAACACCACTTGACTTTTTTCTGTGGGGCTATTTAAAATCATTAGTTTACAAAACTCCTCCCGAAGACATTGAAGAGCTAAAGCTAAGAATAACTGAAAAATGTAGATGAATTACTAGCGAAACTTTGCAAAGAGTTCGAGAAGAATTTGAAAATAAGTTATATTATTACCTACATAATAACGGAGCACACTTTGAACAGTTACTGTAAATTTGTAATTTCGCTATGTTATATGTTATCTCAAAATGAATCGATAGAATAAACTGTTGTTCATATGGCTGATTTGCATTTTTCTTGGGTTTTCATTTAATGTATCACAAGGTAGGAGTCCCCCTTAATTTAACATTCTACGTGTTTTTTTATTTCTTACATTTGGACTGGCTGGTTTTGAAATGAAAGCACTGCAAAAATAAACCAAGCTAGCAATGTAAGTGAATGAGATAGAGGAATAAAAAGAGAAAGGTGCAAAAAGGGCTTGCTATTAAGCATGTACATCAAAGTATTACTACAAATAAATGCAGTTTTAAAGTTTATATTTTTGTTTAATAACTTAAATGATCTAATTCACTCATCAATACATAAAGTGGTTTATTTTGTTGGTATTTGCGAACATTTTTCAATGAATCAGGTGGGCTTTAAAATGCTAAAACTTTACAACAATGTCAGATTTTAATTATCATCATTTAAAACAAGTTTTTTATGCATTTAAAATTTATATTTCATTTATGTAGTCCCTTCGTGAGAATTTTAGCGAAATTCCATGGCTGCCACCTGAAAATGTCACAAATTCGGGAGATATTATTATCTGAGTTCTTAAGTACAAATTCGTGCGTTTGTTTTTAATTAATAACTTAAATTACGTGCATGTGTTTAAGTAAACAATTTATAGCTACCTATAAATGAATGATACTTAAATAAATACTCAAAATTTAAATATTTATTTTATTAGGGGTAAATTTTTTTCAAAAATTAACATTAATTAAACATTTTTATTGTCCACAACGTGTTTGATATTAATGGTTTAGTTATTATTATTAAATTTAAAATCATATTTGGTATTTTTTTACAGCTTTATAATAAAGCTTTTTGATCAGACTTAGTTATAAAATCTAAAAATTAGCTACAATTCAAATTATTTTTCATAAAAAATTTTTTTTCACAAAAATTGGGAGTTTAAAATTAATAACGGGAGTCGGGAGAAATAGTACGATTTCGGGAGTCTCCTAATCAAATCGGGAGAGGTGGCAACCCTAGAAATTTCAAATTTTTTTATTGCGAAATTTGCGTATTTTGTTTGTAAAAATTCCTTACCTGTAGCCATAGCCAATTAAAGAAAAATTAAAACGATGCGCATACGCATCCCGCCCCTTTACAGCAGCCCACGAAGTCGGAGTTTCTCACCCACCCCTCTCCACCGGAGTGGACTCTACTTAGTATTCTAGCCTGCATGAAAATTCCGGAATATTTACGATGCTTGCAAAGTATTTCATCACAGTAAATTCGTTAAAATTCGATCCTTACCAGAAATTGTAATATTTTTGCTGTTTAAATTACTCATTGGACACTGAGTGTTCTTAAGAATAAAAGCTTATATTGTAAATCAATATCTGGTGTGTTTAAGCGGTACAAAATTACCTCCGTTGAAAATTGTACCGGTGCTTAAATAATACTATCAACAAGTATAATAGGCTACAATCGAAATAATTCTATGAAATTATCAATAAACATATACTTATTTTTTAGATATTGATTTCACAGCATTACTTATGCAACTGAACTAGTTAATAAAGTATGAAAACCTATCTAACTACCTATACGCTGTTATAGTCCAGTAACAAGTAGATTTAAATTTCCATTCAAAAAGCAAGCCTGCATTTTTGAATGAAAGTTCATTTTGACATACATTTTAAGTATTCTTAGTTAAAAAATGTTAAATTCTTTTCAGGGTGCAGAAAAAATTAAAAACTACACCCAAAGTCACTTTTTTAAAAATATCTCAAAAATGTTAAAAGATACAGAAAAAAATCTCAAACAAAAAATGTAGAGAATAAAATTTCCTACAAAATTGCCCTGAATCACTTTTAGCATATTTGTGACAATGTGACAATAGGAAATGCTTGGGTTTAACTATAGTATAGCATATTTCACGAATATTCGGTGGTTTCGGATTATCGTTAGAAACTCGATAACCAGTATTGAACTGTATATTTAAGAACTACCAAATTAAATTCCCCTAATGTTTTTAAACAAATTTCGTACGTAACGGATTTTATTTTATAAGCGACTTCTTGTTTGTTTGTTAGCACGGTTAGTAAGTAATCAAAATAAATTTCACTAATTAACTAAGCTATTAGGCTTTAATTTGGCTTGTTAATTCATTGTTGTTAGATTTTTTGTTGGATTTCTAGAAAAGAAATTAGTAATCCTGGGTTATCCATGGTCTGCTACGCCGACGACGCTGCAATATTCGCAGAAAGTGATAATGACCTACAGAGACAGTTATTTAAGTTCTACCAGATCAGTCAGCAACTCAATATGTATATATCCATAGGTAAAACGAAAACCATGACCATCGCTAGGGAACCAATAAGATGCAAGCTGGTAATAGATAATAAACCCATAGAGCATGTCATGCAATTTAGATACGTGGGCAAAGATATGTCCAGCGCTCACGACCCGGTAAAGGACCTGAAGAACCAAATTAACAAATCAGCCATAATATCAGGATATCTAAGGGAAACTGTATGGGCTAATCCTTACATGCGAAAGGAGAGTAAAATCAAAATATAGTATATATATATATATATATATATATATATATATATATATATATATATATATATATATATATATATATATACTGAGAACAATAGCCGGGAAAACAAGAAGAGATAACGTAAGAAACACTGACATTAGAGCACAATGCGATGTACAAGATGTGGTGAGATGGGGAAGGCAAAGGAGAAAAGAATGGTATAACCCCGTGAAGAGAATTACCGACGATAGACTACCACGCATTGTACTAGAGGGAAAACCAGCAGGGACCCGTCCACCTGGAAGACCATTTAAAAGATGGAGAGACAGCTGGCAGTCCACATCTCCACAGAGGCAAGTCCGGAATCAACAGATCATCTAGATCTCTAACAAGTAGAAGAAGAAGGAGGGTTATCATTGTAGTGGGTACCGACAATCGTATTGTACCGATTGTAACTTCAAGTAGTGTAAGTATACCTAATAAACCGCGAAAATGGCGCGACGCGTTTTAGATGTAGATGCATTAATATTGTACACGCTTATTTTACCACGGAGGTCCGTTGCTACCAGTTTTATTTATACGTAAGCATGTGTGTGATGCGATGGGTATTGGTGAAACAAAATTAACCTCAGTTTTAAAAAGTGTAAAAGATAGAAAGAGTAAACAAATAGTTGAAAAATATAAACCACACGGACGTTCAAAGACTGTTGACTTTCCCGAGGCTTACAAATTTGAAATTCGCGACATTGTGTACAAAATGCGTAAACAAAAAGGAACATGTCCCTTTAGATTTAATATTACAAAAAGTAAAAGAAAAGGATGTATTTGAAATCCCTAAAACGAGTCTTTGGAGAGTTAAGAAACATATAGGGTTTAAGTTTAAAAATAAAGACAACCGAAAGGCTTTGTGTGAAAAAGCTAGAGTCGTGCACAGAAGAAATGAATTTTTAAGAAATTATACTCACTGTAAACAAGAATGCTCTTCATTTGTTTATCTGAACGAAACTTGGATTTTTGCTAAAGGTGGAACAAAAAAATTTGGCAGGACGATAACATTAAGTCTATAAAACACACCGACGGTGAAGGAAAAAGACACATTATTGTACATGCAGGTGAAAAGCATGGTTTTATTGATAGAGCGGATCTTTTATTTTAGTCAAAATCAAAACCGGCATATTATCATGACAATATGGAACAGAGATGTTTGTGAAATGGTTAAAAGAGAAACTATTACAATCGTTACATGATTCATCTGTCATTGTATTAGATAATGCTCCGTACCATTCGGCAATTTTAAATAAGCAACCAGCAAACTCCTCGACAGTACAGAAAATAAAAAAATGGTTAATGAATGAAAATATTTCAATTTCACAGTATTGCTTCAAGCCGGAATTATTATCGATAGCTAAAAGGCACGAAAGAGAGAAATTTAGTGGATCAAATTATACTCAGGTATGGACATTGTGTGCTAAGACTTCCGCCTTACCATTGCCAATTTAATCTCATTGAGTATATTTGGGGAATATGCAAAACTTATTATGACAATCACATTGGATGTAATGGTTACAGTGATAAGGCTGTTTTGGAAACCTAACAATGAGCACTTAATACTGCCACTCCTGAAATTTGGAAAAAATGTGTCACAAAAAGTGAAAATTTAATAGAGGAGTGGTGGGTTTGTGAAAACCGCATCGAAGCAGTTAATTATGTTATTATTTACAATCCGAATGAGGATAGCGACGACAGTGATTCCGGTTATTATGACTATAAATCTGAAGCTTGATAATACCGCAAGTACTACATGATTAAACATATTGAAAAGTTTGGTGAATCCCGTGCAATAGCCTTGGATATATCTAAAGCCTTTGACCGCGTTTGGCACCAGGCATTGTTAAGTAAATTATCTGCCTACGGTCTCCCAACCAAACTGCGCCAATGGCTCTTGAGCTTCATGCAAGATCGCTCCTGACATGTGGCAGTTGACGGTATTTCTTCTGATGCGTTTAAAACTAATGCCGGGGTCCCCCAGGGTTCCATCCTGTCCCCCACCTTATTTCTTTTACACATCAACGACCTCTTGAAAACCACCACGAACCCCATTTACAGTTTTGCAGACGATAGCACACTTGTCTCAACTTTCACATCCTATCGATCACTTACGGTGAATGATACAAATAGACTCAGGCAGGAACAGGTTGATTCCATCAATAGAGATCTTAAAGCAATCGTCGAGTGGGGAACCAACAATCTTGTTCAGTTTAACTCCCAAAAAACACAAAGTGCCACGTTTTCCAAGAAAGTGAATTGCTCAAATCATCCCATCACAATGTCCGGAAATACCCTTGAACCAAGTCCCTTCAACTCGATTTTGGGAGTCACGGTGTCCAATAATATGTCTTGACCATGTTGCTAACATCGCAAAGTCGGCAAGCCAGAGGCTAGGTTTTCTGTGGAAAGCCAGAAAGTTTTTTATTCCTTATCAACTGTTGACGACGTACAAGGCTCAAATCCGACCTCTACTGGAGTATTGCTCGCACATTTGGGGTTCAGCACCAAGGCATTCTCTTCGTCTTCTAGATTCCATTCAAAAAAGAGCCATTCGCTTGATAAACAGCTCAACTCTCATAGATACCCTTCACCCTCTAGAACATAGAAGAAGAGTTGCAGACCAGTTATTGCTCTACAGATATTTCCATGGCAGATGCTCCAGAGAAATAAAAACTCTTGTACCACCATTGGCCACATTCGGCCGAAGAACTCGGCACGCTGATCAGTCTCACCCATTTACTCTCAAGATTGACACTACTAGGACCAATCTTCATCAAAAATCCTTCTTTTACAGGACTGCTACGGAATGGAATAAGCTTCCAAAAGTTTTTCCAGAGAACTATGACCTACAACTTTTTAAAAAGCGTGTCCACAATCATTTCCTTTCTATAATCCCTTCCCCTTCTAATAGTCGCAGTGCGGGCCGTCCGCGGCCCACACGATAGGTCTACCCTTTTTGCGACTATTTTCATAAAAAAAAAATATATATATTTATTAAATTTGTACCAATAATTTATTTTTGTTGCATTCTCTTTTAACATTATTAAATATTTGCCAATTTCTAACCAAAATACTCATCGAGAGCTACATCAACGATTTCTGTTCACAATAAAGCAAAAAATAAAAATAAAACCTCTCAACAAAAGCAAAATAATAAAGAGAGAATTTTCGAGTTTAAATCTTAGGGGAATTTACTAATGTACCTCTCAACATAGTGCGCCCGTTAAGTTGATGCTTCGGTGACTAATCCGATACCGTCGTATATTGGTAAATTGAGCTTTAGCACAATGGAACTACCTTAAAGCACGACCGACAGTCCGCATTACAAAATAACTTTTTCATTATATCAATTAATACTAACCTGTTTTATAGCAGGAGGTGTACATTCATCTGTATCATTAATACTTATTTCTACGGTAGCATTTACTTCATTTGCAACTTGCACAGTAGTTCTGAAATAAATATTTTAATAATCATAGCCAATAATAAGTAAACTTCATAGACCTGATAAAAGGTAAACTTAATGCATCAATTTTAAAAAGAAGTCTCAAACATACTTAAATGTTTTTACTTTTAAATCATTTTTATTTATAACTTCAAAAACATTATTCTGTATTTATTTTGTGAATCTAAAGAGAAAATTAATTCGGTAATTACTTTTATCGATCTGAATACTTATAACATTTTCATGAATTTGCGTAGATAATTTTTCATTGAATCACATACAACATGTGCTTGCAGAATAATGCTTAACGTTTCATTATAATTTACATTTAAATGCGTGGCCTTTGAACCTTTTGTAAATAAAAAGTAAGGCAGAAACCGTTTTTAATTAAAGCCGCGACTAAAGAAATTTATTTTTCATATATTTATTTGCACGTTTCCTTTTTCTCTGTTTTGTTACCAGTGGGATTCCTTTTTATCTCTTTGTTCTAACTCGACAAATAAATGCTTTTCCTGAATTGAAAATATTCCAAATTTTACACTCAAAAGATAATTTATTTGTAAAGAACTCTTTTTCATACTTCTTTTGTCACAACCTTTCATAGTATTTTTCTTATCTATTAAAGTGAGTTATACAAAATGGGGGTCCATTTCGCAAATAAACAATATAAAAATTTCTTTTTTCTACTCATGTATATGAAAGTGATAGATTTTTTCACTAGAGATGAAAAGAAAGCAAATGAATATTATCATGCGACCCGATGGGAATGTGCAAAAATCAAATTAATGGATTTTTGACACTAATGACAGTTTATAACATTTTCAAGAATATATTTGAACTTCTTTCTATAACTATAACTAATATGGACTCTGATAGCGAAATTGGTGAATCATGTACACCACCTAATATAGTTGAAGCGGCAAACTCAGTTTCCAACAATATTTTGCCAGATAAATCCCGAGAAGGGTATACATTTGTGTACAAAAAGTTCATGACTTGTAGAAATGATAACAAGATAAACTCGTTCTCGGAAAATGTTCTTATAGCTTACGTTGGACGAATATCTGAAGATTTGAAATCATCAACAGTTTGGAGTATGTATTCTATGTTACGTAATACTATTAACATCAAACATAATGTGGATATTTCGAAATATGCCAAGCTCAAAGCAATTTTAAAACAAAATTCGACAGGATTCAGAAGCAAAAAAGCTAGTTTTAACGTCACAACAAATTTACACATTTATTAACGATGCACCTGGGGACAAATTCCTGTTTACAAAGGTAAATTTTATGTTGCTCATATAGTAGGTAATAAGTTGTAATATTTATAGGTAGCACTGATTTTTGGTAACGCTGAGGCAGAAGTAAGGGAACAAACAACGAATGCAACAAGAATAACAGGGTGTTTAAATGGTACAATAAATAAACACATAGGAATTGAGGCCAGGACTAGAATCTACAAAACAACAATAAGATCTATCATAACATATACGGCAAAAACTAGAACAGAAACATCAAAAACTAAACGACTATTAGAAACAACCGAAATGAAAGTAATTCACAGAATTACTGGTAAAACAGGGAAAGAGGTGAAAGTATAAAAAATACATGAGGATTAGACACCAAGGGGGCGTAGGAGCGTCCTCGAAAGAGATGGAGCGACAACCTGAATGCAGAGCAATATGCAAGTTGACGAAGAATAAATGGGCGATTCACCTAAAGTCAAGAAGGAAGAAGAAGACATTATTAAGATATAAACCAATACTACTATTTAACAAACTAAAGCTCAAATAAAATTTTATTTAGTAAAACTACAAGTTAAACAGATAAAATTTTTGACATGTTAACACAATTCAATTAAAAAAATGGCTAAATATATTTACAAAAATAAAATGATAAATATTATTAATTTTAAGTTTTAATATTTAAACATATTATAAACTTACGGCACATTGTAATACACTAATTCAAATTACTTCTGTAAATCACTTTTTGAAACTTATTTAAAGTCTAACCAAACAATGTTTTTAGCTGCTTACGTTTTTATAACCAATTAACGTCACTGTTAACTTGAGGATGTCAACAAATGTGAACAAAATATTTATTATTGTATGGAAGCGGGCGGTCATCAGTTTGAACATTTAATCAATTAAGTATTAATAAAGGAACTAAAATAATTGGAATTTTAACAAGTAGTTTTTGTTCAAAGTATTGAGAGGAAATGTAAAATTTAAAGACTATTGTAGAATTGTCAGAGCTTTCAAAAGACATCTCATTCGACCGCCGATGCCATTTAAAAATTTTGAGGTAATTTTTACTCTTGTTTGGGGTTGAAAGTAATGGAGTCAAAAATACCGGAAAAGAGTGTCCCCCTTTAATCAAAAATCGACGGGTCTGAGCGTTTTTCTAAAATGTTGACGAGGTTCTTGCAAATGGCTCTGTTTCGTTTTCGGTTGGCCACCCTGTATTATGGATATAAAAGGCTTATTTTAGTCTAACATTTTTTAGACGATAAACTAAAAATTCAGAGGGCGTGGCAAGAAAAAAAAATAACTTGGTAAATAACGGACACCCTAATGTGAATACATACACTGCGGTCCATATGTATGGAATAAATTCATTTTTAGCGTTATTATGTATTTTTTCAATAAAAAATGAAACAGGTCAATTTTTATTGTCAATTTGACAATTTACAGTATGAAAATATTACCCCCTTCTTGCACCTCCTCTGAATTATGAGCACCCCCTCAAAAATTTTAAATGAGAAGGGGAATGTGTGGCACCTTGTTCGAGAGGGATTTTCATTCTATGTTCAGCAATATTAAGTTTTTAAAATTTTGTGCAATTATAGGTGAGAAAATTTGTTTTGAAAATGTGAAATTTTTATACTTCACGTAGAATGAAGGAAATATTTTTTAGGAAGTGTTTTTCAATTTATTTTACAATTAAATGAAATGTTCAAAATGACCAGCATTCACTCCTTCACAATAAGCAAGGCGATCTCTCTTGAACAAGGTGCCACACAAATCCCCTTCTCATTTAAAATTTTTGAGGGGATACTCATAATTTATAGGGGGTGCAAGAAGGGAGTAATATTTTCATACTGTAAATTGTCAAATTGAGAAAAGAAATCGACCTGTTTCAGGTTTTTTCAACGGATACATAATTTACAGTGTCAATATTTTTAAATTTTAATAACAAATTTTCTCAGTTATGGTTGCACCAAATATGAAAAACTTTTTTCCTGTTTTCCCAACAGCTATGAAGCATATGTGTATCGTGGGGTCACCTGCACCTTGCGAGCGCCTTTTTTCGATTGTCGGTAGCATCGCAAATGATAAGCAGAACCGTTTAGATCCCAGTAGACTGGACATACTGCTGTTCCTGAAAATCTTGAAAATTCGGCAATGGGAATTATAAACTTTAATATTACCAGTAAATTTTTAAAATAAAATTGTTTTTTTTTATATATTAAGGTAGCAGACAAATATATGATGATGTTAAGTAGACACTGCAACCCATTGCATGGACGCATGCTTAGTATTTCGAACCCTAATATCTGTTCACTTTAACCTCATTGATATGGTAGTAAAAATAACTTTAATTTGTTAAAAACTATGAAAAATCGATTATTCTGATGATTTTTTTGTTTTCCACAATATGGATTTATACTTATATTACAAATAAATGCTCAAACAAATAAAAAAGATCGATTTTTGGGAAATCGATCTTTTACACCTCGATTTTTGTATGAATCGATTTATTGGATTTCGATTTGAATAGATTAAAAAATCGATCTATTTCGGAAAGAATTGCCACCCCTACTTCATACTAAACAACTGTCAGTCTATGACGTTGGCGCATGCGCACTTGTTCTGCTGCACCTCATATATTTTCGATTATTTTCTTCTTTTTGCAAGCATAACTTTTTTGAGGGGGTGCCTATAATTTAGAGGGGGTGCAAGAAGAGGGTAATATTTTCATACTGTAAATTGTCAAATTAACAATAAAAATTGAAATGTTTCAGGCTTTTTTGATAAAAATATAACGCTAAAAATGAATTTATTCCATACACATGGACCGCAGTGTATATTTGTCAAATGATTATAGCCCTACGTAGGGGTATGACAGGATCGAAAATCATATATGTTAAGTGGCTTACCCCACACTTGCGAACAAAATCATTAGTGCTGGGTACTTTAAACGATAGCTGGAAAAGTGGAAACACGTTACATTTAAAGACAGTAATTTTTTTCACATGATACGTGTAAATAATTTATCATTTGGTGTAAAGTAAAAATATTATAAAAAAAAATATTTGATCAATGTTTTATTTTATTATTTTTGGGTAGGTAATATTATGCGATAAAATTATTGATAACCATATTGTGATGAAAAAATCTGTTGGAAAGACAAAAGTCAAAAAGTAAAAAATTGGCACACGCATACGTTCGAAATTTTTATAAATTTTCTAAACTTAAAGGAAATCAATCGAGCAGAGTCCTGGGTTTAGACTTAAAACATTGATAAAATAATTATTGTAAAATACTACAAATAATAGTCGTATGGTTATTTTCGCAAGCAAACTATTGAGGAATTACGCTATTAAGTTCAGTACTAAAACTATTCACTAAAATACTGGCAGAAGATATACCCTCTCATGACATATGCGAAGGGCAACAAGGCTTCAGAAAAAACAGGTCAACCGTAGATGCCATCTTTGCTATCAGGCAAATTGCTGAAAAGGCTATAGAATACAACAAAACAGCATATATGTGTTTTATAGATCTTACGAAAGCATTTGACCGCGTAAGACTCACTGATGTTGTGAAACTTCTCAAAAAGAATACAAGTTGAAGGCAGAAACACACGCAGACTACTCATGCAAACTGGAATAAGACAAGGCGATAGCCTAAGCCCCATCCTCTCCAACTTAATTATGGACGAACTTATAACGGAAGTAAAAAAGGTTGGAAAGGGATACTCACTAGGGGACAAAGAACTAAAAGTAATTTGCTACTCGGACGATGCTATGCTGGTCTCAGAAGATGAAGACAACCTACAGAGAATGCTTTATCAGTTCGAAAAAACAGCTGCCAAATACAACATGGAGATATCGGTAGCAAAATCAAAAGTGTTAACCATCTCAAAAGAGTACAAAAGATGTAAATTAGCTATAAACAATAAACCAGTAGAACAGGTTATGAGTTTCAAATATCTTGGCGTCAACATCACGAGCAGCAGAGACCTCCAAGAAGAAGTAAAGGCTTAAACAATCAAAGCAGCTTTAATATCAGAATTCCTTAGAGATATAATATGGCGAAACAAGCACATGTCCATTGAAAGCAAAGTCCGCATATATAAGACCTGTGTGAGACCTGTTATGACCTACACTGTAGAAACAAGAGCCGAAAACTTCACAACAAAAAGGATTATCCGTACTGCAGAGATAAGGTCTCTAAGATCCATAGCACGCTACACACTAAGGGACCACAAAAGAAATGAAGACATCCGAGAACTTTGCAATGTCCAAGACATAGTTAGATGGTCCCGAAACAGACGTCGCGAATGAAGAGATCATGTTGAACGGATGGACGACAACAGATTGGCGAAGATTGCAAGGGATGGTCTCCGGAGATACAGCAGACCACCTGGACGTCCACCCATACGTTGATATGAAAGCTGGAATTCATCATCTCAGCTACAACTCTAAGAAATTAGAGAACAAAGCAGATGCCTTATAAAAAGGAAGAAGAAGAAGTTATTTTGTAGCTTACAATTATTAATCAATTGAAGACTTACCTGTTGATTTTTATAGGAATGAATCCGTGATGAAGATGACTCCATACATGAGCCGTTACGGTCGCATGACCTTTCATGTTTCCAGCAGACGACTTGTTATTTCCAACCAAACTATGACCGGCATGTTCGTGAAACCTGTTCAAAAGAAATTCTTGTGCTGCTGAACTTTGGGTGGTCGTGACTTTTCCTTTGGCATTTTTTTCTTGAGTACCAACACTCGCGGCAGTGCTTGTTGCTTCGGCGCGAGTTGTGCTTTCTGTGCTCTTTAACTCCGTCTCGTTATTCGATGGATTTTCTTGATTCGATACGGACAATACTTGTATTATGGAGTAGATTAAAAAAAATACCGATATTTGGAGGTACTTATGTCGGCGAGTTCGTTTCATGATTCTGTAATAAAAATATACATCTAGAAGAATATACATATATGGAAATAAACTTAAGATACTTCATTCTGAGATGGAAATTTTTAATAAATTAAGGTTTCGTAACGAATAAATTAAAACAGGCTAATTTTATTAAAACCACAACCTATTTAAAAAAAAATATTTTTAACCAAAATATACTAACATTTGAAAATAACTTAAAATAGCCAAATATAAAACGAAATATTAAATTCAATTTTATTCCAAAATAAAATAAATTAATGAGTTGTAAGAATACACGAGGATACCCAACCAATCACAATAAAAAGATCCGTCAAGGAGACATATTGTCCTCCAAGCTCTTTACGCTGGCGCTAGAAGGCGTGTGCAAACAACTTGAATGGTCAAATAGAGGTATCAACGTCAATGGAGAAAGTCTAAATCACCTGAGGTTTGCTGATGATGTGGTGATAATTCTGGACAACAAAGAGGATCTTTACAGAATGTTAAAAGAATTAAAAGGGAAATAAAAAAATGTGGGATTAAAAATGAACATGCAGAAGACTAAAATCACGAGCCCAGATGAAGAGACGATCATAAGTATAGACAACAATCAACCTCCATAGGCAATGTGTTCCAAAGCCTCGCTGTTCGTTAAATGAACGAGTCTTTGGAAAGAGATGTTCTGCAGGTCTCCACCACGAAGGGGTGTAAAGTCTGAACTTGACGGGTTAATCTCGAAGAAACAGCTAAAGGAGGAACGATTGTTGATATTTCAGAGCATCACCCATGAAAATATCTATAAAATAGAGACAAATCGCTCACTTTTCTACGGTGTTCCAGAGAAGTGAGCGAGTTTGTAAGCGAGGCATCACCGACCAGACAAATCGCCCTTTTTTGGACGGAATCCAGTAGTTTCAGGATATGTTTAGGTGCCACACTCCAAATATGGGAACAGTATTCCAGGACAGGTCGGATCTGTGCCTTATAGATCATAAGCAGCTGACTGCAAGTAAAATAGCTCTTGGCACGAAACAAAAAGCCAAGTTTTTGGGATGCACATTTGGCAATGAACCTCACGTGATTTTACCAAGAAAGGTTATTGCTGATAGTAATACCAAGCATCGATATGGATGACTTTAGTGGTATGGTTACTCCTGACAATATTATGTTGGGCACAGTCAGATCGGCTTTCCTAGAGAAAAGACATGCTTGTGTTTTATTTGCATTAAATTCTACCAAGTTATTGGATCCCCATTCGAGAATAGCAGATATTGGAGCCCTGGAAGAGAAAGCAGTATGGAGGGTACTATAATCCGCGAAGCTGTGTACTGGACGTGAAGTTGTTTCCAACAAGTCGTTGGTGTGAAGTAGAAATAGTATTGGAGCTGGAATTGATCCCTGCGCAACACCAGCATTTATTAGTAGAGAATTAGATGAAACTCCATCAACCACCACATGGAGAGACCTGTTTGAGAGAAAACTAGCTAGCAGGAAACACAGCTGAGGGGGTAAGCCATAAGATGAACGCTTAGCGAGGAGACCCTGGTGCCAAACTCGATCGAATGCCTTGGAGATATCTAATGCCTCGGCTAAAGTTTCACAATATAGCTGCCACATGTGTGAGACGTAAGCGAGCAGATCACCAGTTGATCTCTGATGACGGAAACCATATTGCCTATCGATGACAATTCCTGAGTGCTCCAGATATTTCATGAGCTCGATGTTAATGGCTTTTTCCATGACTTTTGAAATAGTAGATAGCAGTGCGATAGGTCTGTAGTTGCTAGGTAGGGTCTTTTTGCCTTTTTTAGGGACTGGCTGTACTCTTGCAATTTTCCAATTGGACGGAAATACTCCCAAATTGTAAGAGTGGTTGAACAACTTGCAAAGTCTCAAAGTGTTGAGACCCAAGAAAATCTTTTTGAGAGTACGTTGGCGAAAGGTGATCTCGGGAATCTGACTGTCAATAGGTGTAATGTTCGGGGGTTGTTTTTCCGATGAATCCACTGTGGAATTTCCAGCAAATAAATGCGCAAAGATATTAGCATTTTCTTGGGCAGTCGTGGCTAGTGTTCTATCTTCCTTGGTTAGAGAAGGAAATGAGCTGAAAGTGAAGTTTTTTTCCACAGCTTTGGCAAAAGACCAAAACCGGAGAGTATCGACCGAACACTGAAACATTTTACAGCACACAAAGTCGATATGGTGGTTTTTCACCGGACGATGGGACCATCTTCCACCTATGGTTGTCCTTTTAGTCGCCTCTTACGACAGGCTGGATTTACCAGATGGCTATTCTAAAGATACTAATAATATGTAAATAATACCAATTAAGAATGTTTAATTATTAACAAATAGGAATACTTAAGTAAAACTTATAAATGTGTATATACGGTTCCCGAAGTAGAATACGAATCGGTGATATACTTTCTAACCCTTGTGAGGTAAACAGCAAGCTTAAGCAGGGACATGCGATGTCTTCAATTTTATTCAACATTGCCGTTGAGAAAGCAATAAAAACCGCTAAAATAAGCGTTGGGCTTTTGAGTTGGGATGGCCCTGGATAAAACTTGTATTTAATGAGTTTGCAACAATACTGCATTTGTAAAATTGCAAAAAACGTCTTTATTGCAAATTTTAGATCTCGTGCGTTCTGTGTGTCTCTCAGATACATTTCCAGTTTCTACGTAAAGGTCTTTCAAGCGGGAAATACCGCTTTGAGATGCACCAAATTTGAGCTAGATTTGTTTATCAAACTCCATTTTCTAGCATGCTAATGGTTAACAACATTTGTTTGCGGTTTAAATTATGTCTTTCCATATTTAATTCGAAATTCATGCGATTTATTTTAAACTCAAATTAATATTAGTACGTTTTCTTCAGTGTATGAAACCTATAAAATATAGAATAACTAAAATGTGTTTTTTTAAATTTTTTTGTTCTAAAGTAAAAACATAAGAAAATACAGTGACTTACAATTTTGTTTAAAATAAAACACAGTGCGTCCATAAATTATCGCATAAATTAATTATTAGCTAAATAAACAGTAATATGAAAAAATTATGAAACTGGTCAATCAAGTTTTGATTTAAATTTACTATTTTGTAAAAGAATTATCCGTCGTAAAGGGTAAATAACCTTTGAGTGATGACGTCAGCACCTGTTATTAACTTCCCGATAGGAAGTTACAGTAATGGGTCAGATTTTGCGAATCCCGAATTTTGACATATCTCCACATTTCAAGGTCCCCAGAGTCGAATACAATAGTTTTTAAATGGGCGTATGTGTGTGTGTGTGTGTCTTCCACCGATTCGATGTCAGTTTGTCTGCGTGTTAGCACGGTGGCATTTGTTCTCTCTGGGGTAACACGAGGAAGGCGTCGTTGCACTGCCTGCCATTCCTCATCAAGTTTTTGAAACCTTCTGAGGGCGGTGGTGACCCCGGCTATCTTGGTCTTTTTCTCCTTGTGGATATTGACCTTCGATTGGACGAACTCCTGTAGCTCGTTGGTAATCTTTTCAAGGCGTTCCAACGCTTGCGTCCTTTTCATTTTTGCACTTTCTTCTAGTGCCGATTGCTGGGCGTAAGGCCCGTCTTCTTTGTTGTTTATTTCCTTAATGTTACTCATACTTTTGACAATTTACCAGCGCATCGTACGGAGTGGAGCGGGTTGCCATAACTAGAAACGGGTATACCCTCAGAGATGGTACTCCTACCCCAGTTCCCTGAGGCCTAGTCGACACTTAGCCAGTCCCGGAATACACGGACGGACTAAACTCGCTCGAAGCGGTGAAGTTTCCGATGTCAAGCACTCACTGCGTACTTCCTGATCAAGGCCCGAGGTGGCTGGCTCCTGAAATACTGCTGCAACTTACACATCATCGGAAATTACGATACAGGTAGCAGTTTCTCCTATGCCTCGGGGCGTGCGCGTGTGTGTGTGTTTTTTTTTAAAATAACATAATACACACTTGACACTGACAAAGAAACTTAAAACCGACAGGTGTCAATTTAATTTAGTTTATTGCCAATTTGAAATTGACCAAACATACAAACTCACAAACTTTCGCGTTTATAATAGTAGTAGGTTTACTCAATATCTTTATAAATTTTAGCCTATGTAATATTCTGATGCATAAGCTACATTATTGTAAAGTTTTATTAAAATCCATTCAGTAGTTTTTGCGTGAAAGAGTAACAAACATACGAGGGCAGTTTGATAAGTCAGTGACTTTTTGAATTTCCCGCGCAGTTACTCCAAATGCAACAGTGCTGCCGTCAACTATGATCTATCAGTGGGCAACTTTGTAATTTTGAGCAAGCTACGTCGTGCAGTTGGTGTTTGATAGCCGTTTAAAGCAAACAACCTCGTGAATTTTTACGAAAATGGAAAAAAGTGAATTTCGTGTGCTGATTAAGCATTACTTTTTACGTAAAAAATCCATCACTGAAACTAAGGAAAGACTTGATAAATACTACGGGGACTCGGCACCATCAATTTCAATGGTTAAGAAGTGGTTTACAGAGTTCCGTTGTGGTCATACCAGCACTAGTGACGCCGAACGTCCAGGTCGCCCAAAAGAAGTGATCACGCAGGATATCGTCGATAAAATCCATGAAATGATATTGGATAATCGGAGAATGAAAGTGCGTGAGTTGGCTCATGCTGTAGGTGTATCTCAACTGTACGGGTACATCATATTTTACACGAATATTTGGACATGAAAAAACTCTCTGCGAGATGGATGCCGCGATTGCTCACACTCGACCATAAGCGCAATCGTGTGACCACTTCAAAAGAGTGTTTAGCGATGTTCAGCCGTAATCCGGACGAATTTTTGCGCCGTTTTGTTACTGTGGATGAAACATGAATCCATCACAACACGCCAGAGACCAAGGAACAATCGAAACAGTGGGTTGCTCGGGGTGAACGTGGACCAAAGAAGGCGAAACAGAGTCTGTCAGCCAACAAGGTCATGGCCACAGTTTTTTGGGATGTACGCGGTGTCATTCACACCTCAAGAAAGGTAAAACGATCACCGTCGAATATTATTCAAAGCTTTCTGTTTCCAAACCTAAAGAAATAGCTGGGCGGTAAGAGATTTGAGTCGAATGAAGAAGTCATTACCGAAACAAACGCGTATTTTGAGAGCTTTGAAAAAACCTATTATTTGGAGAGAATAAATAAATTAGAAAAACGCTGGACTAAATGTATCGAGCTAAAAGGTGATTATGTAGAAAAATAAAATGTTTATTTGCGGAAAAAAAATTGTTTTATTCAAAAAGTCACTGACTTATCAAACCGCCCTCGTACATACATACATTTTTAATAGTACTTAGTAGGTAGGATGTTGTCATTTTTTGTAAAAAACACCGGATTAATACAAAATAGAACAATCTATTTGAGAACGATTGTTTTAAAATTAAAAAAGTCAAATAATTAACATGGGAACATTAGTGTAAAATGTCATTGAATAACATTTACTTCGATTTCTATTTTCATTTTGTACTCGAGGAAACTTTTCTCATATTGTGATACAGTAAACTTGCGAAGTCGCTATCGATTATACGGAAAAGTTGCACATTTGGCAAGAGATTTTTAAGGGGTCAGACACGATGTCTCCTCCGTTTGTTTGTGCGTTGGACGATCATTTTCAATTTGATATTTTTGATAATAGATAAAAGGTTCGCATGAAATTAAAAATGTCACTATTAGGTTAGGTTAGGTCTCATGTTAGTTTTTAATTAAATTTTACGCCGACTTTTGTATTTTTCTTATAATATTAAATAAAAAATATTGATAATATTTTTACTCATAAGGGAGTTAAAAAAAGTAAGGTAATTATTTTAACAGCGAATTATTTAAAGAAAGAGCCAACATTTTAGTGGCTCATCACTGTTCGTAGGAAGTGATTACTAGAAGATTTAAAGAACTATTTTCGTTGGTTTTTTTCCGGCTGTGCCAATTAATATACCAACTTTAAACAGCTTTATATTATTTATCAGTGTTGGCTTTTTCTTTTCACACATTGTAAATGTACTTAGACATTATTCACCCTCATTATCACCCCCACCCACGGTTTTCTATCAAGCACATAGAGTTCGTAAAATGCCTACCACTTATTTCTACTTATTACGGTCTTTTGCTTTTTCTATTTTCATCAGCGCTTTCATACATGCTCGTCGGTTGCTGGCACTCTTGTTCTGGCCTTTCTTTAAAACAATCTAATCGAGATACGTTTGCCAAGGTCGAAATTTATCGACCCATTCACACTCACCTTATAAATAGGTTTCGACAATTTTCTTAGCATTACTTTGTAACTATATCTTCTTTCACATCACAGCGATCCCTTAACCCACTATACTTTACTTTATCCATCAGAGTCACTCCGGTTATACTTCTCAGGCAACTCATCTTCACAGCGTTGATTCTACTTGTATGCTTCTTCTGCCAAACCCAACATTTACATATGGACCAGCACTTCTCCATGCACTGCCATTCGTGACTTTTTTTGACACGTTCCGGCTGCTTATTAAGTTATACAGTGCCCCATTTATTTGTTTTCTTTCCTACACCCTTAGTAAACTAATACCTCGGTAGTTTTTGCAGTCCTGCTGCAAACCTTTTTTTTATAAAGAATCAGGATTTACTTTTTGCAATGCGATAGGTGGTAATAAATATTACCATATAAAACATCCTCATCCCGATAAACAAAGTAATTACATATTTCTTTGGAAAATTCGGACATTTGTGCTGGAAATAACTACCACTAATGTGAGTAATTAACACGATAAATGATAATACACAATAAAATCATAAGAATCAATTCCCTAAAACACTGTTGGAAGATACAAAGCACTGTATTCACAAATTCCAAATAAAAAAACATAATAACGCCAGTCAACACCTAGAAATTGGAGGTTGATAAGAAACAAGCGAAGCTTCGCGCATGTGCAAAGATATTTCGTTTTGTCGGAAAGCTTGAAACACGCTTCTCTGTCGGTAAGGTGTTCTGTGGTAGAACTCTCGGTCTATTCTTTTGACAGATGGATAATTGATTTTTGCATTCGCAATGTCAGTTTATTATTTTGTCGATATTCTATTGTTGCTTATTTGTTATTGTTTATATGTGTGATAGAACTACATCCATATTCTTATGTCATTATTTATTTATGTTGGCAATCCTAGTTGTCAGTAAGTACTAATGACAAACCAAACCTCCATCTCTCTTATTTTTTCTCGTTCTTTATGGCCGAGTTTTTCAACCAGTTATAATTTTTACATTATCAATTGCAGAATATAAAAACCCGAACCTTTACGGACAAAATTTTTTGATCTGACAGGCGGAGATACCTCATTCTATTTTATTATTTTTAAAAATACCTTTGTCTAAATCTTTATTGTTAAATGCATATATGTCTTTATTCTCACTACACTGTGCAATTTCATTATTTTCATCAGCCCATGGTCTACAAAACGCCATAATTCTATTTTTTTAATGAAATTTCCAAATTCAACACACCACACTGCGCCACTGATATTACAGACTATCTAACAAGATTATTTATAGATTTTTAACCGCCATACACCCCCCGACCAATTCAGTGTTCAACAGGGATGTAATTTCCGCCTCTACTTTCCAACATATACGTAGAAAAGATAGTCCAGTTAGCATTGGAAGGTGAATCAACGGGAATAAAAATTAACGACAGGCCCCTAAATAACTTAAGATACGCCAACGATATAGTCGTCATAGCAATTACGGTCCAAGAGATGCAAAATCTGATCGACAGTATAAATGTCTATGGAAAAGGATACGGGTTAAATATTATTATATCAAAAAAAAAATATAAGGATTGGTAGACAGACCGCGGTTCTCCGCATCTTGATTGACGAAGAGACGATCGAGGAGGTTTCCAGGTCAAGGTATCTGGCTGCAATCATTAATAATAAGTGTGATTGTGATGAAGAAATCAAAACCAGAGTAGGTATGGCCAAAACAACATTTTTGAAGCTAAAGAACAAGTTGCTGCATAAAGACTTGCCCTTGGATTTGCGGCTTAGAGTAGTTAAATGTTACGTATGGCCCGTGCTCCTGTTAAAGATATCGTGGACCGAACACACCTCAAATGAAGAACTACTCAGAAGAGCAGGTACTGAGAGACAATTTATCAATATCGTGAAACATAAGAAAATGTCCTATGTGGGTCATATACGTGAACGGTATTCTATCCCGAAACTAATACTCCAAGGAAAAATTGATGGATGCCGTGTTCCTGGTAGGAAGCAGCACTCCTGATTGCGTAACACCAGAGACTGGAGTGGAATAACAGACGCAACATCACCGTTTCGTCAAGCTTAGTAAAACACCTTTATCCTGTTGAGATGAGGAGAGTGGTCAGGTGACCCCAATGTGCGCGAAGCATACCGGACTAGAAGAAGAAGAAAAAGTTTGTAAATTTTGATCCATGTCAATAACGTGGACAGACGCTTTCTTTGATTTATAACGGATTTTATACAGGTAGTAAACATTAAATTCGAGTTGCCGTGCGTATATATTAAATATTGATTACTCCGCACATAACTCTGTTCTGCAATTAATAATGGAAGATCTACACCTGATTGGGTTAATTTACATTGGACAAGTGATTTAGTTCATTAGTAGTGAGAAAATTGATGCAATTAGTTTATTTAATTGTGTATATACGTACGTGTTTTTTTTTAAAGGCAGTAATTATTTAGTCGTGGCATTTATTTAAACCCACGAATTTTGATCAATATTTTATTTTCCATTAATAAAATGACTCCTATAATACAATTAAGCAGTAAAACATTATTATAATTTACGTATACAAAGTAGAAATCTACATTTTAGGTGTGGGAACTAAAATAAATAATGATCTCTGGTTTTTTGTGCATTGCATATTTTGCAGTAATATTATTTATATTGTTTTTTTTTAAGTACGAGTAATAGACTTTAATTATTTTAGTTCAAAAATATGCCACACTCAAGTTTCAAGTAGTTAAAGAAGCTTTCAACAAATGAAACTTTTAGAATTAGCGAATTATTAACACAGTGTTAAAATGATAGTTATTAAGAGTGAAAATGTTCTTAAAGAGTCTAAAATACACTAATTTCAGGAATTAACCAAACATGACTACGACCTTTCGTTAAAGTTAAGTGAGAGAATGGCAAAAAAGCTTTTGTTTGTGTATTCAGCAAAAGCGAAAACTATTAAAACATTACTAGTAATTATATATTTAGGCTGAAAATTAAAACATTAAAGCGTAGAAAATGTTTTTTGACTTTTAGTTAACCCAATTTTACTGGGAATTTTTTTTGCTATTTTCATTCTGTATTTTGGGTCCTCTACTGCAAAAAGTAGGGAAAACTGGGGTGGGTTGATAAATTTTTAACAAAATTGTTAATAACATTTACAAATTCAATTATGTCACAGTGCAATTTCAGGACTTCGCTTGAGAATTTAGCAATATCAAATTACTGAAAATTAAAATTTTAAACTTGATTATAAATTTTTTTATTGTCGGTGCAAAGTGTCTCGAACCTCTCTATACATGGGAGGCTTGATACACTAAGTGGGAGGTTTGATTTAATATGAAATTTGGTATAAGAACGCAATCTTTTATTACAAGAACACTGGTTTCAGGTACACCATAATTCACCTCCTATTGGGCCAAATATTTACCGATGGTGGCGCTGCATTCGCTGCATCAGCTGATCCCGAAACCCATAACCTAACCAATATAAACACACAATGAAAGAAACAAAACAAAGACGCGTTTCGATAAGTTCACATTGTGGCCGCTAGGATCGCATAAAGTTTGCCCAATAGGGAGATTTGATATGCGTATTAACCCTGCAAACGCAAACTGCATCAAACCTCCCGGGACGACAAATATATGAAATACATTATGTAAACATATTATTATGCGAAAACTTTTATTGAATAGGTACAAAACACACTTTAACCTTGAAAACTTTTAAGCGAGGCGCAATCCTTGAGGGATTTTACCAGACACCGTTTGAACTCTCACAGTCGGTACTGCGCGCGGTTTCGCCTTCTTTAAGGAACCGAGGTGGAAAATTTGAACGTGTATCAAACCTCCCCACGTATCAAACCTCCATAGTCTCCCATATTCCAAGAAACTGAATTCCTCAAATCATCCCATCACAATGTCCGGAAATACCCTTGAACCAAGTCCCTCCATCTCGATTTTGAGAGTCACGGTGTCCAATAATATGTCTTGGCATGACCATGTTGCTAACATCGCAAAGTCGGCAAGCTAGAGGCTAGGTTTTCTGTGGAAAGCCAAAAAGTTTTTTACTCCTGATCAACTGTTGACGACGTACAAGGCTCAAATCCGACCTCTACTTGAGTGTTGCTCGCACATTTGGGATTCAGCACCAAGGCATTCTCTTCGCCTTCTAGATTTCATTCAGAAAAGAGCCATTCGCTTGATAAACAGCTCAACTCTCACAGATACCCTTCACCCTCTAGAACATAGAAGAAGAGTTGCAGACCAGTCATTGCTCTACAGATATTTCCATGGCAGATGCTCCAGAGAAATAAAAACTCTTGTACCACCATTGGCCACATTCGGCCGAAGAACTCGGCACGCTGATCAGTCTCACTTCCCTTCTAATAGTCGCAGTGCGGGCCGTCCGCGGCCCACACGATAGGTCTACCCTTTTTGCGACTATTTTCATAACAAAAAAAAAATATTGTCGTTAGACCGTTTCGCTTTTTCTTTTGAAGGACAGCTTGTTACGTTATAAATACCACATTGTAAATAAATCTTTAACAGCTAAAATAATCTCATATTTTTAACCTTGAATAATTATGGAAAGTTGCGAAATTTTAATTTCAAATAACGAAAATAATCCAGTATTTAATTTTGCTTATATCGTAATAAATTATGAGTTAAGTATTAATATTTAACAAAATACAGCCTAATCCTCAATTAGTATTTTTAACTGTATGAGTCACTCTTCTAATAAGAAGAAGTAATATTGTTTAATGTCCTTGGGGAGCTGTCGTTCGTAGCCACGCTTCCAAATTGGCGACGTTGCCAAACCGTCGCCAAGTGAGTTAGGTACTATACATTTCAATATTAAATGCTTGAAGACGTAGCCGGCGACGTCGCCATAGCGTCTTACTGAGGCAGATCCTTTAATGAAACTAATGTCTAATCTAATGTCATCTTCGCAGCATTGATCTTACTTTCATGCTTCTTCTTCCAAACATTCACTACCATACATAAGTGTAAAGACCAGCACTCCTCTATGCACAGCCCAGCGTGCCTTTCTGGCTGCTCAATATGACAGTTATACTTTTCGTCTCTTGTAAATTTTGAACTCAAGTAAACAATTTTTTTTACTTGTTAACTTTTTATTTTTCAATCAGAACATTGCAGTTTGTCATGCTTTCTTTGCTTTTAAACACCATTACACCACATCGTATTCCTTTTTTAGTCAATAACCTCCATTGTACAAACATACTTCTGTTATTTATGATTGAGGTAAACTCTCGTTTTTGTACAAGCGTACAAGCGTCGAAGAATGGAAATATTTAATGTTTTCTTTTATTAATTAGTATTTTTTTTAACATGTCTATCATAAATTTACTATTTATCAATTAAGAGTACTTAATAATTTTATTGGAAAAATATGAGTTCTTAACCGCTTTAGATTGTTGACAATACCCGAAGTATTCTTGAGTCGATCTGAAGCAGAACTCATTATTCAACAAATAAATTTATCTATAAAATTAAAGTCATCATATTTCTCGCAGCTCCACTTCTTTATTCATTCATTTTCAATTATGACGGAGATGACACCCACTTCTTTACTCTATTCTTTTTCAAATTTCTGTGTTGTTAATCTTAAAGTATTGACTTACTTACAAAACAATTAAATTTTTTCTTGAAAGCAAAAAATAATACATCTAAAGAAATAATATTAAATGAACTACTCACAATAAACATCTTTATTTCGATTAGTAGTTAACTTCCTGTTGGTCGAATTTTTATTATTTTAGTGAACCGAGAAACGGTGCCGATACCATGACTACGAAGTTGATTGTTTTAATGCGATCACAGTAAATAAAACAACACACTTGTCATCGAGAATATATTGTGTAATTTAATACATGGAGCTTACAGTTTCAAGCCTCCTGTATCTTCAGAATAATTTTACTGGTTGTTAGCTTTGAATTTCATTTATTTTATCTGATGATATTGATGTGCATTTTAACACGTGGTGTTTGAAAGCCTCTTAGCGGCGGGCGTTGTGCATTCTTTGACGGTCGAAATGGGAAAGAGGGCGAGACGCCGGAAGCCGGTTCGAACGTTGCTTCTTTTTCGCGTTAAATTCAGCGTTTTTATTGGCCAAAAATCGTAACCGTCTTGTCACGTGACCGTATAGTTGGTTGATACAATTGCGCTCGACGAATTCGGAATGTTCCGGAGGAATAATAAGTGCACGTGTTTTTTAGCTGATTTTAAATTGTACGGGACCCTTTGTTTCTAGCCGATTACTAATTTTTACGTGATGAGGGCTTGATCAAAACATAGTAGATTACAAAAACTGCATGTGACTTTTTAGATGATTTTTTGTCGGCGTCAGGGCCGTACTGAGTAGTTTTAAAAATCAAGGAATTTCTCAAAGAGAAATTGTACAGTTGGAAGTACTAATTTCCAACAATAGTATATTGTGCAACTAGTGCGATAAGTTGGCGATTGCCCACGAGAGCGAAGCGAGCCAATAGGCCTAAGTGTCACCGGAGGCAATGTCCAGACGGATCTAAATAGAGGTGGAGTTTTTAGTGAGTAAACCTGACACAGTCAGTAAAGTCTCACAGTAGACCTTGAGCTTTCAGACTCATAACCTCTCCATAAAGGATTTTCTCCACCTCTGCAACAACAACAAAAAAAGTGGCTATCAGCCTCACCTTTGTAATTAAGCTGATTAACGGATTCTTTCAAGCTTCGACCTGCCTGCCGAACGCCTCCAAAAATCCATTTCCGTCGCTTCCAAGGTTTTCTTTGCTCTTTCTTTGAGTGGCCATATCTGACTGCCGCAAGTAACGATGCTTTTGACAATGGTGTTGTATATACGATGTTTGTTATTTTTTGTGCATTTTTGGTCCCAAAGGATACTGTAATATCGACACAGCTTTTCTTCCCTGCATATTCCTATCTTTAATGGCATCGTCCAAGGTTCTATCGTTTGTAATATTTACGCCTAGATATTTGTATTTTTGGCAGTTTTTTATTCTTTGGCCATTTTCCAAAATAAGGTCTTGCTGGCTTCCTCCCAAACTCAGGTATTTTGTTTTTGCAATGTTTACTTCGACTCCCCACTTCTCGTATTCCTCAATGAGTTACCGAGTCATATACTCAATATCATCAGAATCTTGTGCTATCTCGTCAGCGAAGCTGAGTGTATACAATGTGGAATGGTTAAGCTAGTTGTACCCCCTTCTAAATATACAGTCTACGTTTAATCTCGGTGGTTACGTAATTGTTGGATTGTTGGATCAAGAATTATCTAGCAACCCTTTTAAGCCACGACGCTTACACATAGATTCTTTAAATTATTGAATTATTAAACATTTGTATAAATAAAATTTTTATTATACATTATATATAAATATATAAAACCGAAAACCGGTTTTTGTATAAACTCCAAAATCGATGTTGGAGCTTCATCTTTAAAGAGCTATAGCTACCTCAGCTAAAATTTACAGAGCCCACCTTAGCTCGCAAAGTTTATTCAAATGCAATTCGCGACAGATATTGTTTAACAATTATTTTATTTTTGCATGCACCTCGTTAAACTCGTTTAACTAGCTGTCGCGAATTGCATTTGAAAAACTTTGCGGGCTGGGGTGGGCTCGGTCTAGCTTTTGTGAATGAAACGTTTTATGTTAAATCGATATAAAATGAGGTAAGTTTTTTCTTAAAGAGCATTTTTGGAGACACTGTATAATTGTTTTTTAGCGTTAAAACATTCAAACGCGCTATTTGGTTACGCAAAAACTAAAATACCTCATAATTCAAGATTGTGTTCACATTTAATCGACTTTTCTGATTGCAGTGATGTAAAAAATAAAATTAAATGATTGATTATGATTGAATTTTCTTTTTGGCATTAGGTAACGCGGATATTGATCAAAGAATGATGGCAGGCGCCAGCTGAGACATAATTGGCACAATGTTAACGTAGGTTATAACTTACAGCTTTTATAACAAAAATATTAGAGACTCGTTTATGACTACAGAAGACAATTGCTGTGGCAGACAGTAATATTATAATAGGCTGTATAAGTACTTATTTATATCTACAGTAACATGCCCGTGCAGACGCTGGCAGACACAGAAAAAATAAAATTCATGATTTATGTCTGAGTCTGACTCAAGGAATCATCTGGGTATGTAAATAGAGCATCGGAACCGTACATAAATTTTTTAACTGAAGCTATTCGATGACTGCTGTACGGCGTTTCCTGACTTTAGATGTAGGTTAGGTTAGGTTAAAACGGTGGTTCGAAGGGAACCCACTTAGGTATTTTGGATTGTTGTGATACCGTGATGGACGGCGGTGCCTTCCCCCTCTACCGTGAGAACAAGTAGGGACTTAAAGTGTAAGATCTTTGATGCTAACTGAGTTGAGATCAGATAAATCATCAAAGTTTGGTTGCCCTAGTATAGAAAGCCGTTTTCTGCTAGGTCAGGGCAGTGGCAGAGAAGATATACCATTGTTTCCTCCTCTTTCTCATCCTGCCAGCTTCTATAGAAGTCGTGTCGTAGCTCTGCGATTTCCATGCGCCGTGCATGGGATCCACCTGCCCAGTGTCCTGTTATGGCCGCGATCGCATTTCCAATGGACTCCCTGGATAGAGTTAAAACATCAGTTCGACGTAGATCTAGTTTATGCCAAATCTGTTTCGTTGATGTGCATGTAGGTTCATTTTGCCACCTCAAGTTGGCTTTTTGAACTTCTTTGCTGTGCAGGAGGAGCTGGCAGTTTGCAATCGATACTCCTTTCTGAGATGAGACAGATACAGCTGGGAGGGTGGTGCCCTCTCTTGCTAGCTCGTACGCCTTACAGTAGCCTGGTATGTCCCTGTGTCCGGGTACCCAGACAATGTGAACCCTAAACTTAGCTGCTAGCTCATTCAGGGCTGCACGGCATTGCACCGCTGCCCTAGAAGTCAAGTAGACTTCAGTGATTTGATACACACTACAGTAATCAGGCAAACGAAATGACAGACCAAGTGAGGGGTCTTTTGAGAAGACACTGCAACCTACTCTCCCTCTAGTTTAGAGCCGTCCGTATAAAATACTGCGCACTGAGGTTTAACAAGATTTTCGGCCCAATCTTCTCTGGATGGGATTTCCATAACTTTTTTTTTCCATAACTTTGGATATGACAATGCAATAGGGCGATAATTCGCAGGAATAGTCCTTTTTCCTTTTTTCAGGATGGGTAGGACTTTAGCATTTTTCCACATGGACGGAAATACTTCTTTGCTGTATGATAGCTTGAAGAGTCTACAGAGAACTGGGCTGAGGTCTTAAGCACAGATCTTTAGAACAATTGTAGGAATTCCATCTGGTCCTACTTCCTTATTAGAGTCGAACACACATTTTTGGGAAAATTTTACACCTGCAATTTTAAACCAATCAAAATACGTTATTTTGACAGATCACCACGGCAACGGAGGTATTTTAGTGAAAAAAAATTTCTCGTGGGATACCCAACAGCGAATTATACTGGAAATTTTTTGACGTTTACAATAACAGACCATTTTTGTTGGTTTCCCGTCTATTGTCAATTTCCTCCACAAAAAATTCAAGTTGAGCTGCCGCTCCTTCATTTCCTCTCCAGGCCAATTTATGACCAGCAACGTGGAAAAACTTTTTCTGCAGTCCTTCTGGAGTGTTTTCGTCCCAAAATTCAATATTGTTTCTCAGCTCGTCTGCTGATAGTGCAGATGAACTTTCCTTTCTCTTGGTTGGATCCATTTGTAGCTTCCGGCGCTTAGCATTTCCTGCAGCTCTTGCGTTCAAAAATTGTATGTCAAAGAAAAGATTAAATTTGCGATTATACTTTTTAAAAAAATATTCCTGCAACTGCTTGGCTGTGAAATTCCATAAAACTTTGATAACACTCTCTTTGTAGTCTTCGGAGTTATTTTTTCGCATGTTGAAACCATAGTCTTCGAGAATAAGCGCCAATTCTTCCACAGGTATATCCGCTCTATTAAAATTATACGATTTTTCTGCGCAAAAGTTTGTAAACTGCCTCCATACGCTTGACTTCGATTTCTTGGTATTCGCGGGTGTCAACTGCTCAATCTCCTGGCGAATATTTTCTCTGCTTTCTTAACCGAAGCGAAACATTTTTTTACGTCGTGCCACTTGACAGCTTCAAAAATATAATAATAATTTCGAGGTTAGAGTCTCACTTGGTTACCATGGCAACTCAACGATCAAGTCGACCACACATTTTATGTTTCGCTGGTGACTTGATAAAGAAAAGAATTTGCATTGTTGAGAATCGAAAAAAAAATTAAAAAAAATTTGATTTTCCACCACAACGAATACCACGCGTGGTCAAAATTAATATCCGGAGATTTTTTGATCTCTAGTGGTATTACTAGTGAGAATTTAATTTAATAAAATAATTTAGTTTTTTAAATAAAGTAAAACGAACGAAACTTTATCGCTACAATAACTATGATAAACTAAATAAAAACTTACCAACAGTTTTACAATTTGTAGGACCAACATAGAAGAAAAAACAATATGACTAAATTACATTACTTTTTTTAGAAATGAAAGTAATTTGAATAAATCGACTCTAAATAAATTATTTTTGTATGCGGCGTTGGCGGTGTTGCATGGTTTATAAAAATTTTCATTGCCTCTATCTACAAGACTCACTTTATTTTGCTGTCAGTCCGGATAAATAAATAGCGATCCCCTTAGATGGAACAGTTAAAACCTCCTATAAAGGTCAGGCAGCTGGTGGAAACTCCAGAATTATTCGAGCCGCGAGAAATTCTCAGTTTCCAGTCCAATTTCATTTAATTAAATATACCTTCATCTCGACTGAGATAAAGGCGTGCGTATGTTTAGAGAGTATTGCAAATTAATTATTCATTAACAACTTGTGAGATGAATAAATAAGTAATAAGTAAATAAGTAAATAAATTTTGTTAATAAAAAGTGGTTTTTATTAATATCATTTAAATTTTGTTGTAGTGATAGTGATAGTAGTTATACATAGATAGCGAGTCACATCTTCTTTTTAAGTACCATGTCCTTCTAGACCGTTGGTCACCAACAAAGCTATCCTTACTCTGTCGACGGCAAGTCTGAACAGAGAGCTTGAGTTGAGTTTTTACCAGTCACGTAGATTCTTGAGCCATGATGCTTTTCTGCGGCCCGGCTTTCTTTTACCATAAATTTTTCCCTGCGTGATGTTCTGCAGTAATCAGTATTTTTCGCCTCTCATAACATGCCCGAAATATTGCAGTTTCCTCCTTTTGATGGTGGTAAGAATTTCGGTGGATTTATTCAGACGTTGGAGCATTACCAAGTTGGATACTTTTTCCGTCAATGAAACTTTTAATATTTTCCTGTAAGCCCACATCTCAAATGCTTCAAGTCGTCTTTCTTCGTACTTGTTTATAGTCCAGGCTTCCATACCGTAAAGCAGGATGGAGAAGACATAACATCTGAGAAGTCCGATTCTTAGAGTTAAATTCAGATCTCTACAGCACAAGACCCTACTCATGTTTTTAAATGCTGCTCCAGCCTGCTCAATCCTTGATTTCACTTCAGTATGACTATCCGCGCTGTTAGTTATTATGCTGCCTAGATATTTTATTTGGTTTACTTGCTTCAATAGTTCACCCCCAACTGTTATGTTAGCTATGATATTAGGTTGCTTGCTAATTACTAATACTTTGTTCTTTTTTGCATTTAATCTGAGTCCGGCCATTGCGAATTTTCCGATGACTGCATCCAGTATCCGTTGTAAATCTTCCTGACTGGAGGCCAACAGTACCGTATCGTCTGCGTAGCGAAGATTGTTTATGATTTCGCCATTTATAATAATGCCGGCTTGTATATTAGTAAGTGCTTCCCGAAATATTCTTTCAGAGTATATATTAAAAGTATGTATTAAATTAAATTTTCAGTCACGCCTGCGGAAAAATTTATCTTTTTGATAAGCCTAGCTTACAAAAAAAATTGGCTGTCGTTGGGACTACCAACAAAAGTGATAATTTAAAACTAAACAGCGTTTTATTGAAATTTCAAATTAGTTGTAGTATTTAAAATTAAAATTACATAATTTGTAAATTAAAATCATTGAATAATAAATAACCTAATAAAAGTGGGCTGTCAGCTCGAGGTCACTTTTTGACAGAGAGATAGAAGAAGAAGAAGAAGGCATGACGCATGTCGTTGACGCTGATCACAAGTGACGCGAAACCAAGTTTTCCCCATACAAAATTTTGGTCAACGCCCCTAAAAGTTTTTACTTAAAAAAATTGATGTTAGGTACATCGGCTTTCTTACCTCCCAACATCTTTGAAGTAGCGTGATCATGCAAAATAGCGCTTCTCTGGTACCTAAGTCGCCTCGAAAGCCGAATTGTTCTTCACTCATGCTTTTTTCGCATTTATTGTGTATACGGTTTTGGACAATACGAAGTAGAACTTTTAGAGGTTGGCTCATGAGACTTATTAGTCGAAAATTATTACAAAACGTGGCATTACTTTTCTTTGATGAACGTGGATTTCTGCCAGCTCTCTGGAAGTTGACTGGTTTCATAAATATCATTGAAGATACGAGTTGGTACTGTAATGTTTTCATCGTCCAGTAACTTGAGCCACTATTCCGGTATTTTATCTGGCCCAGGAGTTTTACTAGTTTTTAGTTGCCCGATTACTTGTTCAACTTCGGACCGTATAATGCTTGGGCCCTGTATTAATAATACTGATATATAATTATGAAAAAAAAATGATCTTTGACTTTAACTGTAAAAGCCGATTTATCTCAGCATTATTTATTAAGAGACCACCAATCAAAATTTAAAGTATCAAGGAAGATAATCATCAACGTCAAAAGAAAGGTTGTAATTAAAAGATTTATTGAGGAGTATAGAATGACAAATCGTCTCAAACGCTGTTTCTATATTCAAAATGACAATCCAGGATTTCATGTAATGCTTATTACCGGTAATAAAATAATAATAATATATTTTAATGTAGATAATTTTTCAATCATTTTGTGAAGACTTAAAATTTAGTGCAAAATTTTTCGAATTAGTTTTCTTCTTTCTGGTTGGCTTATATTCTTACTTATTATGCAAATTGTTTATGAAATAAATCATATTATTATTTAATTTTTTTTTATTTACCAACAAACACGTAAAATATTTACACTTTAAAAGATTTCGTCAATCAATATTCACTTAAACTGTAATTTGGTAATTAATACCGCGATAAAGGTTATTTCTAACGCATACGACGTAATTTCAAAGGGTGTATTGATTTATCAAATTCTGTTGGTAAATTAATACTAATAAACATCATTTAACCTTAATTTATATAGTGTGTAGAAGCAATCAGAACAAAACAATAGCATCCATTACGATTCTCGTAATTCTGCACGTACAGGTAACATTTTTATTATTCATTTGGCTAGAAGTCAGAAGGTCTATTGCGCTTTTATGGACTTGGAAAAGGCCTATGACAGAGTGGTGAGGAGTGAATTGTGGTCGACATTGTCTATGTACGGGGTGAGCGGTAGTTTAATTTGAGCATTGAAATCACTTTATGAGGATTCCTCTGCTTGTGTCAGGATAAACGAAGCTTGCACGGACTGGTTTAACATCGAAAAAGGTGTAAGACAGGGATGTGTGGCTTCGCCATGGCTGTTTAACTTATACATAGACTATTGTTTAAAAGATTTGAAAAAAAGTGCGTATGGATTGAAAATGAATGATTTGATTGTCAAATGCCTTCTTTACGTCGATGATCAAGTCATATAAGTGTCATCTGAAGAGAAGTTGTAGGCAATGGTTAATGTTATGCATGATGCCCTAAAAATCAAAGAGATGAAAATAAATGCAAGCAAAACGAAAATAATGGTTTTTAAAAGGGAAGAAAGCATGACAAACTGTAAAGTTTCGATTAAGGGAGAAAGAGTGTAACAAGTAAATGAATTTGTGTACTTGAGTTCAAAGTTCAAAGAACTAATGAAGCTTTAACTGTATCCAGGGAGTCCATTGGAAATGCGATCACGGCCATAACAGGACACTGGGCAGGTGGATCCCATGCACGGCGCATGGAAATCGCAGAGCTACGACACGACTTCTGTAGAAGCTGTCAGGATGAGAAAGAGGAGGAAACAATGGTATATCTTTTCTGCCACTGTCCTGCCCTAGGCAGAAAACGGCCTTCTACACTAGGGCAACCGAACTTTGATGACTTATCTGATCTCAGATCAGTTATCATTAGAGACCTCACACTGGTCATTAAAAGTTCTTACGGTAGATGGGGAAGGCACCGCCGTCCATCACCGTATCACAACGGGCCAAAAGGCCTAAGTGGGTTTCCCTTGAACCGCCGTTTTAACCTAACCTAGCCTAACCTACCATCAATTCAATAAAACATCTAGATCAATTAAAGATTTATGTGTATGCTGATGACACACATATCAACTATAATTTTTCTCTGCAATAAGCAGATATTGCTTGTGAAACTATTAATAGAAAACTGGCGACGTTTATTAAGTTAGCTTTTTAACATTGTTTATTTATAAATGTTGCTAATTCTAAAGTAATGTTATTTGGTTCAATGTATAATCAGAGTACACTTTAAATTAATAATAAGAACCTAGGCATTATCATAGACAGAGACTTAGGATTCGAAAATGATGATGATTCATCGTGCATATAGCTAACTGAAACTGTTTTATGGAAACAGGCATTTATTTCCTTAAAACATTAAAATAAAACTATGTGAAGCATTATTTCTATCGCATTTTAACTGACTGTATCCTGACTGTATCAGGGTTGAGTGAAAGAACAATTTCGTAGTGAAGCTACTGTTTCTCTACAGAAAATGAACTTCGCCCTTTATTTTTAGAAGTCGTTTTTTTTAACTATTAAAATAAAAAAACTTCTTTAGTCCAGTCACCTTATGCCATATTTTACGAAGTTCTATTCAAGAGGAGCACCCTCTGGCAAATTTGTTTATAGTTTGTTTGGACGTACAAGAATATAGTCCTAAGTTTTCGGCCATTGCCGGGGTATATTTTAGCAATAAAAAATATAACGGTATAATGCGTTATCAAAAAATAAAGACCTTTATTGTTATTATTATACAACTTTCACTAATTGGAGTTTCTATGTTTAAAAAATGTTATTCCTGATAACTTAAGAAAACAGAATAGAATGGAAGCAGAAGAAAATTATTTATATACGTAGATACGTGATGTCAATACTCTATTGTAAATTTTGTATCAATAAAGTCTATTGATGTCTAGTTTTTTTTCACTACATCCCACACGTAACGAATATCGACAGCAATTATAAAACTATATTTATAGGGAAAAATCACGAAGTGGGCGACAACCTATTATTGATCGTATGAACTTCTCAAGGTGTGAAAGACAAACTAACCTCTATTTGTTTATATGGGTGAAAAGTGAACTTTGTATATTATTTTGAGAAATTTAAGCATTAAAAGTGTTATATTTGAACGATATTTTGCGGAGAATTCTTCTTCTTAAGTACCATGTCCTTCTAGAACCTAGGTCACCAACAAGGCTATCCTTACTCTGTCGACGGCAAGTCTGAACAGAGAGCTTGAGTTGAGTTTTTACCAGTCACGTAGATTCTTGAGCCATGATGCTTTTCTGCGGCCCGGCTTTCTTTTACCATAAATTTTTCCCTGCGTGATGTTCTGCAGTAATCAGTATTTTTCGCCTCTCATAACATGCCCGAAATATTGCAGTTTCCTCCTTTTGATGGTGGTAAGAATTTCGGTGGATTTATTCAGACGTTGGAGCATTACCAAGTTGGATACTTTTTCCGTCCATGAAACTTTTAATATTTTCCTGTAAGCCCACATCTCAAAGGCTTCAAGTCGTCTTTCTTCGTACTTGTTTATAGTCCAAGCTTCCATACCGTACAGCAGGGTGGAGAAGACATAACATCTGAAAAGTCGGATTCTTAGAGTTAGAGTCTCCACAGCACAAGACCCTACTCATGTTTTTAAATGCTGCTCCAGCCTGCTCAATCCTTGATTTCACTTCAGTATGACTATCCGCGCTGTTAGTTATTATGCTGCCTAGATATTTTATTTGGTTTACTTGCTTCAATAGTTCACCCGCAACTGTAATGTTAGCTATGATATTAGGTTGCTTGCTAATTACTAATACTTTGGTCTTTTTTGCATTTAATCTGAGTCCGGCCATTGCGCATTTTTTGATGACTGTATCCAGTATCCGTTGTAAATCTTCCTGACTGGAAGCCAACAGTACCGTATCGAAGAATTGGTTTTAATAAACCACAAAATCCGAAAATTAAAAGGATTAAAAAAGGTAATATCGAGATAAAATCGCGAAAAATATGCTCTGTTCCACAATGCTCTACATATGGCAATTTGATTATTCTTTGCGTACATTTCCTTCAAAACCTAAGGCAGCTTAGAAATGGGACACGAGTTTAAAAATAGGAAAACCAATTTCAAAGTTTATGTTTGATTGCAGCAAGCACTTTGTGAAAGATGATTTTTTCAGTGGTAAGTTTAATATTGTTGTCCAATGATCTATCATGGTGACTTTAAAAACACAGAGAAAGCGTTTGAAAGATGGATCTGTTTCTATCTAAAAAATTCCAGTGTTAAAGTATCAACATTCCATAATTAAGAAAGATAGAAGTAACCGAAGTTAATTGGATAATAATATATAATCCTTTTAATTGGTCAAACAGGTTCACCCTCATAATACAATATGTTCGAGCTTTAATCCAATAGTTTAACACAAAAAATCAACTTAAATCTTTAAGATAACTAAAATTCCCTTCAATAAAAACTTTGGTTGTACAAGTAATCAAATAACAGAATATTGATTGTTCACACCTCGATCAAATATTTTGTCATTGAAAGCGCCATGTCGCGTCACGTGATTTTTCGCTATTCAGTTTTTACAAAACATTAATACACGCCTATTATAAGAACCAATAAGATTTCTTTAATTTTTTAAAATCGACCAATCAATAGACATTTTTAATGATAAAAAGCTACCTTACTTTCCCAATAACTGATAAATATGCACCCTGCTTTTGATTAACTATACCTTAAATGGTAGCATTCTTTGTAGCATACTTTGACAACTGTCACTGTTCCAATTTTTAACGTGATAACGTCTTATAAATCGATGAACGCCGGCTGCTCGAACGAAAAAGCATGTCACGTTCCGCTTGAACCGAGCGTGCAAGCGAGAGTGCACGATCGGCCTAGGCGTTTGGCTTTTGACGCATTTATCTCTCTTCCACTCCATCGGCCGATGCGGTAGCACATAACCTACACGTGAACTGTTTATAAAGTGGCAAAAAAAATTTAATTTTCAATTAATAAATAAATAATATACATCTCCTTCCTCTTCCAAATCTTGCTTGCACATCCCATATCATCTCAGTTTCATTCGTTACTCTTTTAATGAATATCTTTGCATGTCATGAATTATTTCTCGTTGTCATTAATAAAAGGTGTTTATTATAATTAGTTACTTTTAAAATTTAAGTACGTATACGAACAGGACAGAATAATTATTCTACCAAAACAGCAGTTTGAAGGATTGTAAAACTTTTTGAAGAAGTGGGTTTAACTAAAAATCGCCCTAACACTGGCTGACCGAAGACCATAACTAATGATGAAGTTTTGTAGAAAATCCTTTTACATCCATTCGGAAAACTGCATTAGAACATAATGTTAGTGTGGGACCGTCTGTAACATTATTAATAAGAATTAGCTTCATCCTTATAAAATAAAGCTATCGCAAGAATTGTCTGAAGATGATTATGACCTCAGAATGGAATTTTTTGAAAGTGTAATGCATATCGTCATTTTACAAGTAAGATAGTCTTTTCCGAAGAAGCCACGTTTATGTTAAATGGTACAGTTAATCGCTACAACTGTAGATATTGGAGTGATACTAAGCCTAGATGGATGCAGGGACATAAAACACAAAGGTCTTTAAAAGTTTATGTTTGGACAGGTATTATCGGCACCACTATTATTGGATCATTCTTTGTAAAAGGCAGTTTGAACGGACCAAAGTATTTAGTTTTGTTAAGAGATCAAATAAATCCTGCAATAAGAAATGCAGTTGGTAACCATTTTATTGACATTTGTTTTCAGCAGGATGGTGCATCACTACACTTAAATAAAGTTTACCAAGACAGGTGAATTGAAAAAAGATGCACAATTGAGTGGCCAGCGAGATCTTCCGATTTATCGCCTTTAGACTATTTTCTCTGGTTATATCTAAAAAACATTATGTATAAGACAAAACCTGATAATCGGAAAGAACTGGGAAATAGAATACTGAAAACAGCCCGTCAAATAACAAATCAGCAATTGCGTAATACCATATCAGCTATTTATAATAAACTTGGATACTGTCAAACAGACGAAGAAAGACAATTTAAACATCTAATTAAAAAAGAGTAATAAGTTATTTGTTCCTGTTAATTATTTTGGTAACAAAAACGTTCCCGTAAATTTCTTTTTCTCAATAACTGTGGAATTAATAAGGTTAGAATTATGCGGTCTTGACGGTTGTATCTGTAATTGAATAAATTATGAAAAACTGAATATATATATATATATATATATATTATTCAGATGGCCTGAATTATTTGAAAACCCTTTATTCAAATTTTTTTTTGAAAACCTCGTGATTATTTTATGCCTACTGTCAAATTTTTATATCGATACAAAATTAATGTATTAACATTTTTTAAATAAAAATATATTTGGCATAAAAAAAGTTTCTTAATACGTAAAACATGATTTTAGATTAAAGGAATGTACGTTTTGTATAAATGTAAATATATTTTATTTAAACCATAATTTAAACGAAAAGTAAAACTAATCAGTGGCTTTTAAATTTAATTACAGAGTAAAACCTCACCGTTATCTCAGTTGATTATCTTCACAAAAGGTAAAGCACTCAACTCGATTAAAACGGTAAATTTTTTCCGGAACCCGGATTTTCCCCTGTAAACCGAACGTAACTAGCGATCAGGTCCGTTTGGATTTTCAGATAAGCTAACATCGGAAAATGGCGCACGCGCCGTTATGCTTCCCATTTTGAAGGACGCTGTTGTCGTCTGTTAAACAATACCTTGATCCTGCTGAAATATTCGTAGAACTAGCGGTCAAATATTTTTGCATAAATAATTGAAAGATAGAAGGTCTTGGTCATTAAGTGTTTCTCAAAAAGCGTCTAGGGATACATGTAATCAAAGTCCGAAGACTCACTAAACGTTTTAAATCGAGGTGAAAACACTAAAAACTTTAATCAACTGGTTAAAAAGGTAATTTTATCGGTGCAAATGTCTAAAAAAAAAAGAAAAAGGAAACATACATACATATAGTCACGTCTTTTTCCCGTAGGGGTAGGCAAAGACCACTTCCTTTCACTTACTACGGTTCTCACCTACGGTCGACCTCTACCGACTTGTCCATTCACGTTCGCCTTATAAATTTGTTTCGTCAAACTTCCTTTATCCATTCTTTCTACGTGTCCAAACCATCTAAGCATTCCTTTATCTATCTTTGTAACCACATCTTATTTTACACCACAGCGTTCTCTTATCTCACTATTCTTTACTTTATCCAATCGAGTCACTCCGGCTATACTTCTCAGACTACTCATCTCCACAGCATTAATCCTATTTTCATACTTCTTCTGCCAAACCCAACATTCACTACCATCCATAAGTGAAGGAACAAACACACCTTTATGCACAGCCAGACGTGCCTTTTTTGACACTTCCTGGCTGTTTATAAAGCTATACAATGCCCCATTCATTTGTTTTCACAACAAAACCCTTCGCTCAATATCAGTCATACTTTTCATCTCTCGTTAACTTTAGACCCAATTATACAAATTCATTTACTTGTTCCACTCTTTCTCCTTTAACTTCACAGTTTGTCATGTTTTCTTTTCTTTCAAAAACCATTACTTTCGTTTTGCTTACATTTATTTTCATCCCTTTGATTTTTAGGGCATCATGCATAACTCTGCCTGGGGTAGTTGCTGGGTGGATCGAGTAGCTCAGCAACTGCAACAGCCGGTCCCAAGCCCGGATAAAAGAGGAGGGTTGAGGAAGGGCAGCAGCGATCCTCAATACCAAAATGAGGCGCACAAGGAATTACCTTTGACCGGCTCATTATTGGATTTCCACATGCTAAACTGGAGCAGTGTACAGGTTGTGGAACTGCGATGCGGAAAGCAAGTGGGAAACCACCGCATTATTCTCCCCAGGACATCCGTCCATACCCTATCATGATGGAAGAACTATTACAAATGGCCCCTAGTCCCGGGCAGACCTTTAATGGTCAAGGGGTGCGAAGAATCTCCCGGTTCCAACTTGATAGGAAAATCAAAGTCGCAACATGGAATGTAAGAACTTTGTTTGCCGCTGGCAAACTACAAAATCTAATTCAAGAGATGGAGAGAATGAAGATCAGTATCCTTGGAGTAAGCGAAGTTAGATGGCCAGATTCTGGAATGGTTCGTTCGAATGGAAAAGCGTTTTACTATTCTGGGAGCACAGCGGCCGTACGAAATCACAGAAATGGTGTGGGTCTCCTGATAGATGAGAGTCTCTGTAAATCGGTTAAGTGCTTTCTACCCATTTCGGAAAGAGTCATGCTTGTCCAACTGGCGGGAAGACCGATCAACATTAATATTATTCAAGTCTATGCTCCTACCACTGACGGAACCAAAGAAGATATAGAGAGATTTTATAAACATCTAGACGAAGCACTTAAGTTAACAAAGAAACATGAAATAAATATAGTATTGGGGGACTTCAATGCAAAGATCGGCAAAGGTCGTGTCGGAAACATAGTGGGTGAGCACGGCCTTGGTATAAGAAATGAAAGTGGGGAGCGGTTAATAGAATACTGCGAAGAAAAAGATCTTGTGGTCACAAATACATGGTATAAACTACCACCTCGACGACTATACACATGGAAGTCACCACAAGACAACGACAACCATATAGTTCGCAATCAAATAGATTACATATTAATAAACCGGAGATTCAGAAATACGATAACCAAAACCACCACACTACCCGGAGCCGACATAGAATCAGATCATAATCCGTTATGCGCTAACGTCAAACTGCGATTGTCAAAAGGCAAGAAAAGGAAAGTCACCAAAAGAATCGACCCAAAACTACTTAAGGATGCTGATACGAAACTCAGCTTTGAGCAGCATTTAAATCACCAACCGATTAATTCCTCAAACTCAGAAGACGTTGAAGAAATGTGGTCGAGCATCAAAGAATCATTCGAAACAGCAAATAATACATTTCTTCTGCAACCAAGAGTCACAGCAAAGAAGAACCGATCATAGACCCAGACGAGTTACAGGAAACCTGGAAATCATACGTGGCCAACCTTTTCAATGACGACAGAACGCAGAATATGCCCGAAGTTATTAACAATACACCGGAGGGGCCGAGCATACTGGAAAGTGAGGTAAGGTATGCCATAAAACTAATGAAGAACAACAAAGCTCGCGGACCAGACGATATGTATGCAGAGACTATACACATGCTAAACGTAAATAACATGAAAAAATTAGTCAAGTTTTTCAACATCATATATGACACCGGACAACTCCCTAAAGACTGGCTGAGATCCACGCTCATCACTCTTCCAAAGACGGCCAATGCAAAATTGTGTAAGGATTACCGACTGATAAGCCTCATGAGCCATTTTTTAAAACTCTTTTTACGCATCCTACATACTAGGCTATATAAAAAATGTGAAGCAGCCAGTGGGTCCAGTCAGTTTGGATTTAAGAGTGGGTTTGGCACGAGAGAAGCTATATTTAGTTTACAAACACTGGTTCAGAACTGTTTCGACCAGAGAAAGGATGTATTCATGGTGTTCATTGACTACGAGAAAGCGTTCGACAATGTGAAACACGACCTGTTGATAAGATACTTACAGGAATTAGGACTAGACAATAAGGATATCAGAATAATAGCTAGCTTGTACTGGAACCAATCTGCCGAAGTAAGGTTTCAAAATTTTAAAACCACCGAAGACATTGTAATAAAGAAAGGGGTAAGGCAAGGATGTATTCTCTCACCTATGCTATTTAACATGTACGTAGAAAGAGCGTTTGCCGAGGTAATGTCAATGTGTACAATTGGTATAAAAGTAAATGGCATCCCAATTAATAATATTAGATACGCGGACGACACAGTAATCTTAGCAGACAACGCAAACGACCTTCAAGCACTTCTGCATATGGTTCAAGAGAAAAGTGAGCACCTGGGCCTAAAAATTAACTTAAAGAAAACCAAGTTTATGGTAGTTAGCAAAAATAACATCCCCGCCACCCCTTTATACCTAAACGGCATTCTAATAGAGGAAGTCACTAAATTTAAATACCTGGGCTGCCTCGTTACCAACAAATGGGAACCAGAAGTCGAGATCAGAAGCAGAATTGAACAAGTTCGATCAACTTTCCTTAAACTTAAAAAATTCCTAACAAATAATGATCTCAGTTTTCAACTCAGATACAGAATGGTTAAGTGCTATGTCTGGTCCGTCCTGTTGTATGGTGTCGAAGCCTGGACTCTTAAAGTAACCTCGACAAACAGATTGGAGGCATTTGAAATGTGGACCCTTAGAATGTTTAGGATCCCTTGGACAGATCTGGTAAGAAATGAAGAAGTCCTTAGAAAAGCCGGTCTGACCAGCCGTGAACTATTCGACGCCATTAAGAAGAGAAAGACTTCCTATCTGGGTCACATCCTGCATGGTCCTCGTTACGAATTCCAACGTCTTATCCTCCAAGGAAAAATCGAAGGAAGAAGGGGAATAGGAAGAAAAAAACTTTCATGGCTCAGGAACATTCGACAATGGACAGGAATACACGACTTTATGTCTCTCCAAAATGCTGCTCTAAATAGAGAAATCTGACAGGATGTAAATAGACGGTCGCCTACGCAGGAATCTGCTTGGCACTTTAAGAAGAAGAAGATGCATAACATTAACCATCGCCTGTAACTCCTCTTCAGATGACGCTAATGTGACTTGATCATCGGCGTAAAGGAGGCATTTGACGATCAAATCATTCATTTTCAATCCATACGCACTTTCTTTCAAATCTTTTAAATAATCGTCTATGTATAAATTAAAGTTTTTATAAGCATGTTTTTACCGTAGCCTCAGAGACCGTTAAATTAGGGGTGCTAAATTAACTTCCAACTTCGGCATTAATATAATAAATTCTTAAAACTGACTATCACCAACAAATGTAATCTGAGCTTGAAATCCAAATATATAATTGTTAATATCAATACAAATGCATTTATTTATTGAAAGGAATTTATGCCGTAAAGTACTTCAAATTATTACAAACTAATAAATAATAAAAAGGCAACGGAATGATTGATACTGTAACGTTTTTACTTTATAAACACTCGGAGTTCGAATTTATTTATAACTTTTCAATTTATGTCAACTAGCGAGCACAATCATTAACTTTGGAAAACTGACTAACTTCCGCGAACGAAGGCCAACTTATATACAACGCTGAATCGAGAAAAGACGAGACGTATCCAAACTGTTTCATCGAAAATTCCAAATTGGTCGGGAAGGTACTGAAGCATCCTTGTCATTGGCTGTGACGTCACTATACCACCCAGCTTGCTTACGTACATTCCAGTGGCGTATCGCAAAATCGTTCACAGTTATAAGATTACAAGAGTTTGACAAATATGACAAGTGGTATTTTTTACAGGTGTATTGGTTAAAAATTATTCATTATTATTGGTTCACAACAATTTACAGTAGGTTTTACTTAAAAGTGTTTCATATACAGTGAGGACCAAAAGTCCGTCAGCCCACCTTTAAGTATTGACCGGTAACAGCTTTTATCGTGTAATTTGGTGTGTTATAACACAAGTAAAAAAACTATTTTTTGATGTAAAAATTTCAAGTTTCAGCTGGGCGACATTTTTAAATTTTTTTCCTATAAAAAGGGGGTCAAGTGACACCTCAGTTTAAAGGTACTTTCGTTCTTAAATCAACCGCCAAATTTAAAAACATTTGAATAACTCGTATTAACTTGACGCCCAATTTAGTTTTCAACCCCCCTGTTACGGTGATACATTCAAGAATTGATTCTGAACGTACCACAACATGTGACAGTTAATTGTTCCTATGGTTTTAGACTTTGACATTTAGCTGTCAAATAATAAAATTAATAAAAATGGCAATGTCTCGTCTATTAAACTAAAAAACTGGAGTAATTATCATCTTCCGTGAAGGTTTTATGTAAGTGGGGCGTGGTCACCCCTCCACCGCGACCCTTAGTAGGTCTATTGTGGCTCACCCCTAGAGGCTACAGTTCACCGCACAATCCAGCCCTTTTTACGAAGTTTATGGTTGTATAGGGTGAGATTTTTTTAAAATCGGTAGGTTCTAGGTTAGTGTAACCAAATATGTTGAACCTTATTCTTCCCAGGCCGGGGCATGAACATAGTATATGTTCAGCAGTTTCGTCTTCCACGCAGCAGAACCGACAGTCCGTTTGTTGGTTCAGATCTATCTTTCTGATGTGGTATCTCAGACGGCAGTGTCCCGTAAGCAGTCCTGTTAGAATACGCAGGTCATTTCTGCTCCATTCTAGGATCTGCTTAGTTGTGTTTCTCGAGGGTTGTAATGGTAAAAACGCCTTCGAGTGGGCATCTTCCGTGAAGCTATAATATCTAATGTAAAAATGTCGAGAAAGAATAAATACAACTTTAATAATACAAATCAAAACATTTTGCAAAACATAAACAACATTAAATTCTTAAATGTTCGTAATATTCGCCTAGCATCTCTTGGCAAATAAACATTCGGTTAGAGAATGCTTAACGTTCTAAAGCATTTCCGGTGTTACCTGTGCACAAAAGGTCAGGTCTACTCACTAGAACTCCACCCGTATTTAGGTCCGTCTGGCCATTGCCTCCGATGGGCCTGTTGGCCCATTGTATCTTGCCTATGTTTTATAAAATTGTACCCAATTTAGTACTTTCGTACCTTGTACAAGTTTGTAAAAGTTCTGTACTTGGTGGGAGCAATATAGTTCTGGGTCGCCGGATGGGTGCCCAAAATTTGCCTGTCTTTTGCGGTTCAGTGCCTTGCAGCAGCACAGTATGTGTTTTACTGTTTCCGAATCCTTACCGCACAATCTGCAGGTCAGACCATTATACAGTCCCATTTTGTTAAGATGCTCCTTCACTGGTGTGTGACCGGTTAGGATCTCCGTAGTGATTCTTAGCTGATTCCTGTTCATCGTCAACAGGTCTGCCGTCTTTTTGTGGCACGTTTCTTTGATGTATTCTTTCCCACGTTTGTTTCCTGGTATGCTTTTCCAGTAGTTTTTGTATTTTTCCCCAATCCAGTCTTTTACAGACACTCTTACTGTAAGCTTAGGTACCCCTAGCATCTGCCCTAGGTTTGGAGGAGTTTCCGAATCTCTTCTTGCAAGTTCGTCTGCTTTTTCGTTACCTGCAATTCCCTGGAGTCCTTAAACCAACCATTACAATACACGTAAGAGTAATTTACGTAATACTACTACTACGATAGCGCTACAGCCCATATCGAGCGTTGGCCTTCTCAATTTATCTTCCCCATCCGTCCCGATCCACCGCTGCATGTCTCCAATTTCTTATATCCAGTATTTCTTCAGCATCCTTCCGTACCCCATCTTTTCAGCGCAGCTTCGGCTTTCCTACCGGCCTCTTTCCTTTAGGAAAGGGACCCTGTCATCTGGCATTCTTTGGGCATGTCCTGTCCTGTCAGTCGCATCAGTTTTATATGCATTGAAACTCTGGGTTCCTCATACAACTGGTATATTTCATGATTCATGCGTGCCCTTCAGAAATCCCATTCATTTACTGGACCAAGAATCCTTCTTAGGATTTTTCGTTCAAATCGTTCTAAAAGCTCCGCGTTTTTGGCTGAGAGTGTCCACGTTTCAGCTCCGTATGTAAAAACTGTGCGGATCATTGTTTTATAGACTCTAATTTTGGTCTTCCTTTTATACATTTCTCGATTTTAAAATGGGTAGTATTGAGAGTAATTTACGTGATAGGACTTGAAAATAAGGTTTTTTTTGGACAAATGGATAATATTCTAGGATGAGCCATAGGCGAGTTCACATAATTAGGAACATTTATTTTCCTTTATATTAATATTTATATTAAATTTCAAAAAATTGCTGCTATTAAAGCAGTGCCGGATTTAAAGGACTGGAGGCCTCGGGACAACAAGGGTGTGGAGGCCCCCTGACCCCAATTATTTTCTAAGTAAAATGAACAATATTTTTTCAGTCAAGTTTTTCAATAAATAATTTATTGTGAAACCAAGTAGATTCTTTTAGCATTTAACAAAGATATGTAAATATAAACGAAAACAAGAATTATCCGAGGCTGCGAGCAAGTACTGCCCCACTCAGCCATTGAGTCATTGGGATATTCACTCGAGATGAGTAGTGCTTATCAGGACCATTTGAGATTTCGATATTTTACTGATTGCTTGATTGGAGTGAACAAATATAGATGAATCATTTCTGATAATATTTAAGACAAACATAATCACGACGGTTAAATAATCCTGCTTGACAATAAACAATGAAGTATACTTTTAAGGAGGAATGTGTACTCGTGTTGAAGAAGTAAAGGTGTGGTTGGATGATAACAAATTCGGTTTAAAGAAGAAGAAGAAGAAGAAGAAGAAGAAGAAATATTTATTAAGTAGGTTTCCCTAATATACAAAAAAAACTCTAATATATGTATACATAAATAACAATATAATCATCCTATATGAATGATCTGTTAAATAGGTTATTAATCTGTAGTAATAAGAATAACATTAATACAATTAAATATAAAAAATTATTACAATGAAATATAAAAACAGTTATAATTCATACAGTGTAAAAAAGAAAAGTATATAACAATTTAATTATTAATCCTTTAAGATTTAACAGTAAACTGGATAATAAGAGTAACATTGCAGACAAAAAATAGTTCTAATTTAGTTCCCTTATATGTATCAACAATTTGTGTCTGAAGTTTTCACAAGATCCACTAGATTTAACATTATGTGGTAAGTTATTGTACTCTACCATACCTTTATAAAACAATGAATTTCTCGTATTTGATAATTTTACTCTCGTCACATTAATGTTGTTCAAATTACGGGTGAAATGATTGTGAATCTCGTATTTGAAATTAACATAATCACGAAAGTAAGAAGGTGCTTCATTATGTATTATTTTATAAATAAATATCATTGTTAGGAAGTAAAGACGTTTAGAGACTGGTAGCCAATGTAATGTATTCAACATTATTAAAATGGGGGTATAGCGATTGCAGCTCAAAATAATCCTCATGCTTCTATTCTGTAGTTGTTGAAGCTGTGTCATTTTATTTAGATTGAATTGATATAGTAAAGTTGCACAGTAGTCAAAATGAGGTAGCAAAATTGACCGGAACACAGTGATTCTTGTATCCATAGATAAATGCTTCGCAATTCTTGAAAAAAAATATAGTTTTTTCGAAATTTTTTTAGTAATATATATATAAAGTGTGCATCGAAAGTAAGTAAATTATCCAGTTGGAAGCCCAGATACTTGACAGTTGTTACGATTTCAATTTGCTCGTTATCAATCCTTATATCACTGTCATTAACATTTATCTGCTTATATTTGTATTTAGTTGTCACGATCATCGCATTGGTTTTTGCGACATTGAGTTTCAGCTTATTAATCATCAAATATTCACTTACACTTATTAGAACATTATTCATCTTTTGTATAGCAGTGTTAAGACATGAATCACTACAAGCTAATAGTGTGTCATCAGCAAATAAATTTATGAACTCACAATTTACAAAAAGGTCAATATCATTCAGATATAGTATGAAGAGGAGTGGTCCTAGAACACTTCCCTGCGGTACCCCAAGGTTGTTGCCAATTTCTCTTGAAGTTGCATCCCTAACTCTAACTCTCTGCTTTCTACCATGTAAGTAACTTTCAAACCATTTTAGTACTTTACCCCTAATTCCGTATTGAAACAATTTGTTCAACAGTATATTTCGGTCAATGGTCTCAAAAGCTCTTTTGAGATCCAAGAAAACTGCTAAATCGGCACACGGCAACCGCTTCGTTGGGAAGTGGGGACCTTTGACAGGCTCCTTTCATAATAAACTATCTCTAAGTCGTTATTTCGTTGGTATGGTTATCAGTCTAGTCCGGGAAATACGTACAAAAATATAAGTGGTATGGGTGCGACACGAGAGGTTCACACGACTAACTTCCCAGTGGAAAGAATGAAAAAATAGCACATGTTTTGTTGTTATAATTATTATCATTAAAATTATAACAAATTGGAATTGTCATTAACAATATTCTGTTTATGTAAACCGTATTCTTTTAAACTCTTTCTTATCATTTTATAAACGGGAGCTATTTTTAATTGTTAACAATTATATTTTGTTTTATTTTGATCAATAATCATTTGTTAGTAACAATATTTAATTGTTATAAACAATGCTTGATTTTTACTAACAATAATTTTTCACTGTTATAGCTCCTTCAATGCTATTTTCTCAATACTGACACAAGTTTATTTTTATTTTCTGAAACTATCTTTTTTTATGAAATATTGCCATCATATTTTTCATACAAATATTTTTAACATGCAATAATCAAATTATTCAAAAAGTCTTAAAATTCTGTATTAAAAATAGTATAATTTATAAATTGCAAAATTCAGGTAGTTTGCCACTTTTTTAATTTTTTTTATTCTCCACAAAAAACAGCTCGACCATTTTAGCTGAAAATCTAATTAGTTCTAAGTTGCGTAATTATGCGTCGAATGCAATTGGTATCACGTCGATATCATTTCTTGTTCTCGAGATAATCGAGACGATAAATAATTCCGAACGCACATACGAACATACGCACATACACACAGACGTCCACTTAATAACTATTGTATTCGACTCTGGGGACCTTGAAATGTCGAGATATGTCAAAATTCGAGATTCGCAAAATCGGACTCATTACTATAACTTCCTACTGGGAAGTTAAAAATTATTAAAACCTAGTTGGTAAATTTAAACCAACAAACCTATAATTCGAATATATACATATATTGTAAGTATTGGCAACGCAGCTCCTGCGCTGCTCACTACGTAACTGTGTTTTCTCGACTCTATTGTTAGAGCAGGATAAACAGTTTCATGAACATTAATAGGGTGGTATTGTTAAAGTATATGTAGGCAGACGTAGAAGGATTCCTTAATCTTTTAGAAATTTTTAAAACTAGATGATACAACAAACATTTTAATGGGATAAAAGAGAATAGTCTGGCGCTTTTAAACGATTATTTAAGTAAAAAACAGCACATGATTAATACAATCACGAACATATTCCTTAAATATAAGAATTTAAAGAAGGGTACTTAAAATACTTTAAAATTAACTGGTCAATGTCTGATTATCTTTTTTAAAAACTTGTTTATCTCTAACAAAATAAATTTGTATACGGTTAATTGCAAAACTCTGTTTTATTTGTAATTTAAGAAAGTAACGCAGTAGCAGTAGTTTGAAGTGATGTTCAGAAACACAGTTTCCTATCATTTAAGAAAGTTTCTATCAGTTTGTCGATATTCGCAAGGATCACGTACCGAAAGATGGCGCTAATAAATAAGTTTAAAAAAAGATATACAATGAAACCACGCTTTATAAGAAAACCGAACTAAAAATTAAAAAATAATCTCCAACGCGCTTGGGATAAAATTAGAGTAGCCTACAAAAAAATTCATTTGCAACAAATCTAGAATAAAACTGGAGTTATCGAACAAATAAAAATAATATTACAATCAAAAGCGTACATACATACATCCATATAGTCAGGCCTTTTTTCCGTAAAGGTAGGCAGAGACCACTTCCTTCCACTTCCGCTACGGTTCTTACACACATCTTTTATTTTCTCCACTTTCATCAGTGCTCTCATATATGCTCGTCGGTTGTTGGTACTCTTGACCTGGCCTTTCCTCAAAACAATGTTGATCTGATCGAGATATGTTCGCCGTGGTCGACCTCTACCGACTTGTCCATTTACACTCGCCTTATAAATTTGTTTCGTTAATCTTCCTTCATCCATTCTTTCTACGTGTCCAAACCCTCTAAGCATTCTTTTGTCAATCTTTGTAACCACATCTTCTTTTACACCACAGCGTTCTTTTATCTCACTATTCTTTACTTTATCCAACCTAGTCACTCCGGCTATACTTCTCAGACTACTCATCTCCGCAGCATTAATCTTATTTTCATGCTTCTTTTGCCAAACCCAACATTCATTACCATACATAAGTGTAGGAACCAACACACCTCTATGCACAGTCGGACGTGCCTTTTTTGACACTTTCTGGCTATTCATAAAGCTATGCAGTGCCCCATTCATTTGTTTTCCTGCCAACACCCTTCGCTCAATGTCACTGTCATACTTTCCATCTCTCGTAAACTTAAATCCAAGTACACAAATGCATTTACTTGTACCACTCTTTCTTCCTCAATCGAAACTTCACAGTTTGTCATGCTTTCTTCTCTTACAAAAACCATTACTTTCGTTTTGCTTGCATTTATTTTCATTCGTTTGATTTTCAGGGCATCTTGCATAACATTAACCATCGCCCGCAACTCCTCTTTAGATGACGTTAATATGACTTGATCATTGGCGTAAAGAAGGCATGTGACGACCAAATTATTCATTTTTAATCCCTTTCATTTTCTAAAGTTAACAAAATAATATTGCTATGGGATAAAAAGACTCCCGAAGGTCTTATTCGTAAATTTTACCATATTGCTGCTGTAGAATTAGCGTGGCGAGAAGGAAAGGCAGTTGCTTGTCTGGTAAATTTTTTTCATATCGAGAAAAATAATGATGACTCTCCAATAAATCGCATTGAATACAATCCGGTGTTCAGTAAAACGTGCCAATATGGTTCTGAAAGCTGTAAAAGTAGTAAATGGTTAATTTCCAATACTGAAAGACAAAGCTGCTATGTACGTCGTTTTGATATCACTTTATATTACCTCACCACGACTGTTCTTAGAACCAAATCGACACAGGAAAAATGAATCTGACAAATGTTACGATAATGTACCTGTTGGAAGAAATACAATAAATGGGTGGACTAAGCTTGCTGCTGAGGCTATTAACTTGAATGTTAAGGACAAAAAGATAATAAATTATTCGAATAGATCACCTGCTGTTAGCAAATTGGCAAAAAGTGGTGTTGAAGAACAATTGCTAAAAATTACTGGTCATAGCAATCAAAATTATATTAAACCATACTTAAATATCGATCAAGAACACCACAACAAGATCATAAATATTATGCGTGGTAATAGATTTTTTATAGTAGAAAATTTTATGACAAATTTCTCAGGCTCATTGCTTGGTAACAGCCAAAAAATTATCAATTATCAATGACCTAGGGATGTTACTAATGAAAAGAAACTTTTAACATACTCTGAAAAAAAAAATCAAATAAACTAGAAAAAAATATAATATAAACTATAACAAAAACACTTGATTCGGAAATTGAAATTTTTTGCCCCTCTCTAAAGAAAGTTCTAACGACGCCCTTGCTTATTGATAATTTAAAAAACAAACCAAAAATTCGCCAAATTTGAAATAGTTTGAAATAGTTTGTTTAAGTGACAGAAACATAAACACACAATTGTTGACAGTGCAATCGCAGACTTCTAATCCTAATCAAATGCGATTGATTGTTGTTACATGTGTTTGTAAATTTCACACAACATATTAGGGAGGGAAACGTTACCAAAGATTTTTCGTTTAGATAATTATTTTTGTCAGTGGTGAGACATGGACGCCGATTGGATTATGCAAATAGACTATGATGCTACAGTCGCTACTGGTTTATCATCTTGTTGTAAACAAATTGTGTTTAATGTTTATAAAGGTAAATTATTTACACACAAAATTTAAAAAAAAATTCAAATAAAGATAAAAAGCATTAGAAGGTTTAAAAAGTGCATTTTGCAAAGGTAAATAAATATCAGCTGCATTTTTATTTTTTATAATCTTGTAACTAAAAGTTTAATCGGTTTAAATGATAATCAAATCTAATGTAATCATTGAATTTGAACGATCAGTTACATTGATACTCGTTTATGATTAATTATTTAATCGATAAAAAAATGTATTAAACTTTTGCACCATGTGCTTTTTAAGAATATTATTTACAGCTTTAAAGCGAGTTTTTTCTACAAAAATTAAATCAACCATGGCTGTTTTGGATACGTTTTAAATTTTACCGATTAAAAATAAAGTACCTAATTTTTTGTAATTTTTTTCATTAGTCTATTTGATAAGATAAAAGGACACGATTTCAACGAAAATTAAAACGTTGTGTGAAAGTAAATTTGGGGGGTGATATTATTGATAAAAATGAAACGTTTATTAATTGTCGGAAAATGATAAAAAAAATAGTTTTTTATTAAATGGTTGTTTTGTTTAATGAGTTATATTTTTTGGGACGGATGTAAATTCGTCGCCTGCGTTTTCTTGAGTACCTACCTGCATCGGTAGGTTCGGAAGCCACACATCCCTGTCTCACAACTTTTTCGATGTTTAACCAGTCTGTGTAAGCTCCGTTTATCATGTCACAAGCAGTGGAATCCTCGTAAAGTGATTTCAGTGCCCGTATTAAACTACCGCTCACCCCATACATAGACAATGTTGACCACAATTCACTCCTCACCACTCTGTCATAGGCCTTTTTCAAGTCTATAAAAGCACAATAGACCTGACTTCTAGCGGTAGTTCGTAGTTCGGTAGTTCTTACAGTCCTGCTGCGAACCTTTTGCCTTGTAAAGCGGCACGATAACAGCCTTGCACCAGTCGTCTGGTACGCTACCACTCCTCCAACAAAGGTTTAAAAGGCGGTACAGCAGACTAGTTACCACGCTTTGTCCTGCCTTCAGCATTTCAACTGTTATCCTGCTGTACCCAGCAGCTTAACCCAATTTCATACTGTTTAACCCTTCCACAATTTCTGTCGTACTAATTTCACTTTCATTGCAACTTTCACTCATGTCTTCCAATGGGGCCTGTACTTGTGTATCCTCTTTCTCAAATAGACTTTCGTTTTGATTTATACGTTCAACAAATATTTTCTTTAAAGAAAGCTTGCACTCCTCCTTGTATGCCGCTAATACATGATCATAACCCTGCGAACGACATAACATAATATCTAAACAGTCCTTTTTAGAGATTCTTGAAATTTTCAACATATTTCCATGTAAAGGAAAAATTTCAAAAAATTATTTTTCCCCCTACCCCCTATAGAAAGTACACACTCTTCTCGCTCACATCAGGGAGGAAACTCATACTTCCCACCCTAGGGAGAAAAAGTACTTTTCCTCCTCCTCATCCTCCTCTTCATATGAATAAATTTGACTAAATTTTGCAGGATTGCTCCCGAAATATGATAAAATAACCGCTTTTAAAATGACTTGCAGTTTGACGAAGTGTCCCGAAACCACATTGCTTCTCATTTTGGACAAGCAAAAAAACGGCAAAGGGAATAATTGGAGGTCCTGCTGCGATAAAGGGACTTTTAAAAAATTAGAAGAGCGATACACAGACCTAATTGGAAAGACTATTTACCAGAGGTACGTTAACTGCGAATATCTATCATTAAAGTCAATACTTGAATGCATAAATAAAAACGGTGAGAAAGTTACCAAAGCGATTTACTCGAGGAAGACTTTAAAAAAAATGATTAGTAACATGGGATATAGATATCTAAAAATGGGCAAAGGAATGACGTTAATAGAACCGGTAGATTTGCCGAAACGTAGGCAAAATTATCTAGAATACGTAGCTATTTACAGAAATCAATGCCGGTCGATTTTTTTCTTAGGCGAAACTTGCTTCGACTTTTACTTTCCGGCGAAGAAAGATAATCCCGGCTGTTCCTCCAAACGTGAAATCGCAGATCCTGCACCCGAAGGAAAGTGTATCACAGTCCTGCATTGCGGCTCAATAAACGGCTGGGTTAATGATTCGCTTTTTATGTTCGTCAACGATTTGTCGTCCACCTTAAATTACCATAAACACATAACGGCGGATATTTTCGAAAATTGGTTCAAGAAGACTTTATTACCAAAATTGCCGATAAATAGTGTTATAGTTCTCGATACTTCTTTCTATAATAGTAGAGTATTTGATAATGTTCCTACCAAAGAGAATTCCATAGAGGAAATTCAGCAATTCTTGGAGGAATTTGAAATAGATTACGATGAGTCGTGTAATAAGGATGAACTTTTAGAAGTGTTGAATAGAGAAAATCTCCAATACTGTCGCATCGTAGATGAGTTGGCAAAATGCAATGGACATGATATATTAAGGCTGCCCCCGTATCACAATATATTCAATCCCATCGACATAATATGGAGCGAACTTCGAGATCAGATCCAAGAATTGAATTTAGATTGTTACGATTTAACAACAGATTTAATTAAAACGGAAATAGCCAAAATAAAGGAGGTGGATTGGCAAGCATGTATAGTCCAAGTCATAAAAACTGAAAGTATATTTAGCAAAACGTGGAATAGGAACAAACCATTATTGATACACTTGGATAAAAATTCAAGTAGCAGCAGCAGCAGCAGTACAAATACCAGCGATAGCGAAGATACTATGGATCAATAATTAAAATGTTGTTGTTGTTGTTGTACGTACAGGGTGTTTCAAAAAAACCGGTGACCCCGTCTGTAGAATAGGTAGAAAAATAGAAATAGAAAAATAATGGGGGTTTGCTTGCTTGGTAAAAAGTTTTCGTAACGCCATCCGTATTCAAGATAAAGGGCGTCGAAGAAAAAAAATGTATACACATTTTTTACGATTTTGCCGAATATACTGGAAACATTGTAATAAAATTTTTTACGAATATATTTTAGAAGCTGATACATCCCATGAGTTTGTTTTTATATCTGACTCTCATAGAGGGCGCTAGTTACACGGTTCTTACCAAGTAGTATTGAACAGAACTTTTTTAAGGTTAGATTTATTAATCAAAATTTCAAGTGAACTTTAAACATCATTCAATTTTACACCAAAAAGGTGCTCTAGGTAAAACTCGATACTGTGTACCGTTTTCGGAATATTTTGACATGAAAATTATGAAGTATTAACCGATGCTGGTATAAAGTAATGATAAAGTTATTAATTATTATTATTAATTAGTATTCAATAGGTGAATTAAAAATTTTTTGTCGCGTAAATAAGACCTCACCGATAAAACGAATACATGTTAAAAGAAATTTGGATTGAGGGCTGTCCTTTCTTGTAATGTTTGACAAAAATCCACTCTGACCGGTAGATCGTCTAGCAAGAGCTCTTGGACTTGTCTGTAATGATAAGGATATAGTACTTGAAGAAGACGTCTTTGTTTGTCTTGCCATATTCCTTACGCTAACTGTTGGATCTTGATCAACTAAATTTAAAATAATATTTTCTTTATTAATGGTTCTTGTTGTTCTTGGCCTACCAAAATTTATTATTTTTGGTCTCACATTTCCAGTTTCTTGACAACGTCGTTCAATGGCTCTAAATGTATTTTTACTTGGTAAGTCTCTTTTAGGAAACTTTTCTGCATAACGCGTAACAGCTGCACTAGAGTTTCCTAAACACTCGCCTAAGGTTAATAACATGTCGGTGTATCCAACATTTAAGTACATTTTTTTTAACAATATTTAATTTTACAAATAACAAGGTTTCAAAAGTCTAATTAATGTTGACTTATCGTCATAACTATCAATAAATGTCAGTTTTCCATGGCAAACTTAGAGAAAATCAAAATATACCGATTAGAATGGATTTTTGTGAAGAGTTACAAGAAATGAAAGCCCTCAATCCCAATATTTTAACATGTATCCGTTTTATCGATGAGGTCTCATTTACGTGACAAAAAATTTTTAAATTCACATAATGCATACTAATTAATAATATTAATTAATAACTTTATTATTACTTTATACCAGCATCGGTATTACTTCATAATTTTCAAATCAAAATATTTCGAAAACGGTACACAGTATCGAGTTTTACCAAGAGTACATTTTTGGTGTAAAATTGAATGATGTTTAAGCTCATCTGAAATTTTGATTAATAGATCTAACCTTAAAAAAGTTATGTTCAATACTACTTGGTACGAACCGTGTAACTAGCGCTCTCTATGAGAGTCAGATATAAAAACAAATTCAGGTGATGTATCAGCTTCTAAAACATATTCGTAAAAAATTTTATTCCAATGTTTCCAGTAGTTTCGGCAAAATCATGTATACATTTTTTTTCTTCAACGCCCTTTATCTTAAATAGGATGGCGTTACGAAAAATTTTACTATGCAAACCCCAATTATTTTTCAGTTTTCTACCTATCCCAGAGACAGGGTTACCTTTTTTTTGAAACCCCCTGTATATTGATTTTTAATTTAAGGATAATAATTTTTATATGTTTTTTAATATAATGAGGAAAAATATTTGCGAAACACAGAAAACAGTCGACTAGCACAAAATATAATCAAATTTGCGACAATACATTAAGTAATTAATTCTTCTTCTTCTTCTTTTGATGCCCTGTCTGTCTTCAGACGTTGGCGATCATCGTAGTGATAACATTTCGAAAGGTATTACGGTCGGCGGTCGCTCTAAAAAGTTGTTCACTGTCTTGCCCACTGCCTTATGTTTCGCAAGCACGACAGTTTTTTTACGTCAAATACAACGTATGCCCTCCACCTTTCGTAGGATAAATGAGGCGGAATAGAGAGTACTTGGGTCCTCTGATAATATGCCGAAATATTCAGTTTTTCTCACCTTTATTATGTTCATGAGTTCTCTATTGGTATTCATCATATGAAGTACTTCCTCGTTTGAAGTTTTTTTTTTACTGAAAATAGTCGCAAAAAGGGAAGACCTATCGTGTAGGCCGCGGACGGCCCGCACTGCGACTATTAGAAGGGGAAGGGATTATAGAAAGGAAATGATTGTGGACACGCTTTTTAAAAAGTTGTAGGACATAGTTCTCTGGAAAAACTGATTTTGGAAGCTTGTTTCATACTGCAGCAGCCCTGTAAAAGAAGGATTCTTGATGGAGATTGGTCCTTGTAGTATCAATCTTTAGAGTAAATGGGTGAGACTGATCAGCGTGCCGAGTTCTTCGGCCGAATGTGGCCAGTGGTGGTACAAGAGTTTTTATTTCTCTGGAGCATCTGCCGTAGAAATATCTGTAGAGTAATGTCTGGTCTGTAACTCTTCTTCTATATTCTAGTGGGTGAAGGGTATCTGTGAGAGTTGAGCTATTTATCAACCGAATGGCCCTTTTCTGAATGAAAGACGAAGAGAATGTCTTGGTGCTGAACCCCAAATGTGCGAGCAATACTCCAGTAGAGGTCGTATTTGAGCCTTGCACGTCGTCAACAGTTGATCAGGAGTAAAAAACTTTTTAGCTTTTCACAAAAAACCTAGCCTCTGGTTTGCTGCCTTTGCGATGTTAGCAACATGGTCATGCCAAGACATATTATTAGCCACCGTGACTCCCAAAATCGAGATGAAGGGACTTGATTCAAGGGTATTTCCGAAATTTGTGATTGAATGATTTAAGGAATTAACTTTCTTGGAAAACGTGGCAGTTTGTGTTTTCTGGGCGTTGAACTGAACAAGATTGTTGGTCCCCCACTCGACGATTACTTCAAGATCTCTATTGATGGAATCAACCTGTTCCTGTCTGAGTCTATTTGTATCATTCACCGAAAGTGATCAATAGGATGTGAAAGTTGAGACAAGTGTGCTGTCGTCTGCGAAACTGTGTTTTAAGGTATTGTGGAAATTTAGAATTAAAGACATCACTAAGTTTTCCATTTGCTGTACATCCAAGCTGAATTCTTCTGGAGATCTTCGCTCCCTGACTGTCCTTATCGAAGGATATTCTTTGTCCGAGGTACACGTATTCGTCTACGACTTTAATTTTACTGTTGTTGCCAAGGTCAACATTTGTAACATTATCAGAATTAGACATTACTTTTGTTTTTGCTGTGTTCATTTGTAGGCCGTAGCTTTTTGCGGCACTGTTTAACTACTGTAGCATGTTCTTTAAATCATCCATACTCTCGGCAAGAAGTACAATATCGTTTGCAAAGCGAAGGTTATTTAATTGTTCAGTTTCCCCGAAGACTTGGACTGTCATGGTTGCGTCGTGGTAAAAAGCGTTGATCAGCTGGGGAAAACCTGTTGATTATATTCAAGTGATTTATCTATTATTTGCCGTAATGTGTGAATATGATCAATCGTACTGTACCCCCCACGAAAACCGGCTTGTTTCACTGGCTGGAATTCGTCAAGCTTGTTGGTAATCCTGTTCGTTATTATTCTTGTCAGGAGCTTGTAGGTATGAGGCAGCAGTGAGATCGGCATGTAGTTTTTAATATCTTCATTGAGCTTTAGCATCAGCCAAAGCAACGAAATTGCGTAACCTCTCTTTTTCGATTTCCTTCTCATCCACATCGATATCACAGTGCTCTTCTCCGAACTTACACTTGTATTCTGGGTTCAGTTAGTTCGTTAGTGTGAGAAAAGAGTACTTGACATCCAGCTCGTGCAGTTGCTAAAATCTGGTCTTGATTTCTTGAATTATTCTGTCCACCGATTCGAACATTTCTTGCCTTAACCGATTGTCATAAGTTAAACCAGCATCAGCAGCGTTCTCGCCAGCCATATTTTTTATCTTTCTTGTTCGTCGAGGAGTTATTTCGATGCCGAGATCTTCACATATATTTTTAGCATAATCAAGTCCATCATCGACCAGAACATCTCGATTGTCGACTAGAAACGATTTCTAAGCATACATTTTCATAGCACATTGGTGCACGTTCAGTCCTTTCATCTGGAGATATAATTGTGCATCATTTACTTCGCGGAGAACTCGTCTCCATAGTCCAAGGAAGGCTAAAAATGATAGCGACTCGGGAGCAGTAAGCAATAAACCAGCGTCTGATCTTTTCGCTGCATTTTCCGCTGTGTTTCCTGCAAGTGATTCCAACACTTCAAGGATCTCACTGTAATAGGTCTTCATGACAGCTACGGCTATATATATAGAACTCCATCGTGTTTCAATTCGGCGCTTGACTCCTTGACCTGTAACGTCGGTAAGAGATTTCCAGCGCTGAGTAGAAGATTTCTTTTTAAACTCTCCGAGTAACTGCAATCTACCTAAGGCAATAAGCGTTTGATACGGATGGGTGGATGACTTGTAGAGTAACCTCTTTAAAATTAATCTTAATATAAGTCTTATTCTAGAGTTTTTGTTTTGTTTGTTTTTTTTTGTTTCTGCCAAGTAGAGTAGAAGATGAAAAATAATTAAAAATACTCTCCATAGTACCAAAGAACGTCACTGAGACCACTGCGATTGATGCTGCGTGTACACCCACCAGATAGGAACAGTGCAAATTGGAGTCTTGTAATTAATTACTTGATTGTTCGTCGCGAATATTTAATATTTATTATATTTTGTGCTGATCGACTGGTTTTCGTGCACCTCAGCAACGTATTGCATTGAAATTTCTATGTTCCGCAAATATATTTCCATATCTGCATATGTGTATTGAAGGACCGAAAAGTAATGTCGTTTTTTAACATTAAATTCAAATAGATAAGTTTTTAACAAGTTTTTATTGGATTGATAACTGGATATAAATTTAGAAAACTATCTTTGGTATTTACGAACGTCTAAAAGCATTTGGATAAATATCGCAAATGTTTTTGGCAGCAATTGTTGCGTTCCTACCCTGGCGAGACTCACAAAACATCCAATGCCGAATATGTACCTACCTCTTCTGGCATTCCATTTCACCATATATTTCAAAAAAAAAATAAAATGAATTATTTACGGGTAAACAAGTAACTCTAACCTTAAAATGTCTTTGGCACGACTTTGAAGTACCTACACAGTGAGCTGATAAATGACAATCGGATATCGACATGCCCAGAATTATTACTTTCCGGTCCCCCTTTTATTTGTGCAATAAAATCATTCTAACTATGAATTTTTCGAAAATATCTCAAATCGAAGTAATATTTTTATTTAAAATTAATACTTTTTTTACCACCAAACTTTATTCTCTTTGGTTTATGACAACCCCACTAGCCTATAAAAAAATTTAAATAGTAAGAGGGTCATTAGGAAGATCTTATCTGTAGAATAAGGCAATTCAAATTTGCCATCCTCTGAAAATGAAAGTTTGATCATTTTCATTTTATTTGTGATTTGGGTTATAAAATTGTAAAGGTAATTGATTATTTCCTGGACTTTACGCTTACATATAATTAACAGATGACGTTGCAAGATTTGAGATTGAAAACTCGGTTTTACATGTCACTTATTAGAGAGATATCGCAAGCGCTAACGGTATAGGGAAGAATCACGGAGTGGGTGACATCTATTATTAATCGTATGAACTTCTCGATGTGTGAACAACAAACTAAACTCCATTAGTTTATAGGGGTAAAAAGTGAACTTTTTACATTATTTTGAGCAATTTAAGTAAGGAAAGTATTATATTTAAACGATATTTTGTAAATAATTGGTGTTTATAAACCACAAAATCCGAAAATGCAAAGAATTAAAAAAGGTGATATGGAGATAAAATCGCGGAAAATATGCTCTGTTTCACAATGCTCTACACATGTCATTTCGATTATATCTTTGCATACATTTTCTTCAAATCTTAAGGCAACTCAGAAATTGAAGATGATCTTAAAGATATGAAAACAAATCTCAAAGTTTATGTTTGATTGCAGCAAGCACTTTGTGAAAGATGATTTGTTTCAGTGGTAAGTTTGATATTTTTGTCCAATGATCTATCATTTTATTTGTTATTATTCATCTGTGACTTTAACAACACAGAGAAAGCGTTTGAAGATGAATCTATTCCTAGCCAGAACCTTCCAGTGTTGAAGTATCAACATTCCATAATTAAGAAAGATATAGAAGTGACCGAAGTTAATTGGATTATAATATATAATCCTTAATTGGTCGAACAAGTTCATCCACATAGGCATTGCAACAAGAATTCCAGGGACAACAGAACTGAAAAACTTCAAAAACAAACGAAAATTGATACCTGGGCACACCTGGTCTCTATTGGCATTTAACAAGAATCCAGCGACAATAAAACTAAAACGTCGAAAACAAACCTTAAATCCTGCTTCAATCCAATAGTTTAACACAAATAATCAACTCAAATCTCTAAGATAACTATTCCTTCAATAAAAACTTTGTTTTTACAAGTGATCAAATGACAGAATATTTGTTGTTCACTCTTCGATCCGATATTTTGTCATCGACAGCGCCATCTCGCGATACGTGATTTTTCCTTGTTACCATATAACAACGTAAATAGTGGTTACGGATCATTTTAACACAAGCACACAAGAGAGTTATCGCAGAAGTAAAATTGACCACCTTAATTCTGACAAGTGAAGTTGGTTGGTTAATAAGTAGAATAAAAAGTGTCAACATGCACAGTAATTAAAATAGTATATTGTAATAAGTAGTAATATGAAATTTAAAAAAATCACTTACCAGAATTGAAATAAATATATATATATATATATATCCGCCAAAAAGACAATAAAAAACACTTATAATTAAACGATCGTTATTTTAAATAGAATGAGAGATATCTTCGTTAACAGTATGAGCGATAAAAAAATTGCTTATTTGTAGCGATATTTTTTGTAGATGAGCGATAGAATATAATTAAGTGAGCAATAATCAATTATATTTTGAGCGATAAAATATTTTATTTTAAGCACTAAAATTCAATAAAATTGCATTATTTCAAAGAACAAGTTTATTTATTCATAGTTCAGGTTAAGCACACAATCATGATATAAAAATGCAAATAAAAGAAAGAAATGTAGATAAAATGAAAAAATGCTAAGAAAATGTGTGCGACAATATTAAATTAATATTGCAAAAAGGGCTTTGTAGCCTTCTTTGGTCGTCCACGCTTGAGTTTTTGGCCGATAGGAATCTGCTTGGCTGCTGCTGGAGGTTAGGTTGATCTACATCGTTTCAATTACAATGTTTTGAAGCACTTATACATTGTAGGAAAAACATTTAAAAAATATTTTAAAAAGCAAATTCTAAGAGTTTGGAACAAATCATAACTTAAAAATTTTAATTTAATGTTCTAATAAAAATATTATTTGTTGATTTTTATAAAATACTAGCCATCATATATTAAAAAACTCTCAAACTAAAAAAAATAGTGCTTGTTTAGAATAAATATCGCTCAAGAGTTATTGACCAATTAAAAAAATATTGCTCATTTAATTAAAATGAGGCTCATTCTATTTATGAAGATGTCGCTCATTTTATTTAAAATAACGCTCATTTAAATGACACCCAATAAAAAACTGCTACGTATATATAAGATTCACTATTTTTCAAAGATAGAGTATTTACATCGGAAATATTTCTGATTTATATACTATTTTTCATAGATAAAGTATGTATATCTGAAATATTCCGTTATATATACTTTCTCTACTTTCAAAAATTTCTGTTCTATGAATTATCTATATGTTCCATCCCAAATATCAAATTATCGTATCACATTAATACCATCCCTTATGTCAACCCAAATAGCGAAAGCCCTAATCCACTATTATCGTAGCATTCAATTTGCGCTTGCGTACATGTCAACTCATTACGCTATTAGCGTGTGCCAAAAATGCGCTTGCGATATCACTCTATTATTAAGTCATTATTAATTAAATAATTTCAAATTATTTTCTTAATGTCATTATTGAAAAAAATTTCTGCATCCGTGGATCAGTCTCAGTTCTATTACAAAAAAAGAAAAGACGATAGAAAAAATCTGAAAAGATGTTCCTAAACAGGATTAAGTAAAGTCCATTTTAAGCCTAATTTGCATATTTCTGCATATTTGCAAACTGAAGTCATAAGATCAGCAATTTTTGAAGTGAAACTTCTATACGCGCGCTGGGAGTAAAAATTCAAGGTCGCGCACACGAGCTACCCTAACGGAAATGTGTAACGATTCATAACGCGCATGTGCGTTCTGTTGTAGAGGAGAGGAGACGCGTAACATAGAAATACTTGGCAACGCGACGACTATTTGTGTAGTCCACGTGTCCAAAATATTGTTCATTTCTCATTTGATTTGGTATTAAATGATTAATGACCGGAATATTTCTACAAAAAATCAGGAACAACTACAGATGCTGTATTTTCTCGTTATCTCGACAGAATCAAATCAATAATGTATGCATCGTATTTTAGCTACCACAAACCAATTGTATCGACTGTAGATATTACCGAATGACTTATTGAATTTAAATAAATGTCCAAATTTTTCAATTGACAGAAAATATAAAATTTTAAAATGAATATTTTTTCCTAAACGGCCTTAAAGGGAAATGTATAAAATGCACTTAAGGGAAATTCCCCGACTATATGTATGTACAAACCAACATTTTAACATTGTAAAAATTGCATATACTTGTTATAAATATCATTTGACCCAAAACAATATCCTGAAATAATATGGGTAACCTGAGGTAACGTTTCAGCTTAAAAACAGATAAAAGAATGGCGTACATATGACGTCATAGTTTGAGATTCTTTTATCTTTTAAAAGTGACCTTGGTTACAGGCATAGACATAGGAGACTAGATGTATCTAGATGCGAGAGTTGGCTCCCGATGAGAAAGAGACAGTCGCCCGAAAGGTTGTTTTGCGCTCTCTCTAATGGGCGGCGCTTACGCCCCGAGTCTCGTAACCAATCTCTCCACTCAGCTCGCCGCGTGCCCCTCGGGCGCAAACCCCACCCATTAGAGAGAGCGCGAAACAACCTCTTAAGCGACTGTCTCTTTCTCAACCGGAGCCAACTCTCAGCACGGTACCCGCAGTCTAGTCTCCTATGTCTATGGTTACAGGTAACATAAACCCTACTTTTTAACACTTATCGTTAAGAATTTTTTTCAATTAATTCACCCTTCTTTCAAAGAAAAACCTCAATACTTAAAATATTTTCACAAATAATAATATTTAACTAATTCACTACGATAAAACTAAAAGAAAAAACTTCCATAAATTTACAGAACCAACACAAAAAACACAATTTTACTGTACTGCACTATGATTAAAACTCGGAACAGATTTTACGATGTTTTTAGAAATGAGACTTGATTAAATAAATCGACTTTAATATGTGATTTTTTATTGCGGCGTTGCACGGTTCATAGGAATTTCTATTGCTTTTACTCACAGCGACTATTTTTTAAATTAACTTGTAAATATAGGTACATTTATTGCCTTTTCTTCACAATAAAATAGACTGAGTATTTTAGAGCTTATTTTGTGTAAATACACTTTTAATTTTAAATAGCCCTAAAGAAATAAAATTGAAGGGGCTAACTGTTAGTAAGCAGACTGCTAATAAATTATCATAATTCAGTAAAAAATTGCACTTTCAGATCAAAAATCGACATATTTGAGATATTAACGAAAAGTTCACTTGCTATCATATTTATTTAACTAAATTGTCATTTTGTTTATTTGAATAAATAATTTCTCCAAAAATCTGTAATATATTTTATTTTAACCCGATTAATATTCCCTAATTTGTTTCTGCATATTTTTATTTTAGATAATTTTTAATTTTTTTCAGTCGATTTATTTTCGATGTGATTATATTTGTTTTTGCTATCTTCGTTTCATCTTAATACCATGTTTGTACTTGTTTGTAACGGTGTAAATATTTTATTAGCAACATTTTTTGTATTCTTTAATTTTTACTTTTGAATTCAAAAAGGAATTAACATTGAAAGGATCTCACGTGACGGTAACCGTTACAAAATATGTAGGATTGGACACTCAAAGTGCGCTTCTGTTGAAGGAATGGGAGCGCTACAATTTTTCTTCTATTGTAACCCCCATTGCACCCAAACAATCATTTATGCGGCCCCTAGGGGCTTAACATTATATAGCATCAATATATTGCTTAGTTGTTCCACATGATGCAACATTATTGCGCAAAAAGTTTCGTATATGGTTGATACTCCCTAAAGTCAACGCAATATTACCCACAGACAAAGCACTATTTATCAGATTTTACAATAAAAATCCAACTCTTTTTGATTAACTTAAAATATTACGCAATATTTAAATATGATCAACAGACGGTCAATACATCAATATATCATTCGATACCAATTATTGTGCAATATATTAATAATATTGAGATTCTAAAGACAGCTTTTCCCACCAACAAGATATTATTTACCAGATTACACAATAATAATAAAACTCTTTATAATCAACTCAATATATTGTGCAATCTTTTAATATGATCTACAAACGGTCAATGTACTCGTATAATTTGATAGCTAATATGCAACATCATGATAATACTGAGTGTCTAAAGAAACTTTACAAAGCAATCTTTGCCATATTGCAATAATAAATAATAGTTTAAGAAAACTAAGACAAGCTTTAAAAGAAAACCGAACAAAAAAATAATTATACAATCAAAAGCGTGGGGTGCTTTTTATGATGTTTACGTTTTCTTATTGAAACTTTACTTCTACCAATATCTGTTAATTACCAAATATATTAATTGATATAGCGCACCCCACGCTTTTGATTGTAAAATTATTTTTTATTAATTGTAATTTTTTAGTTCGGTTTTCTTACAAAGCGTTTTGTTTTAGTATTTTTAAACTATTATTTATTTTTAATTTTTTAGTTCGTGTTTTTTTTAAATCCTGATAATCCTGACCAGGATCTTTAAAAATTTTTATGAAATTATTGTATTGTCATCGGTCCTGTAGAAGTATACAAAGTTTCAAGTCGATCCGAAGTTTTTAAGAGGGTGAAAATCGTGTCCAAAGATTTCGTTACATAGATAGATATATGGATAGATAGATACAAGTCAAGCTAATATAAAGCGTATAAAAACTAATTTGTCTAGACTCTAGACAATTACTTCCACATTAATTATCAATTGGATGTTACAAGAGCAGGATTTGTTGGGAAACAAAATTAAAAACGCGAGGATTAAAATTTTTAGGATTTAAAATGATGATATGCGTTAGCGACATTTGTTGGAGAGTAGTTCAAGCGTCGCCATCAAATTTTTACTTCTTATGTCAGTCCATTTCAATTTAATTCATGGGGGATATCAGCCATTTTTAATCCATAAAAAACAATTTTTTCTAAATATAACTGATCCTGGCCACGATCTTTGAAAAAAATTATAAAAGTATTGCATTGACATCGGTCCTTTTGAAGTATACAAAGTTTGAAGTCGATCGATGTTTTAAAATGGGTGAAAATCGTGTCCAAAGATTCCGTTACATAGATAGATAGATACAAGTCAAGCTAATATAAAGCGTGTAAAAATGATCTCTTTTTGATTGACTCAATAGATTGTCCAATGTTAATTAATGTAGAATATATTGATAACATTCAGATACAAAGAAAAATTATATAATGAAAATATAATTATTATTGCAAAAACATTACTACATAATTATTCTTTCGGCTGTACATTTGTTTTTAAGGAAGCAATTCCATGTGCAAGAAATATCACTACAAAAAACGTCAATTCTGCCATCTGAGAATAACTTTTGATCCAAACTATTATTTTATCATGAAATAGGACTGTATGTTTTTTTCTGTATTTGGAATTTTACTATCTTTTAAAAAAAAATTAAAAATAACTAATGTTACACAGAAATTCAAATGAAAAGTTAGACGGTACTTGTTATTAAAAAAAATAGGTTTTAAAATTATTATTTTTAATTTTATTTAAAAATTGATTTATTTTTACAAATATTAAGTATACAAATAAATAATTAATATTTACGCTTGTAGAGCTGGCCTATCTTGTTTCCCTTTCAATTTTTCGTTAGTAAGCGAATATCCAGTACCACCCTAAAAAAAAAACAATAATAGAATACAACAAAGCTTATTTATTTTAAAATGATGTCCTACTATTAACAATGATCACTGCACCTTGACGTTATTCAATCGCTAAGATGATGAAGTGCCTTGGTAAAATCGTAAAGGTCCTGATTTAATTACCTAATTAAAAATGGGGTTACCAAGATTAATTTATTAGATAGATAATAGACAAGTTTATTTCATCACATTAACTATAAAATGTACAATAGTGACAAGTCAAGCTGACAAAGTGAGAAAACAACAGTTTGCAGTTTATACACACTACGTCTATACGTCTACGTCTAAAATAGTTATTTTTTTTAAATTTAAAAACAAAAACTAACATATAAAAAGATTAATGTCTCACAATTCAAATACTTTTTGATGGAGTAGAAACAGTGCCTCAATAGCGAGTGCTTAACTCTAGCCTTGAAACGGTTGTGACTCAAACCAGTAATGTCTGCTGGTATTTTATTGTATAAATGTAAGTTGAGTGAATTTCGAGCTGATCAAACCAGTTGATAAATTTTAGGCCTCAATTGTGCGCCTCTTCGAGTTGGGTAATTATGAAAGTCAGCATTTGTGAGGTACTTAGTACTATTTTTGTGTATTTCTAAAACATTGCAGAGTATGAAAATAAAGGCAAGGGTAGAATTTTAAGTTCTTGAAATAAAGGACGACAGTGTTCTCTGTAAAAGACATTGGCTATGATCCGGATTGCTTTTTTTTGCATACGAAAGGCTTTAATTGCATGTGAAGACTGACCCCATAAAAGTATGCCATATGTTAGGTGGCTGTTAAAAAAAAAAGTATGTAATACCATACTTTGACTAAGACATATTTTCAGCTGTCTTAGTAGGAACAGTTGTGTAGAAAGTTTTTTGCACAGACCAGCAATATGTGCTTTCCATTTTAACATATCATCAATTTTAAACCACAATAAATCTACATGTTGCTTCGTTGTTACTTGTCTATTTGATGATATTATAATTTTCTGTGTCTTATCCCTGTTTAGTTTAAAATAATTTGAAGTAAACCAAGTTTCAGCCTTCGTATCTGTTCTATAACATCGGTTCATTAGGTCATTAACATTTGACTCTTCTTCTACCGTTGATACATCATCTGCATAGCAAAAAGATAAGTTTGGAAGTAAGAAATTGAAAATGTCATTTATGTGTATCACAAAAAGAGTTGGTCCCAGTATGGAACCTTGTGGTACACCGTTGGAAATGGATCTGCATGTTCTAGAATTTCCAGATGTATAAACAACTTGCTTTCTCCCACATAAGTAGGTTTTCATTAGCTCTAAAGCTCTGCCACGTATCCCATAATATTCCAGTTTACCTAGTAGGAGCTCATGATTTACACTGTCAAAAGCCTTACTTAGATCACATAAAGTTAGAGCAGACACTAGGCCCTTTTCTATATTCTCTATTATTGAATCAACTATAGCCATCACAGCTTGGGTTGTCGATTTGTTAGACCTAAATCCGAATTGATTTTTATTAAGTACTGAATGAGCATTTAAAAAAGAAATTAAGCGGTTTTTAATTAGTATCTCAAAATTTTTACCATAGATAGGAATGATAGATATGGGTCTATAGTTATCTGGAATATTTGGATCACCCTTTTTAAATATGGGAATAACTTTACTTGTTTTAAAGATGTGAGGAAATAGTCAATGGACCAGCAACAAGGTGTATGGTTTCTTTAATCATTCTACTGTTTAAGTTGTATATGTCCAAGCAAGCAGTGTTTTTTAATTTAATTATTGCTTGTTTAACTTTAATCTCCATAACTGGACTGAGGAAGATAGAAGTGCTGGGTTTGGGGAGTGTAAAAAGGTAGGTTAGAGCACTAATGTTGCAGGAGGGAAGAGATTTTAAAATTTGTTCAGCTACATTTGTGAAAAAGATGTTATATTCATCAGGGGAAATGCTCGAGGCTGAAAGTTTTTGATTTAAATTGCGCTCATAGTTAATTAACTTCCAAGCGTCCTTGGATTTGTTACTTGATTCATTAATGAAGTTATCTTATGAAACTCTTTTGGCATTTTGTATAGCGCTCTGGTTAGGTTAGCTCTAGTATTGTTTTTTATAAACTTGAAATGCATTTTGGTGTTCAGGCCTTTCAGTTGCAGCTCTAATACTATTTAACACGTGGAGGTTTTCTCTCATATGTTTTAATTTGTCGTTGAAGAATGTCACTGGTCTTTTGTTCCAGGAATTGATTCGTTTTAGTGGGAAAACTTGATTTACAAGAGAACTGTAAGTCATGTTAATAAATTCTGCTATTTTATTTATGTTGTTGTTTTCGTCATAAGCGACTTTCCAATCAACTGATTCTAACGCTACTTGTACAGAGTTCAACCCTTTTCTTGTGATACATCTATTTACGGTGTTTTCGATGCAATCACTAGGATAGGTAGATATTGTAATAAATTGCCCTGCATGATCAGCAATACCGGGATCAAAAATTCCCGTTTCACAGATTAAAAATCTTGCAGGAATTTACTAACACTTGTTCTAAAAAATTGTTTGCATTAAAATATGTAAATTAAGCTGTCGCCATGCATTTTAATAATTTGTTACTTTTAAAAAATATCCTCTTTCGATTGGTATAAGGATGTCCTATACCCATAAATCATAGTTTTTGTGCAATTTACAATTTTCTTAATATTAATGGTAAATTGATTTTAAAATAAAAAATGCTTACATAATCTAGCTAGTTAATGTCATTTTATAACAGTTACTGGTGAGTAGATACACGTATCTTGGAACCAATATCAATTACCAATGGGACTACGCGCAAGAGAATATGATCCGTATTGAGAAAGCCAAAACAGTGTTCTGAAATAAGAGCAAAATATTTTAGAATCACGACTTGACATCAGCAACAAAGGTAAGAGTATACCTTATTTTTTATGGACAATTAGAAAATGCAGGAAAAAAACAGGGTGTCCGATAAAAAAATGTATAACTGATACGCCACGCTTTATTGGTACATCCTGTATATTTCAAAATAATTTTAAAATGTAGCCTTTATCAATACTATACAAACTACTAAAGTGACAAATTTTTTAAAATGTTTACCGTTTCGCTATAATCCTCCGCCACTTTGGTAGTGATTCACCCTGTATAGAAAATACACTTATTTCGGTAACTAATTCACATTTTTACGACAGTTTCATTTCCATATTTTAATAATTGCATCAACCAATCTTCAACCTGACCAGTGTAAACTTTGACTGGACTATTAGTTTAATGATTTGATTAATTGAGTTAATGTTTTCGGTTTTCACTTTAATAATTTTCTTAGGTGCGACGCGCACATATTTTTAAGGTCATAGACGGTAAGAAAATCTACAAGCTCTAACCCCATTTTAAATTAATTAAATCAGGCCTCTTACGATTTTATAACTTACCCTTTGCATAATAATGATGTCTTTTTTTGATAACTGCTTATTGGTTAAGGGATGAATCATATCCTTTTTTATAATTTTTTGAACACATTCCATTGTGACCACGTCTCCTCTGAAATTAATAAATAAAATATAATAACAGGACACTAACAAATTTGTAGCTAATTTTAAAGTGATGACAAAGGTATTTGAATAGAATAATTGTTCACTGCAACAATAACAAAAGTGGCAACATTTTGTTATTTTCATAATTTCATAAACATTTTAAAAAAATTTCACAGCACACAAACTAATATATTTAAGAGACTAACTTACGTTGGCCTTAAGACCGCACATGGAACTGAATTACTTAAAATATCGTGAGTAATTGCACACATGTATCTATTTTCTTTATTATATATTGATTTTTTGTCATCTGGATCATTCACAGGAGTAAACTTGACATTTATTAAATCTTTTACTTTAAGAGGCTTCTTTGATAAGGGGCAATACACAACTGGATCCTAAAATAAATATGAACATTTACAATATAAATCACTTAAACATTCAACTAAGCTTGTTAATAAACTAAATTAACAATTTAAATTGTTAATTTATAAATAAACAAAACATAAATATTAAATGAATTTCATTGCTTTTTTAAGAAAAGAAAAGAAAACTTACTGGTTTCTCTAATTCTGTTTTTTCTGCGCTTGGTGTCTGTGAAGGTAACCAAAAGCTAGGTAATTGTTTATCTCTACCATCTGTCATATTTGAAATTGAAGTTCCATTTTGTTCTAAAAAATATAAATATTTAAAAGAAAAACTATTTGATCACTAATTTACTTATAATATACTAAATAAAATGAAAAAATTATGCCACATTCAATAAAAAGGCAACATGTTTCAGCTGTATCATCAGGATCATAATAAACCGTTCATATTTCATTTACATAAATACCAAGTATTAAGTTACTTTAGAAAGAGTATAAAACTAAAGACAAATTTAAATTTCAATAAAGAGAAAGAAAAAAGTTAATAATTGAAAAGTAGCAATAAAAATAGTCAAAAAGCCATCAGTAATAACTTAAGCTTTCATACTTTTAAAAATTGGCAGCCATAAATTTAAATAAAAAAAGGTAAAGGAACAGAAATAAAAAACAGGGAAAAATAATGTGGATCCCAGAGTCATTCTTAACATTTGAAAAGGATGCAAAGAGTATTTGATTAGGTAATGCTACTAAAACCTATATTTTAAAAAAAAGTTCGTGAATGTCGTGAAACACTCAGTTGGAGCGAAGTTCCTTTCGTAGTACGCCATGCGATAAGAAACTTCCAAAAAATTCAAATCATTGAATTACAAGAATAATGACATTTCTGTATTTAATCTGTAGTAACATCAATCCTTCCAGTAATCCTTGCCCTGGTCTCCTAGAAAAAGTTTCTACCTCATTCACGAAAGAGATTATTGCCTAACAAATTGACAACACAACTTTTACAATATCCCTCATTCAATAAAACTAAGGCTGACACTACCTCTTCAGTTATAAATTAATTTTTTGGAAAATTTCATATTGTTGCGTTAAATTAGTTCAGAAGTTAATTATGGCATTATTTCAGGCCTAATAATGGGTTATAAAAATATTTTGCCTCTTTAAAAATAAAGAAATTTATTAATTTTATTTTTGTTAAAATGAGATACAAATAAATTTAACTTTAGTTACCTGAATTTGTTTGAATCAGTGATTTACTGACAATGTTATTTTCACTTTTTAGAAAGGATGAAACCCTTTGATCCATTTGTTCTGCTTCTTTTTGTAAACGTTTTTCATCCTCTAGTTTTTTTAATTTTTCATATTCTTTTAATTTACGATTATAATCATTCTTTTTATTAAGAATGTACTCCAGTATTACTTCTTTATCAAATAGATAACCATCTTTACTAAAAAAATAAACATTTTTGTTTATAAAAAACATTCACTTTTAGGTATTTTTATTGTAAAAATGTAAAGTTAGAATACAGATCTTTATTCTCTGGAAAAATTTTCATTTACATAAACACCCATGCCTATTTTTAGTTTCAATCCCAAGTCACAAATAAGGTCCATTATTATTTTCAATATATAGGAAATTTTATAGCAACTGTTCTCCTTCCTTGTAGTTTACTTTTAAAAATACTGTATTTAAAAGACACCCACCAAGTACTCTTATCTTAAAAAACGATAGAACATCCCTGAAACTTTAAGTATCTATTTTTTTACTTACGTGATAACTGGATTTCTGCATGGTTGCAAAGATAATGAACAGCAATCAAAATCTTTAATGGAATCCTTACCAAGTCTTTGACGATTTGTACCATAGCCTGAAGCTTTCGCATCTTTTTTCTTTTCATGATAAGTATATACTGCCCCAGCTGTACAGTTTCGTGCATGTCGAGTCATTTTAGATTAGTTTTCAAAATCAAATTTTCTTTTATTTCACTAGTATACTCTCCAACACCAAAACTTCTGATGTGACAACTACAAATTGTGTTTTTATTTAAGACCTTGAGATCACAGCATATACCACTGTTTGAGATTTGTTTAAATGTCATATGTCATATTCAAATATGTGCATGTGCGTAAAGATGGGAGAAAAAACATCAATAATTGACAACACCACTATTTTCTATTGTTTACAAAAGCTCATCTAATTGGCCTTTTTCTTTATATTGCGAAACTATTTGTGATTGTGTGAATTTATAAATAATGGCGGATTTATAAATAAATTTCGTTAATGTTAAAAGATTTTATGTTTTTCAATTGAATGTATGTAAATATATCAAATGAAGTTGTACGTAGATAAACATTTGATTGCAATTTGATCAAACCAAGAAATTTAAGTTTTCTTATCAAAACGCACGTGTATGTTATGAGATCTCATTACGTACATGTTATAGGGAAAAATCACGTAACGCAAGATGGCGCTGTCAATGTCAAAATGTCGGATCGAGGTGTGAATAATAAATATTCTGTCATTTGACCACTTGTAAAACCAAAGTTTTTATTGAAGGGAATTTTAGTTATCTCACAGATTTGAGTTGATTTTTTGTGTTAAAGTATTGGATTGAAGCTGGATTTAAGGTTTGATTTCAACGTTTCAGTTTTATTGTCGCTGGATTCTTGTTTAATTCCAGTAAAGACCAGGTGTGCTCAGGTATAAATTTTGGTTTGTTTTCGAAGTTTTTCAGTTCTGTCCCTGGAATTCTTGTTGCAATGCCTATAAAAGTCGAAATATCAATTTCGGACAAATTGTGTTATGTAGGTGAACGTGTTCTACCAATTAAGGAAAGTAAAGGGGGTTTTAAGGCTGGCCACATCATTTTATGTGGAACTGAGGGTCTCAATGATTTGATCTTCGTATCACCTTTTTTAATCCTTTGAATTTTCGAATTTTGTGGTGTATTAACACCAATTCTTCACAAAATATCGTTTAAATATAATATTTTCAATGCTTAAATTGCTCAAAATAATATATAAAGTTCACTTTTCACCCATATAATCATATATGGAGGTTAGTTTGTTCACAAAAACAATAATAAATGTCACCCACTTTGTAATTTATCCCTATTGTTAAATGTCACTTACAAGGAAGGTCGACAGAGCGATTTTTGACGTTTACTGACATGGGCGTAAAAAAATACGTTTAGTTACAACCATATGTGTAATGCTGTCATTATTAACGTCATTGAAGGTTGGGAAGTGTCACATTACACACCTCTACTTCCCAACCTCACTTCCCGCCCTCATTTATATCATTATAGCTAACCTCACGACAGGAATGAATCTCTTCCCGCCTCGGTGTGTAATATACTATTACGGCATCGGAAGTTGAAAATTAAAGTCTTGTTATAAATGGTATAGTATTTTAATGCAAACTGTGCTTCTATATTATGATTCAGTCGATAATAGCATTAGCATTTGCAGCAGATTCAAGAAGTATCTATTTACTACTATTACCTATTAAATTTAAAAAGAAAAAATAAAATAGCCTTTTATTTTTATTAATAACTAGGAAACAAAAGCAATTAATTATAATTCTTTTTATTTATGAATATCGAAAGATTTGAACAATAAAAAATTGAAACTTATATTTTTAGATTTTTGATAAAATCGTTTTCAAAGCTTCGAAGTCCTTCACACTGATTACGATTCATGAGTCTAGCGACCACAAATTCTACTATGATTTCGCATGCGCATTTCGTGAAACTTGTCAACTTGTTTATAAATATTCTTGTGCTGTTGTCAATTCAACGTATATACATAAGATAAGAGGAATTTTTTACCATAAACATTGTCATAAGTACTATGCTTGGAAATAATATTTTATTAAAAGGTATAACTCAAATTAATGTCTATTTTCATAAACTTACATAAAAAGTTCTTCTTCTTCTTCTACTTGGTTGAGATCATATGATCTGTTAATTCCGGGCTTGCCGTTGTATTAATTCTTGAGATGTGGACTGCCAGCTGTCTCTCCATCTCTTCGGTGGTCTACCGGGCGGTCGGCTTCCTACTGGTATTCCCTCGAGAGCTATGCGGGGTAATCTATCTTCGTCCATCCTCTTGACGTGGTTATACCATTGCCTTCTTCTCTGCCTTCCCCATCTTACGATATCCTGTACGCCGCATTGTTTTCTTATATCAGTGTTTCTTACGTGGTCTCTTCTGGTTTTGCCAGCTATTGTTCTCAGCACCCTCATCTCGGCTACGCGCAGCATGCTCTTTGTTTTGTTCGTGTCTTCTCTTGTTTCTATCGCGTACATCATTATGGGTCTTACGCATGTTTTGTATATTTTAATCTTACTGTCCTTCCGCATGTACCCGTTGGCCCAGACAATCTCTCTCTTAGGCAGCCTGATGTTGCTGATGCTTTATTGACTTTGTCCCTTAGATCTTTTGTTGGGTCGTGGCCGCTAGACATATTCATCCCGAGGTACTTAAATTGCATTACCTGTTCTATGGGCTTATCTTCAATTACGAGCTTGCACCTGAGTGGTTCCCTGGTGATTGTCATGCTTTTTGTTTTCTCGACCGATATGGTCATATTAAGCTGTCGGCACACTTGGAGGAACTTGAATAGCTGTCTTTGTAGGTCGTTCTCGTTTTCTGCGAAAATTGCTGCGTCGTCGGCATAGCATACCATGCTGATAAGTTTGTTACTCATTCTGTATCCCATATTTAAGTTCGCTACTTCTTCTATAATTTTGTCCATAAAAAGATTAAATAATAGTGGGCTGAGGCTGTCTCCCTGTCTGATTCCTCCTGGTGTTAGAATGCTTTTCGTGATATGTTGCCCTGATTTAACTTGAGTGGAGTTGGCGGTGTTGAGGTTGCAATTACCTTTTTTATGTTGGCTGGTGTTTCTTTTTCGATTAGGATATTGATGACATCGCCTAGTTTGACCTTGTCGAATGCTTTAGTTAGGTCGATGAAACAGATGAATGCCGGTGTAGTATATTCTATTGCCTTTTCCTTTATTTGTTTGGTGGTAAATATGGCGTCAGTTGTCGATCTTCCCTTTCTAAATCCCTGTTGTTCTTCTCTATTGGTTATGTGATTCTCCAGTTCGTCCTTTATCAGGCCTGTGAACAGTTTCATTGTTGTGCACAATAGGGTTATTCCTCTGTAGTTATCGGGGGATGTTTTTTGTCCTTTCTTGAATATGGGAATTGTTATGCTCGGGTGCCACTCATTTGGTATTTCTCCTGTGCTCAGGATTTTATTAAACAGAGCTGTGAGTGTTATTATGAGCTTAGGGCACCCGTGTTTCAGAAGTTCGTTCGGTATATTATCCGTACCTGGTGCTTTTCTGTTTTTAGCTTTCCTTAGTTTTTCTTTTACTTCCGCCCTTGAAACATAAAACATAAAAAGTTAATAACTATTAATTCTAATTCTTTTTTGTGGACTTAAAGTTACTGCCAATTAGCAAAAAAACATAAAGGAAAAAATCAGGAGCATGTGTGGCTTGATATTTTCAATAAAAAAAAATTTTTATGCATGTAAAAATAATGTTAATGTAAAACTATTCTGTTTGTCAAGCGTATTCTTTCAAATGTTTATAACAATTGAAATTTTTTTTTAAATATTATGATCAATAATCATTTGTTAGTAACAATATTTAATTGTTATAAACAATGCTTGATTATTACTAACAATAATTTTTCACTGTTATAGCGTCTTCAATGCATTTCTCTTAATACTGACACAAGTTTAAAATTATCCAATTCCTATTTTTGTTTTCTAAAACTATCTCTTTTTATGAAATATTGTCATCATATTAATCATACAAATATTTCTAACATGCAATAATCATATTATTTAAAAGATCTTAAAATTCTGTATTAAAAAGAATATAATTTATAAATTACAAAATTCAGGTGGTTTACCATTTTATTTTCCATAAAAAACAGCTCGACCGATTTTGCTGAAAATCCAATCAGTTCAAGTTGCGTAATTATGAGTTGAATGCAATTGGTCCCACGTCGATATCATTTTTTGTTCTCGAGATAATCGAGACGAAAAATAATTCCGAAAGTTTACCATTTTTTTCAGTCTTTTTATTCTTCATAAAAAACAGCTTGACCGATTTTGCTGGAAATTTAATCTAAGTTGCGTAATTATGCGTCGAATGCAATTGGTCCCACGTCGATATCATTTTTTGTTTTCAGGATAATAGAGACGAAAAATAATTCCGAAAGTAAACTATTTTTTTCAGTTTTTTGATTCTTTATAAAAAACAGCTTAACCGATTTTGCTGAAAATCTAATCAGTTCTAATTTGCGTAATTATGCGTCGAATGCAATTGGTCCCACGTCCATATTATTTTTTGTTCTCGGGATAATCGAGACGAAAAATAATTCCGAAAGTAAACCATTTTTTAATTCTTCATAAAAAACAGCTTAACCGATTTTGCTGGAAATCTCAGTTCCAAGTTGCGTAATTATGCGCATATACGAACATACGTACATACACACACAGACGTCCATTTAAAAACTATTCGACTCTGGGGACCTTGAAATCTGGAAATAGGTTAAAATTCAGAGTTCGCAAAATCGGATCCATTACTATAACTTCCACTGTGTAGTTAACTAGTACCAAAAGCAATATTAATTATTATCAGTATTTTTAAAAGTTGGAAGGATATTTTATTTATTTTAGAACATAGGTTTATATTGTTTTGCAAAACTTTCTTTTCCAAAAGATCGGTTAAAAAATGCGCATTTTACAGGGGTGTTTTCAATTCAAATGGGTCAGACTGTATGTATGTGTTTTACTTACCATAAATTAAAGTAATAAAAAAAAATTTATCGTTATTTTTTTTAAATAATCCTACAATTGGTTATTACATAGTATGCAGCAATGATTAATTAAAATAATTATCTTGCTGATACACCTGCTATTCATTGTATTTAAATTTTTTGCTTGAATACAAAATATAACCAGTAGAAATTATTTATAATAAAAAATGTATTAAAGTGGGTAATAATAATAATAATATGGCACGGAAATATTTTGATTTAATAATTATCTAAACACATGGTAGACACTCATGTAAAAAAAGACCAATAATTCGTCAAGGCTACTTACTTAAAAACAATAACCTGATACGTAAAAATAATTGAAAGATCCTTGTTTATTGTTTAACGCGGCTTACGGGTAGTGCGATTTAGTAGAAATCATCACGTAACGAAACGGGATGGTGGTTCAGTGGTAGAATGCTCGCCTGCCACGCGGGCAGCCCGGGTTCGATTCCCGACCAATGCATTCTTTTTGTGTTTTTACCATTTAATACATAATCTTTTTTTAAATAGTATTAAGGTATTCGTGAACTACATTTTAAAATTGTTTGGCATATCAAAACGGAGACAGATAATTTTATTGGTAAATGGAATAGTTTACTGACGAAAAAATTATTGTCACTGTTCTAAAAGCGTGGGGCGTGACATTAATTTTCTCGTCAGTAATTTTATTCTTATGTTAAGAATTATTTTTTACTTTTTAGTTTGATTAACTCTAAAAGCGTGTTTTTTAGTTTTTTTAAACTATAATTAATTATCGTATAACCTCAACACAGGGTTGTACAGCCGAAAACGCATTTGTTATTTGTGTTGTGAATATTATTTTATTATTGCAATTAAGTTTTAAAAAATGGAAACTGCAGCAAATGTGTGTAATACAGATTTAGAAAAGTAAGTTGATAAAATTGTATAACTTGATACAAGTATTTACTGTTTACTTTCGTTTATTGTAGATGTGATTTGGGTGTTTAATATTAATTTTAATATTTAAATTATAGGGAGATAATAGTGAAATCATGTGTTCAGTGTCCAAATGAGTATGAAAAGCGCAAACGTCAGAGTGCAAATAAAATACCGAAAACTAATGCTCAACGCCAACAACAATTCTGGCAGAATAAAAAAAAGATACAAAAAGTGAAACGTTGAATTCGAATCTTGCCAGGTATTATATATATATATATATATATATATATATATATATATATATATATATATATATATATATATATATATATGTATATATAGATAATAATGATATAAAAGTCTGTGGCAAAAAAACTACGGTTCAATGCCAACCCACCACAAAAAAAAAATATATCTTTTGTATACACGGCTTTTTTTTATTTAAAAAAGTTTGCTATAACACTGGCTTTAAATATAATTTAACTATTCCATGAAGGAGCTTTTTAATTAAAATTTTATCCAATATTTATCGTTAACATTTGTTATAATAATTTGACATTTTCTTACCGTTCTATAAATATTTTATAAGTACATTTTTTCAAAATGGCTTATTAATCCATTAATCAATTAAATTTTTTTATCGCAATATTATTTTTTGCATATAATAGGTACATCATAATTGGATACTGGTAATAATTTAACCTACACTCAAATTTAAATAAAAAGACGTCACATGTGATAAAATTTAAAATGCGAAGTTATTTATTTATTTTTTAAATATTAAAAGCAAATAAAATTTGTTTATATTTTTTTTAATACCAATAATTTCACTTATCCAGATCAACTAAAGTTCTGGACGATCTAGAAAGAAATGAACAGGTATATTAAAGTATATAAGTATATGAAAGACTGGTAGTACTGAATAAATTAGCAGAAAGTATGCTAGAATTAAATTATTTACGACACTAAATCTAAATAAGTGTAACAATCAAAATGCTGCAGGAAGATGTCAGAAGCTCAAGAAAAAGTAAATAGTTAAGAAAAAAGATTAACATAATATAATAAAAATAATATAATTTACAAAAAAAAAATGAATACCACAGAAAAAGGCAAGACAAATAGTTAAATCTAAAAGTACAAGAACTCCCAAGGCTGTTTAAAAAAACAAAACAATTGGTACCTACAACTTATCCCGAACAATCAAAAGAAAACCCATTCATCTTAAATAAGAAAAAGAATCTTCTTCTTCTTTCAGTGCCTGTCCTGAATAGACCCGTGGTGGAAATTGCAAACCAATTTCTCAGGTTTTCAAGCCATGAGATCCTCCTTCTGCCTGGTCCCCTCTTTCTAAGCACCTTTCCCTGTAGGATAAGCAGCAACAAACCGTATCTTTCGCTGTTTCTCATGATGTGTCCTAAGTTTTCCAATTTCCGACTTTGGAGACGGTGTTAGAGCTGTCTTTTAGGGGCGCACAATGAATGTGCCGGAGCTAAAACTCAACATTACATCTATGATTTTTGTCGATAAATTGTAATGCCATATTTAGATACTGATTATTTGTATTAATTTAAAATGGCTCCGGTGGGGGCCATATTATCCTCACATATCTATTTTATACAGTATGGTACATATTTTCAAATATACATTTTTTTTATTTAACAGGTTGTTAAATACTATAGTCACTCTAGAATCCTAAGAGAAGACGACCTGTGCACAAAAAACACTGACTATACTAAACCTACCCCTATGTTCGAAGGCGACCTATCCCTGGAAATCCCATCAAGAGAAGATTGGGCTTATAATCTAGTAAAACCTTGGGGCGCAGTATTTTATACGGACAGCTCTATACTGGAGGGGAGAGAAGGTTGCGGTGTCTTCTCAGAAGACCCCTCACTTAGCCTGTTGTTTCGTTTGCTTGATTACTGAGGTGTATACCAAGCAGAAATGACAGCCATTATCGAGGCAGCTGTCTGGACACTCCGCAATGAACAAAGGTTCAACGAGATATCCATTCTTTGCGACAGCCAGGCTGCTATCAAATCACTGAGCTCAGTCTACTTGACCTCTAGGGCAGCATGCTAAAATACCGAGCCGCCCTGAATGAGCTAGCAGCTAAGTTTAGAGTTCACATTGTCTGGATACCCGGACACTTGACATACCAGGCAACTGTAAGGTGGACGAACTAGCAAGAGAGGGCACCACCCTTTCAGCTGTATCTGTCTCATCTCAGCAAGGAGTACCGATTGCAAACTGCCGGCTTCTCCTGCACAGCAAAGTAGTTTAAAAAGCCAACTTAAGGTGGCAACATGAACTCACATGCAAATCATCGAAACAGATTTGGCCTTTACGTCGAACTAATGATGTTTAAACTCCAGGGAGTCCATTGGAAATGCGATCGCGGCCATAACAGGACACTGGGCAGGTGGATCTCATGCACGGCGCATGGGAATCGCAGAGGTACGACACGACTTTTGTAGAAGCTGTCACGATAAGGAAGAGGAGAAAACAATGGTACATCTTCTCTGCCACTGTCCTGACCTAGGCAGAAAACGGCTTTATATTCTTGGACAACCGGACTTTAATGACTTATCTGATCTCAGCTCAGTTACCATTAAAGACCTCACATTTTTTTTTTAAACTTCCAACTGGTTCTCACCATAGAGGGGAAAGACACCGCCGCCCATCACGGTATCACAACGGGCCAAAAGGCCCAAGTGGGTTCCCTCCGAACCGGCGTTTTAACCTAACCTCACTTAGTTAACTGTTAAAGGTGGAGTAGGGACACTGGAAGTGTGCCTTTTAATAGTAATTTATATTTAAGCGTTTGAATTTACACGGTTTCTGGTTTGGGATATCATTTTTGTGTGCAAGTGTTAAAAAGTAGGTAATTCTCGTAATCAAATTTACCTATACTACTCGTATTAACCAGTGATATCCAAAGTGGTCTATATCGACCCCCAGGAGTCGATGACGACCTACAAGGGGTTCATATGAGTGAAAAAATCAATTGGGGGTCCGTGATTTGTTGTTTAGTTTTTACCTGAAAACGTAACAAACGACTGATAGTACTATTGTACTTTTGTAGGTTTTGTGAACAAACTTATTTTCGCAATTGTATAAAATTAGTAGCAAATTAATATACTCGTAGTTAGTGGATATTTTCTTTGTGGTCGCAATACACTCTGAACTTGTATAAATGAACTTGATATAAATTCTACTACACACAACTATTAGGTACCTAAAAATCCATTGTACTCACTATAGTTAAATCACAACATATTAATATTTTTAAACTATTTCTTCTATTTGATACAAACTTTCAGACAATGCTACAGGATGTGTAACATTTGTATATTATACGAGGTTACTATTCTCTTATTGTTTTTTGTAAATAATATTTTCCTACGCTAATAAAATCAATTGTTTTTACATTACATATATTTTATGATCATATGTAATTGGTTTTCTTTGTTCATTTAAATATTTTTATAAATTTTAGTCTTGTTTAAACATACTTATAGAAGACTCGATTATCTTGTCGCTATGAAATATGTATATTTAATTCTGATAACGATGCATTTGTTTTCCAATTTTAGTTATGCAGGTTAGTATTGAATTATCAAAAAAATATATAAATTATACATTTAAAGCATACATCCAATTATAAATGAGTTGCAAAAAAATCAAAATTTCTTGCTAGTGTGTCAGCAAAACAATATTGTACAAACAAATACGATACTTTTCTATGACAGATCTAACGCTATTGATACCAAAAGATTAACCCATGAAAGTTTTATTATAAGCGATAGATGAAATTTCTGAAAAGTGTAACAGCAAAAAAATCTTGTACAAGTATTTTACTTTTTTCTAAAACCACTTTAATGCCAATGACACTGGAAAATCAACTCATATATAAGAACGTTTGATTATTAGTGCTACAAATTTTCTAAAAATCTATAACAGCAAAACAATCTTGTACAAGTATGTTACTTTTTCATTGGACCACTCTATTGCTAATGACACTAAAAAATCAACTCATAAACGTTTGATTATTAGTGCTACAAATTTTCTAAAAATGTATAACAGCAAAACAATCTTATACAAGTATGTTACTTTATTTTAGGACCACTCTAATGCTAAACACTAATAGATCAACTCATAAACGGTTTATTATTATTGCTATAAATTTTTTTCAAATGTATGACATCAAAACAATCTTGTACAAGTATGTTACTTTTTCATGGGACCACTCTTATGCTAATGACACTAAAAAATCAACTCATAAACGGTTTATTATTATTGCTTTAAATTTTTTTTAAAATGTATAACAGCAAAACAATCTTGTGCAAGTATTTTACTTTTTTCTAGGACCAATTTAATACTGATGACACTAATAGATTAACTCATAAACGTTTTATTTTTAGTGCTACAAATTATTGTAAAATGTATAACAGCAAAACAATCTTATACAAGTATGTTACTTTATTTTGGGACCACTCTAATGCTAAACACTAATAGATCAACTCATAAACGGTTTATTATTATTGCTATAAATTTTTTTTAAATGTATGACATCAAAACAATCTTGTACAAGTATGTTACTTTTTCATAGGACCACTCTTATGCTAATGACACTAAAAAATCAACTCATGAACGGTTTATTATTATTGCTTTAAATTATTTTTAAAATTTATAACAGCAAAACAATCTTGTGCAAGTATTTTACTTTTTTCTATGACCAATTTAATAATAATGACACTAATAGATTAACTCATAAACGTTTTATTTTTAGTGCTACAAATTATTGTAAAATGTATAACAGCAAAACAATCTTGTAGGTTCAAGCATGTTACTTTTTTCTGGGACCACTCTAATGCAGCAGCTTCTTTACCTCTCCAAGCTAATGTGCTAGGATTTCCTTTGCAGCTTGTTAGTGGTATTTTTATTACATAAATGTATCATTCTGGTCATTTCTTTTAAACTTAATGCTACTGTTAGAGCTTTGTTTTTTCTTATAGTAATCCGATTGTAGTTCACGTCGTATGGAGTTCCGAGCAGTTCACGAAGTACGAAGCATAGCCGATAACATTTTTGGCTAAAAGTCAAAAAAGGTATAATGCGCTTTTGTAGGCTTGAAAAAGCGCTATAACAGAGAGGAATAAATTGTGGTCAACATTGTTTATGTAAGGGGTGAGCGGTAGTACGCCTCCTTTAATATTTAATATCTACTCTGAATATATCTTCAGAGAAGCCTTGGACGAAGTGGACCTTGGTATTAAGGTAAACGGAATTAACATCAATAATTTAAGATATGCGGACGACACGGTGCTAATTGCAGCTAGTCAGGAAGAACTGCAAATACTCATAAACAGAGTGACCGAGTCATGTAACAAGTATGGACTTAGACTCAATACTTCAAAAACCAAAGTTATGGTTGTCAGCAAAACACCAATACCACCAATACAAATCAGGGCATACAGGATACAGCTAGAAAAGGTTAACAACATCTCATACCTGGGCACTAATATCAATGACAACTGGGACATAAGCAAAGAAATAAAGATCCGTATCGAAAAAGCCAGAACCGCCTTATATTTACCACATTGCCCTATGGAGTAGAGAGTTGGACGCTGACCGACTCATTATTGAAGAGGCTGGAGGTCTTTGAAATGAGGAAAAACACAAAAATAATTAAAATAATAAAAAGCCGAAAACTCGAATACTTCAGCCACGTAATGAGGCATCCAGAGAAATATTACCTCCTTCATTTAAATATGCAGGGTAAGATTGCCGGAAGTAGAGGTCCAGGACGAAAAAGAACATCTTGGCTCCGAAATCTTCGAGACTGGTATCGCAAATCATCCGCGGAAATATTCCGAGCTGTGATAAACAAAGTTATTATAGCCAATATGATTGCCAACGTTCGATAATCGAAAAAGGTACCGGAAGAAGTAGGTAGTACGAGCGCTTAAATCACTTTTCGAGGATTCCACTATTTGTGTCAGAATAATCGAAGCTTACACGGACTGGTTAAATATAAAAAAAGGTGTTGGACAGGGATGTGTGGCTTTGCCATGGCTGTTTAACTTATATATATATATATATATATATATATATATATATATATATATATATATATATACAGTTGTTTAAAAGATTTGAAAGAGAGTGCGTACGGATTAAAATTAAATGATTTGATCGTCAAATCCTTCTTTACGTCATATTAGCGTCATCTGAAGAGGAGTTGTAGGCGATGGTTAATATTATGCATAATGCTCACTTTTTTTACTTTTTCGTATCCGGATTCCAATGTATTTAAGTTTTTCGGCACAGTAACTCCGATTCTTATCCGGTTAAGGGTTCTCCAAGTTTTTCAGTCCAGTTTGTTGCCGAAGGGGCTCTCTTGGGATAGCGGCTATTTTTCTGGTGGTTCGACCAAGACAGTTCTCAAAAAACTTCGCCTGGATTTAAGCATTGGCCGGGCGGGCTCCTTGTTGTATAGTACGTGGCGTTCGTCAAATGTTTGCTTGAACCATTCAGTGGAGCACATTCAGGGCATCATGCGTAACATTAACCATCGCCTGCAACTTCTCTTCAGATGACGCTAATATGACTTGATCATCGGCGTAAAGAAGTCATTTGACAATCAAATCATTCATTTTCAATTCATACGCACTCTCTTTCAAATCTTTTAAAAAATTGTCTATGTATAAGTTAAACAGCCATGGCGAAGCCACACATCCCTGTCTCACACCCTCTTCGATGTTAAATCATACCTTGCAAGCTCCGTTTATCCTGACACAAGCAGTGGAATCGTCGTCAAGTGATTTCAGTGCTCGTATTAAACTACCGCTCACGCCATACATAGACAATGTCGACCACAATTCACCCCTCACCACTCTGTCATAGGCCTTTCCCAACTCTACAAAAGTGCAGTAGACCTTTTGACTTCTAGCCAAGAATTTTTCGACTATACCTCGTTATGAAAAGACTTAAACCATACATCTCCTTCCTATTCTAAATCCTGCTTGTACATCCCATAATCATCTTCTCAGTTTCATTCGTTACTCTTTTAATCAATATCTTTGCATACAGTTTGCCGACTATGCTAAGTAAACTAATACCTCGGTAGTTCTTACAGTCCTGCTGCGAACCTTTTCCCATGTAAAGCGGCACGCTACTACTCCTCCAACAAAGATTGAAAAGTCAGTACAGCAGACTAGTTAATACGCTTTGTCCAGCCTTCAGCATTTCAACTCTTATCCTGTCGTACCCAGCAGCTTTACCCAATGTCATACGGATTTTACCTCCTTTTACCATACTACCATCTTGGTTTCTGATTTTTTCCAGTTGCGAGGTAGTATTTTTACCTCTGGCTGTTCTTATGGACTTCCAGAAGAGTTTAATATTGTTTTAGAAATCGTCAGATAACCTTTTATCCAATTCATCTTTATCACTCTCCTCCTTTCAAACAAAAGATTTTATGCGATAACTATAACATTTTTTTTGTTATATTGAAGAAAAAAGACAACCAACCTTTGTAGTTTAATCTAATATGCCTTATCTTTTTTTATTTCTCCTACTTTTTTGGTAATATGTAATTAATTTATGCTTTAAAACTGGTGGGTAGAAATAAATTATTTTTATTGTTATCAATTAAACTTTTGGTAAAATACTTATGTATTATTAAGAATAAATAGCTTGAGTAGTAAAAAGTTAATACCGCAATAAGTAAACGCAGACATTGTAAATTTTTATTTATTTTTTCCATAAAAATTTATATTTTTTTTACATCCAAACCTTTTAGAAAAAAAAAGTTTGAAAGAATTCCATTGTAATTTAAACAATTAAAAAATATAAACTTGGTTTTGTTTTTTAGGTATATTTGATTTTGGAAGAAAACTACTTTCAAATATGTTTCAATTTGACTGTGACTGCAAAGAACTAAACTGCTTGTGCTGTCTCCGAATCAATATAACACAGTTAGAAGTTGATACTAACGGTTAGTTTCTTTTTTTACATTTCTTTTAATACCTTCTGTTAAACAAATTTATGAAATATTTAAAACATATTATTTAACAAGTCTTGATGAAAACCAACATTCAAGAACTGAACAACATGCTAAATAAGCTAAAAATTAACCTAAACAAGACCAAAATAATGAGCAAAAATGAATGTAACATCACCATAGACAACGTTACCATAGAGAATGTAGAACATTACATATACTTCTTCTTCTTCTTCTTACGTTAGGACTACGTCCTGTGTTTGCCTCAAAGGTTGCCCAAAAACAATTGGGACGATGAAGACCAGCTATCATACCATCTTTTTGGTGGGCGTCCAGTTGGGCGTGGTGTGTTGGGCCGCTTCTCTCTCACAATTTTTGTCAGCCGGTCGTTTGGCATTCTGCTAACATGGTCTCTCCATTCTCTTCTTCGGTTTCTTGCCCATCTTACTATGTCTTGGACTTCACATATACTTAGGACATAAAATTGAGCTGGGCAAAGAAAACTAAACTGCAGAAATCAAACGCAGGATCCATTTGGAATGGGTGGCATTCGTAAACATGAACTTTATGTTTAAAGATAAAAAGGTACCCCGGGTCTTACCTACGGCTTGGAAACTATGACAATAACCCGAAGAGCAGCTGAGCAACTAAGAGTCGCACAGGGAGCCTTGGACAAAATAATGCTGGTAGTCACCTTAAGGGACAAAATACGAAATAAACAGATACGTGATAGAACCAAAGTGGCGGATGTTGTAAAAAGGATAGCAAGCCAAGTGGCAATGGATCGGAAATGTGGCGAGACAGGACCCACAGAACGGCACTATAGAGACCAAGAAGAACAACAAGAAATGTGGGACGACCGAAAAAGAGATGGATAGATGATGTAAGAACGGTGACAGGGGGACGATGAATGAGATTAGCGAGAGATCGCGGGACATGGAAAAACCTGGAAGAGGCCTAATCCGACAATGGATGGACACGGGCTGACGAAGAAGAAAATTATTTAACAATAGGATTGGGCACGACAAAAGCCCTTGGGCCCTTGGGTTACATATTGTAGGTCCAATTTGAGCCCTTTGAAGTACGAGATCAGTGATTTTGCGTTACAATTTCCAAGATCTTTATCGGTAGGAGTTGCCTTGCCAAACAATCTTTTTTTTTTTGTGATAGTGCCTTACATTATACGAGGGCAGTTTGATAAGTCAGTGACTTTTTGAATTTCCCGCGCAGTTACTCCAAATGCAACAGTGCTGCCGTCAACTATAATCTATCAGTGGGCAACTTTCTAATTTCGAGCAAGCTACGTCGTGCAGTTGGTGTTTGATAGCCGTTCAAAGCAGACAACCTCGTGAATTTTTACGAAAATGGACAAAAGTGAATTTCGTGTGCTGATTAAGCATTACTTTTTACGTAAAAAATCCATCACTGAAACTAAGGAAAGACTTGATAAATACTACGGGGACTCGGCACCATCAATTTCAATGGTTAATAATTGGTTTACAGAGTTCCGTTGTGGTCGTACCAGCACTAGTGACGCCGAACGTCCAGGTCGCCCAAAAGAAGTGATCACGCCGGAAATCGTCGATAAAATCCATGAAATGATATTGGATGATCGGAGAATGAAAGTGCGTGAGTTGGCTCATGCTGTAGGTTCTTAACTGAACGGGTACATCATATTTTACACGAATATTTGGACATGAAAAAAATCTCAGCGAGATGTGTGCCGCGATTGCTCACACTCGACCATAAGCGCAATCGTGTGACCACTTCAAAAGAGTGTTTAGCGATGTTCAGCCGTAATCCGGACGAATTTTTGTGCCGTTTTGTTACTGTGGATGAAACATGGATCCATCACAACACGCCAAAGACCAAGGAACAATCGAAACAGTGGGTATGCTCGTGGACCAAAGAAGGTGAAACAGAGTCTGTCAGCCAACAAGGTCATGGCCACAGTTTTTTGGGATGTACGCGGTGTCATTCACATCGATCATCGGCGAATATTATTCAAAGCTTTTGAACAGATTCGACGTTGATTTGAAGCAAAAACGACCGCATTTGGCTAAGAAGAAGAAAGTGCTGTTCCATCAAGACAATGCACGTGTGCACATTTGTCTAGTCACGATGGCCAAAATCCACGAATTGGGATACGAACTGCTACCCCATCCAGCATATTCTTCAGATTTAGCCCCCTGCGACTATTTTCTGTTTCCAAATCTAAAGAAATGGCTGGGCGGTAAGAGATTTGAGCCGAAACAAACGCGTATTTTGAGAGCTTTGAAAAAACCTATTAATTGGAGGGAATAAAAAAAATTAGAAAAACGCTGGACAAAATGTATCGAGCTAAAGGTGATTATGTAGAAAAATAAAATGTTTATTTGCGGAAAAAGATTTGTTTTATTCAAAAAGTCACTGACTTATCAAACCGCCCTCGTATCAGAAGATGTTGTACAGATTCTTTGTTCTTGTCGCAGAATCTGCAGGAATCATTCTCCACCTTGTCCATCTATCTTTTTTAGATGTCCATTCATTGGGTAGTTACCTGTAGTAATTCTAAATAGCAGTTTAAGTTCTTTTTATTTAGGAATCAAAGGTTGTTGTCCCCACAGTATTGTCATGCATTGGGCAATTTTTCAGGTACTGATAGCCATTTAACGAATGCAAAACACTCAAAAAATAAACTTTGTTTTTAAAAATTCAGCTCATTTTCATCTGTTGAAATTATTTGTAACAAATTGTTCAGAATTTGTAGTTAATCTTTACAATGAATAAATGTTACTAACATTTTTACACTAATTTAATAACAAATAAAATTAATTTTTTTATTTTAACATTAACATTATAAATTCATAACGGCACTAATTGTTAATATGAAGGCCATAATGAGAATAAGGTTGTTGTATATTAAAAAAGAGGTTTAATTTTTTATTAATTTAGTGTGTGTAGAGTGGGTTTGGCATTGGAAGAATCCATTTGCCACAGACTTCTGTTATATTATAAGTGTTAAAGGTCTAGACATGTTACATTTAATGGAAATGCGAAATTATGGTTTTGTAATAGACCTGTCGTGTGATTTCTACAGTGTGATTCGTGCAAGAAAAGAATATGTGATTTAAGTCACAGATGGATGAGTTATTACATCTGCAATAAGGTATTTGGGATAAACCAATTTTGTATAAATGGGCTGGGAATCTGCCGTAATTAAATTTAAGTCGTGTTATGGTAACTGAAAAATGTGGAACGCTTCACGATTTTGCGTGTTATCCTTGCGCAAGGGCCATGCTTATCTCTGTATCGTTCCAATTTTAGTATGTGTACCGCCGAAGCGAGTACAAATTGTATTAATTGATACTTGTTAATAAATTTTAATTTTACAATAAGTATTTAAATAAAAATAAATTCGATGATTCAAACGAGCGTGTCAATGCACAGAAGTTCTGACTAAGAGCATCTTAACACCGTGAAGGACCTTAATGCTTAGGCAACTTGTAAACAGGTCCTTAAGATAACATAACTAAACTTTGAGTTTTTTTTATTATTAAGTTTTGAAAATATTCACATTCACAGTATTTTGTTTAGTTTCTGATTAAATATGTTTAAACTATTGATATAATGCTATAATTTTCACGAAAGCATTATTTCGTGTTAATAATTACCTGTAAACACATACAAAAAAGTTATTAAAAACAATAACAAATTGGTGTGACATTTGTTAAAATTCGAATAATATATAATAAAAAGTATAATAAATAAACAGGTAATAATGTTTTTAATTCGATTATTTAAAGCATGGTGATTATAAAATGATAAATAAGTAGATTGTATTTTTATTTGGTATTGATTAACTCGATATTAACATTAAGCATGCAAAAATCATTATATAATTTATTTAAAGCTGGTTAAAGTTGAGTAAATTTAATAAAAACCAATATCTTGGCAATTAAAGATAAATATTAATATCTCTTCAACCTCGACTGAGTTGACGTCAAGTTGAAATGTATTGCTTGCTCAAATTGATAAAAATTTGGCAAAAATTCACTATTTTGCGAGGAATACGAATGTTTGTAATTCACTTTTGGCATTAACCAAACACAATTGGATCCACATCCGGCATACCAACAGAGTGGCACAAAAGTATCACCAAACCAATTTTTAAAGAGGGACAAAAAACCAATCCGAAAAGCTACAGAGGCATAACCCAGCTTTGCACCACTATGAAACTGCTCACCAGCATTGTCAAAAGCATCCCAGAACACACCATCAAGAACAAGGATTTCGGAAGAACAGATCGACAGCTGATGCCCTGTTGATTATGAGACAGGTAAAGGAGAAGACGATCGAATTCAGCTACCCTGCTTATGTGTGTCTTATTGACCTAACAAAAGCGTTCAACAAAGTACAGCTGCCCGATATACTAGACATATTGAGAAATAAATAAATCCCAACATCAATCATAAACATAATCAGAAATCTGAACACAGGCAACACTACAAGAATAAAAGTGGATCATCAAACAACAAAAGACATACCGACACTAACAGAAATAAGATGGGGTATTAGTCTCAGCCCATTCCTTTTCAACCTCGTCGTGGACGAGATTATACACGGTGTGACAACAATAAACAAGGGATACAGACTGAACAACAGACCAATCAGCATGGTGTGCTATGGGGATGATGCGGTAATCCTGGTAGAAACGGAAAACGATCTGCAAAGGCAAACACATAAGTTTCATCAGACTAGTGAAAAATACAACTTGTCAATCTCCATTGATAAAACAACCTTTTCCTTCTCCTTCTCCAAAGAACCAGTAAGGTGTAAAGTCGTAATAGACAATAAACCAATAGAACAGGTAATGAGCTTCCGTTACTTAGGAGCGGACACATCAAGCAGCAACAACCCGATAAACGACATAAAATCACAGGTCAACAAAGCCGCAAAAATTTCAAGATGTCTGAGAGATATCACCTAGAAAAACAACCACATGCGCATTGATAGTAAAGTGCGAATATATAAATCCTGTGCTAGACCGGTGCTAACCTATGGTATCGAGACTAGAGCTGACACGAATAAGACAAAGTGCATCCTCAGAACAGCGGGAATAAAAACCTTGAGAACCATCGCAGGGATGACACTTAGAGACAGAGTGAGAAACACCGACATAAAAGAGGCATGCAAGGTGAAGGACATAGTAAGATGGGGAATGAAAAGAAGAAGATATTGGCGTGACCACATAGACAGAATGGACCAAGAGAGACTAGCATACATCGCTAAAGACGGAAAACCAGCAGGACGACGATCGCTAGGAAGACCACCTAAGATATGAAGAGATAGCTGGAACTCTGTCTTGTTTCACAGAATAACCAACCGAATTGAGCTTTGGCAATTAAAAGACCTTAAGGTCTTCTTAAAGTATAAGAAGAAGAAGAATTGGAAGCTAAAATGCTTGTAACAACATACAATCGAAAGACTAAACGTCTTGAGCTTAAAATCATGAAAACACCACACGCTAACGGTGTCTATACAATAAAAAATAGCGGAAAGCAAACGCTTTGGACGGAAGCTAGATAACGAATAAAAAATGGTCGACACAAAATGCACCAGCTCTGATCAATTCATATAGCGACTACAGTCTGATAGATACGAGTGATAGGGGGCGTTGACTGTACCAGCTATGCAACATTTTTTACACTGTCGCACATAGGTACTCTAACTCTCAATATTTTAGCGTTATGAAGTGACCATTTAAGAACTGAATGAAGATTCTGCAGTTACTGGTAAATATTCTTCTAAAGATTCACGAATTTCTATAGAGGCAGATCTTACTGGATTGAGACCTTTAATAATGCATAGCATTATTATATTCTATACTTACGCAGGGCCACGCCGAGGATTTATGGCTCCCTGTGGCAAAAAACATTAAGAAGCCTTTTAATTGTAGGAGAATTTTTTTAAGGGGAGTAAAAGCGTATTGATTACATCTTAGCTTCTCTGATACAATTAAATTTTGTCACAAAATTGTACCTTTGTTCTTTACTCTGTATATTATTTTTAAAAATTTAAAAAAAATGAAAAAAATTGCCAGTGTTATTTTTCAACTGTAAACTCGTAAACTTTAAACCCAAGTATACAAACTCATTTACTTGTTCCACTCTTTCTCCCCTAATCAGAACCTCACAGTTTGTCATGCTTTCTTCTATTTCGAAAACCATTACTTTCGTATTATTTACATTTATTTTTATCCCTTTGATTTTTAGGGCATAATGTATAACAATAACCATCGCCTGCAATTCCTTTTTAGATGACGCTATATGACTTGATCATCGGCGTAAAGAAGACATTTGATGATTAAATCATTTACTTTCAATCCATACGCACTCTCTTTTAAATCTTTTAAACAATCGTCTATATATAAGTTAAACAGCCATGGCGAAGCCACACATCCCTGTCTCACACCTTTTTAGATGTTAAACCAGTCTGTGTAAGCTCCGTTTATCCTGACACAAGCAGTGGAATCATCGTAAAGTGATTTTAGTGCTCGTATTTAACTACCGCTCCCCCCATGCATAGACAATGTCGACCACAATTTAATCAGGTCTATAAAAGCGCAGTAATCATTCTAACTTTTAGCCAAGATTTTTTCGACTATACATCGTAATGAAAAGATAGGATCAATACATCTCCTTCCTCTTCTAAATCCTGCTTGCACATCCCATATCATCTTCTCAGTTTCATTGGCACTCTTTTAATCAATATCTTTGCATACAATTTGCCGACTATGCTGAATATACTAATACATCGGTAGTTCTACTAGTTAGCTATCAATCCATAAATTATGGTTTTGTTGTCCTACTTTTGTAATTTATATGAATTTTAATTACATTTATTTATTTATTTATCTACACACGGGAGAAATCCCTTTACAATAAAACTATAGTAATAAAAATACAGTACAGTACAAGCAACCTAACCTAAAATTTGATAAAATAAAGACAAAAAAAATAAAATAAAACAGGTACAATAATATAACTATATTTAACGACTATTAATTGTCAAGTCCAGGGCGTAACTGTCACATTTGTTTTTTAAATTGTGAAATAGATGTATGTATAATATCACAATTATGATAATGGTTGTTGTACAGACGCATACATCTAGTTAGTGGATTAAAATAACCGTAATTAGTTCTATGATGGGGTATCGCGAAGAAGGCAACATTGCGTGTCAACCTTGCTGATACATGAATGGACAACGATGATACTAGATCATTACAATTTGTGTTACCAGATAAAACTTTGTGTAGAAATACTAGATCATTAATATTTCTACGTACATAAAAAAATTCTAGATTTAAAAGACTTAAAATAGTGTCATAATCATAATAACCCTGTTCATAACCCATTTTAAAGGCACAGATCCTTAAGAAGCGATTTTGAATAGATTCAAGCCTGTTGATGTGAACTGGGTAATGTGGAGACCAGACCACTGAGGCATATTCAAGTGTAGACCTAACATATGCTAAATATAAGGTTTTTAATGCTGCCATACTCAGATCTTTGGAGTTCCTAGTGATAAAACCAAGTAATTGTAGTGATTGGGAAATAATTGAATTAATATGTGGCACAAAGGAAAGATTACTATCAAAAAGTACACCCAAATCACGAATTTCATGGACTCTCTGTAGCGGACTATTATTTAAAGTATAATTGAAGGTAATAGTTGATTTGAGCTTAGAAAAAGTTAAAATGTAGCATTTTTTTGGATTTAGTAACATACCGTTATTTATACACCAATCGCATATAGAAGTAATATCCTTCTGCAGTTTGAAGCAGTCCTCCACACTGGTAACCCTCATATATGCTTTGAAATCATCAGCAAAAGAAAGGTAATCACAGTAATTAATCCGAGTATATATGTCATTAATAAATAAATTAAATAAAAGAGGACCTAAGTGAGATCCTTGAAGGACACCTGATGTAACTTTAATGCTCTTTGACCTAAATTTTTTAATACGTACAACTTGATGTCTATGATATAAGTAACTGACTAACCACTTGATCAAATATGGGGGAAAACCAATGCCATTGTAACTTAAATTTTTAATACATATAATTACTACCAAATTAATAACTTTCTTTAAATCTTCTGTAATCAGAGATTCAATTTTAGACAAGTTAATTTTCTAATAATTGTATTGTGTAGTGTAGGATAAACGGGTTATTTTTTTATACTTCATAACAATAATTATTTAATACTACCTACATTTATTTGTTTATTAAAATTTTTATTCTAAAATATTTTGTTTGTGCAATGTTTTAGATAATTACAATAATTTTGTTGCTTTTAGGTTGTGTCAACGGAACATTTAATCCGTTTAATATGACAGTTGAAATGGGAGTACTTTTGAATAAAGAAACATTATTAAATACCACATTAGGTGAGACCAATTTTTAAATAAACATTTAAAATATTAATTGTATTTTAAATAATAAAATTAAATAATATTGGTAATAAGTGCGCCAATACTTGTATTGTTCATGTTTCCATGTGTGAATTTATTAAGTTTTTAGTACTAAGTCATCGGCATAAAGAGTTTTAGGTGGTGTTTTGGTCTAAATATATACCTTTAGGGCACACTTCGTTTTCCATTCTGTCACACAAACAATAAAAAAATATATAAAAATTGCTGGCAGGATTTTTTTTCAAAAACCAAAACACAACAATCTTTCTTGTTCTATCAGTGAACTGTACCATATACGAGGGCAGTTTGATAAGTCAGTGGCTTTTTGAATTTCCCGCGCAGTTACTCCAAATGCTGCCGTCAACTATAATCTATCAGTGAACAACTTTCTAATTTTGAGCAAGCTACGTCGTGCAGTTGGTGTTTGATAGCCGTTTAAAGCAAACAACCTCGTGAATTTTTACGAAAATGGAAAAAAGTGAATTTCGTGTGCTGATTAAGCATTACTTTTTACGTAAAAAATCCATCACTGAAACTAAGGAAAGACTTGATAAATACTACGGGGACTCGGCACCATCAATTTCAATGGTTAAGAAGTGGTTTACAGAGTTCCGTTGTGGTCATACCAGCACTAGTGACGCCGAACGTCCAGGTCGCCCAAAAGAAGTGATCACGCAGGATATCGTCGATAAAATCCATGAAATGATATTGGATAATCGGAGAATGAAAGTGCGTGAGTTGGCTCATGCTGTAGATTCTCAACTGAACGGATACATCATATTTTACACGAATATTTGGACATGAAAAAACTCTCTGCGAGTTGGGTGCCGCGATTGCTCACACTCGACCATAAGCGCAATCGTGTGACCACTTCAAAAGAGTGTTTAGCGATGTTCAGCCGTAATCCGAACAAATTTTTGCGCCGTTTTGTTACTGTGGATGAAACATGGATCCATCACAACACGTCAGAGACGAAGGAACAATTGAAACAGTGGGTTGCTCGGGGTGAACGTGGACCAAAGAAGGCGAAACAGAGTCTGTCAGCCAACAAGGTCATGGCCACAGTTTTTTGGAATGTACGCGGTGTCATTCACATCGATTACCTCAAGAAAGGTAAAACGATCACTGGCGAATATTATTCAAAGCTTTTAAACAGATTCGACGTTGATTTGAAGCAAAAACGACCGCATTTGGCTAAGAAGAAGAAAGTGCTGTTCCATCAAGACAATGCACGTGTGCACACTTGTCTAGTCACGATAGCCAAAATCCACGAATTGGGATACGAACTGCTACCCCATCCAGCATATTCTTCAGATTTAGCCCCCTGCGACTATTTTCTGTTTCCAAACCTAAAGAAATGGCTGTGCGGTAAGAGATTTGAGTCGAATGAAGAAGTCATTACCGAAACAAACGCGTATTTTGAGAGCTTTGAAAAAACCTATTATTTGGAGGGAATAAAAAAATGAGAAAAACGCTGGACTAAATGTATCGAGCTATAAGGTGATTATGTAGAAAAAAAATGTTTATTTGCGGAAAAAAATTTGTTTTATTCAAAAAGTCACTGACTTATCAAACCGCCCTCGTATTATAGTGCAGATGATTTAATATATCTCAGGATAAAAATTTTCTGCACAAACAGATATACTTAATGACGATTTTTAACAAATTAAATACACATTAAACTGTTACTTTATTTGCAATTATTTATTTTCAGATCTAAACAAGTATATGAACAATAACAAAGGAGCAGCACCTGGTAATGACACTGCATTTAATGTCCCAACTGCGTCGAGTAACACAACCGATAATGAGTCGAGTAACTCAACTGAGACGAATAACACAACTGTATCGAGCACAGAACCTGCGTTGAGTAATAAAACTGTTTCGAGTGATGCAACTGTATCGAGCAAAGAAGCTGCAATAAATCATAAAACTAATTTGAGTAACACAACTATGTTCAATAAAGAGATTGCGTCAAGTAACGCAATTTCGTTGAGGTCTAGGTCAGTTATTAAAAAAAGAAGTCCAAACAGTACAACCATTTTTAAAAAATTAATTAAAAAGTCGACTGGCAAAACTGGTAGTGTTAATAAAAATCCCGGCTTTCAACGTACCAAAAAACCTAAACGGAAAAAAAATAAAAAGATAAAACATAAACAACAAATCCATATACTGCAGCACACCCAAAAAAATAGTAAGAAATCTGAAAATACTAAGAAGATTGACAAAAAAAAGGAACCATTTAAACATAATCACCAGCAGTTGAAAGTGAAGAAAAACGGTATGATTTTTTTTACTTAAATGAGAAAATAAAATGCGAACGCTATAATGATGCTCAAAAATTGTCAGGTGTTAATTAATATTCTTACAGTCTCTCGCCATCTCCACAGGTCAGCAACAATTCTAATAGCTTTCACTAGTGGACGCTCGGTTACTTTTGATACAATGTCTGTCCATCTAGATGGGGAGCGTCCGCGTTTCCTTTTGCCAAGTGGTTTGTTCTGGACAATCAGTCTCTCAATGTTGTCGTGACGAGTTATATGTCCGAAGAAGTTCAGTAATCGCGCTGATGTCAAGCTACTAAGACGGTTTGATGGTCCAATCTTGTTTAGCACTGACACATTGGTGCGATGTGCCGTCCACGGTATTCTTAGCATTCTTCGCCATATACACATTTCGACTCGACGCCTGTCGGCTGCCTTCAAAACCCATGTCTAGGAAGCGTACCAGAAAATGGAGAACACTAGGCCATGGACCAGTGATTTTTTGATATTGATGTATATATATATATATATATATATATATATATATATATATATATATATATATATATATATATCTGGATTTTTCCAAATTTTATGTAATTGGCTCATTGTTGTTCGGCCAAGTTGAATACGACGGCGGATCTCCATCTCGCAGCTGCCGGAGGAGTGGATAAGGGCACCCAAATAAACAAACTGATCTACCACTTTACAGTTGGCAATGTGATGTGGTCTGTTTGCTGTATTATCCGATCTATTAACTATCAATACTTTAGATTTGGCATAGTTGATTTTAGACCATACTCTTTTAATGTTCGTTCGAGTCGTTTTATTAATTCTGTAAATTCTTTAGCTGTGTTAGCGATCAGAAGAGTGTCGTCAGCATGACTAAGATTTGAATTTTTTTTCCCATTTATGGCAAAGCCTCCTTTCCACTCATCAAGTATCTCTCTTATTAAACATTCCGTATATATATATTAAACAAGAGAGGTGATAAAATACACCCTTGTCTAACTTCCTTTTTGATATCTGCTGTTCTGGAAATACGATTGTCAATTTTGACGACCGCTCTACTTTGTTCATATAACTTTTTTATAAGATTTACCAGATGAGTAGGTACTCCCGCAACGCATAAGATATCCCACAACTTTGACCATTTTACATTGTCGAACGCTATTTGGTAATCAAGGAAGTGGACCGACCGAGATCGAAGAACATACAGCATTATTTTGCTCGCATGTGAGATCAGTGAAACCAGACGATAATTGTTACAGTCCATCGTTGATTCCTTCTTATGAATGGGTATTATAGTGGATACAGACCATTCGTCTGGCCACACTCCGTTGTTCCAAATTTGCTGGCACAACTGATGTAGGAATTTAATGTTCCTCTCTTCAAGAGCCTTCCAGACCACCGAAGGGATCGAATCTATTCCGGTGTACTTTTCTTTCTTAAGTGCTCTAATTGCTGCGACTACTTCACTCAAAATAATATTCGGTTCATTTTCCGGGCTTATTTCTTTAAGAGATTCGTAATCATTATCATAGAGTGATGTAGAGTAGTCTTTCCAGACGTCGAGCACATCGTTTATATTAGTTATTAGGGTGCCGTTCTTATCTTTAATGGACCAAGCCCTATGTTTAAAGTTACGAGTAATCATTTTAATTTTTTCAAACAGGTCTTTGGTTCGATTATTATTATGATGTTCTTCAAAGTCTTTACATAGATCTTGGAAATACGAATTCTTTTATTCCAATACTTTTACACAATAAAACTTTACTTTTACAAATCACTCGGATACAACTTTTACAACTAATTACATTTCATAACTCATAAAAACTAAAAAACTCACTTCCTCACGACCGCTGTCCTTTTTATATTTCTAAATCATAATTCCAGAGCAATCGACCTTTTTTTCAAGAGTCCGGAACAATCCTTTTACCTTTTCGAAACCACTAGACGAGGTGTTCGAGATTTCGCCAGTCGGATCGCGAAGGCCGGCATGACAAAGCGCTCATTAATATGCACCCTAATCGACTTTCGGACGCCGACAAATAAATCAGGGCCGGGGTCGTAACAATATCAATAAATGTGGTTTATATAATTAAATTTTTTTAAAAATTATTAAAACTAAATTTCTCGTATTAGTCCAATCAAAAATATAAAAAAAAATTAGCAAAATGACATTTTGCAAACATAAAGAAGGTAATATCCATATAATAATTATTAAAGACATTGTTTATGGTCAGAAAAAATAACTTTGGATCTAAAATCTCCTAGGTCTTATCAACTTGATACATCATCGAAGGAGTTGCAGACGATGCATGATGCCCTAAAAATTAAAGGGATGAAAGTTAATGTAAGCAAAAGTAATGGTTTCTGAAAAAAAAAATAAATGTGACAAACTACCAGGTGCTGATTAAAGAAGAAAGAGTGGAAGAGGTGAATAAGTTTACGAGTGACGGAAAGTATGACTGTGATATTGAGCGAAGAGGGTAGCACTCTCCAAACGAATTAATCTGTCTAGCTCCGTCAGCTGCATTTTATACCCCAAACGACGCTTTGTCTAGTATTTGCTTTCTGTCTACTCGTGTTAGGAAAATTATGATCAATTAGAATTACTGTTACCTACGTTTATTTATCGAAACATGTTACAAGATAATAAATATATCCTTATCAACGTATCTGTTAGGTTTTGGATTTCTGAAAATTATAAAAAATATTTGTATTTGATGTTTTAGTACCTGCACAAAGAAGCTTTTTGAACAACTTTCAGTTAGAAGGTAAGTTATTTTGCAATCAAAATGTATAATTATCATATAGCTCATTTCACCAATATACGACGGTAGGTATCAGATTAATCACCAAGGCATCGACTTAACGGGCGCACTGTGTTAAAAGGTAAATTCCGCTAAGATTTAAACCCAAAAATATTTTGTTTATTATTATGCTTTTTTTAAGACGTTTTATTTTTATTTTTTTCTTTATTGTAAACAGAAATTGTTGATCTAGCTCTCGATGAGTTTTTTGGTTAGAAATAGGCACATATTTACTTATGTTAATAGGGAATGCAACGAAAATATATTATCGGCACAAGTTTAATAAATATGTTTAATCATGTAGTACATTACGGTATTATCAAGCATCAGATTTATGGTCATCATAATCGGAATCACTGTCGTCGCTATCCCCATTCGGATTATAAATGATTTCAGGACTAACTGCTTCGATGCTTTTTTCTCGAACCCACCGTGCAAGCTCCGTTTATCCTGACACAAGCAGTAAAATCCTCGTAAAGTGATTTCAGTGCACAATTCACTCCTCACCACTCTGTCATAGGCCTTTTCCAAGTCTATAAAAGTACAATAGACCTTCTACAATAGACCTTTTACAACTATACCTCGTAATGAAAAGACCTGATCCATACATCTCCTTCCTCTTCTAAATTCTGCTTGCTCATCCTATATCATCTTCTCAGTTTCATTCGTTACTCTTTTAATCAATATCTTTGCATACAGTTTGCCGACTATGCTAAGTAAACCAATACCTCGGTAGTTCTTACAGTCCTTGTAAAGCGGCACGATAACGGCTTTGCTTCAGTCGTCTGGTACGCTACCACTTCTCCAACAAAGGTTAAAAAGGCGGTACAGCAGACTCTAGCTACCACTTTTTGTCCAGCCTTCAGAATTTCAACTGTTATCTTGTCGTACCCAGCAGCTTTACCCAATTTCATACTGTTTATCGCTTCCACAATTTCTGTCGTACTAATTTCACTTTCATTGCAACTTTCAATCATGTCTTCGAAAGGTTTAAACGCTTTTCAAATGAGCAGCTCTGGCAAGGAGCTACCAATTTCCATCCTAAAGACCCCAAATTCTACAAGTTTAAATTTATTGCCGCTAAATCTGAACAAATATATCAGAAACAATATAATGGTGTTCCTAGCCTATTTTGCAGGTTTACGAAAAACGTTTCAGCCAAATACTTTATGGAGTAAGAACTCTATGTTAAAAAGTTTCCCTAAAGTCAAAATAAACTTAAAATTGAGTCAATATTTCAAGCTAACATCGTTTTTAAAAAAGCAAAATGTGGGATACCGCCCGAAAAATGCCAACATTTTTGACAAAAGTAAAGTTTCCGGATTTAGCTTTCGACAAAAGTCGCCACCATTTTTAGGTTGGCTGGTGCTTGCAGGCGCGATGAACTTTGCAAGATAATGATTGATTACATAGAGGATAAAGGAAGTTTGATAGTCGTCAAAATCTCTGATAGTAAAAACAAAACTTTAAGAAACTTTGTAGTATCCAATGAAACAAATAGGCGACATTATTTACAAATCTATCATATATATGCAAACTTGCGAAAACCGTACACTTCACACAGACGTTTTTTTGTGCAGTATAGACAAGGAGCATGCAGTATTCAATTCAATTGGAAAAAATTTATCCGGTAAAATGCCTTCGAAAATATCTACAATTGGAAAACTCAGAGCAATATACAGAAAAAAGTTTCCGTCGTTCCTCGACCACCATGTTGGCCAATTCTGGAACAGGAATCACTAATGTCAAGCGAGTAGGAGGCTGAAAATCGACGAATGTGGCCAAGAGCTAAATTGATAATTCGACAAATAAAAAAAAGAATATGCCCAATAAAATATTGGTCACAAGCAATTACCCTTTTGTATCTAGTCAACCTTCAACAAGCCACATAAACAACTGCTCTTTTGAGTTAAACCAACCTTTATCAAGCCCTTTAAATGAACATGCAATCAATTTGCATAATGTTAATAATTGTACTTTCGTTATAAATATTATGAACCAATAATTTAATTTTCTATTATTTTTTAACTTTCCAGTGAAAGTTATGGTAATGGGTCCGATTTTACAAATCCCGAATTTTGACATATCTCCACCATTCATGTGTATGTACGTATGTTCGTATGTGCGTTTGGAATTATTTTTCGTCTCGATTATCTCGAAAACAAAGAATGATATTGACGCGGGACCAATTGAATTTAAAGCATAATTGCGCAACTGAAAACTGATTAGATTTTCAGCAAAATCGGTAAAGCTGTTTTTATGGAGAATAAAAAAACTGGTAAACTTTCGGAATTATTCTTCGTCTCGATTATCTCGAGAACAAAAAATGATATCGACGCGGGATTCATTGCATTCGACGCATAATTACGTAACTTAGAACTGATTAGATTTTCAGCAAAATCGGTCAGGCTGTTTTTTATGGAGAATAAAAAAACTGGTAAACTTTCGGAATTATTCTTCGTCTCGATTATCTCGAGAACAAAAAATGATATCGACGTGGGATCAATTGCATTCGATGCATAATTACGCAACTTAGAACTGCTTAGATTTTTAGCAAAATCGGTCAGGCTGTTTTTTATGGAGAATCAAAAAACTGAAAAAAATGGTACACTACGTGAATTTTGCATTTTATAAATTATACTATTTTTAATACAGAATTTTAAAGATCTTTTGAAAAAATAATTATTTTTTTTGACTGCGGGAACTGATTATTGCATGTTAGAAATGAATATTTGTATGAAAACTATGATGACAATATTTTTAACAATAATTATAAAAACAAAACATATCGTATTTTTAACACGCTTATATTAGTTTTACCTGTATCTTGTATGTATGTATGTAACTATATTTGTAACTGACTCTTTTGTCTCGATTTTGCGATACTTTAAGCGATCAGATTTAATTTAAACTTTGCACACTTGTCAAAGACCGACGACAATGCAATAATTTGATCAAAATATTCAATTATCCTGATTACTTTCACCAGGATTCATATATTTCTTCGGGAACCCTTTGCATGAGAGTAAGAGAGATAGAACTACTGCGTGAACTACGCATGAGCGCAGAACAAATTTTAAAACAGTTCATCGCATCGGTGGTTTAGTGTCAAAAGTAAAAAATAATTCTTAACATAGGAAAAAAGTTACTGCTCTAAAACCGTGGGGTGCTTTGTATGACATTTTTAAATTAACTTTGCGTTTCGGAATGAAAGCACCCTACGCTATTAGTAATTTTATTCCTATGTTAAGTATAATTTTTTACTTTGATTAACTCTAAAAGCGTGTTTTTAAGTTTTTTTAAATTATAATTTATTTCATTCTTTCCACTGGGAAGTTAGTCGTGTGGACCTCTCGGGTCGCACCCAGACCACTGACATTTAATGATATATAATTTTTTGTTGTATAGTTCTTTCTTTCGAGTTCAATAAACAATTATTATTTAATTTTTGATGTTATCTGATATGAAGCTCGTAAGAAAAATATTGTTCCCAACACGTGCGCAAAGTGCCTTTTCCGCTTAGCGTCGTTCGTCTAACTTAATGCGTGCGGAAAAGTGACACTTTACGCACTTGTTAGAAAAATAACTATACCGAATAGAAGACATGAAAACGATATTTTCAAAATAAATGATATTTTAATCTATTCGTTTAATTACTTCATAAATTTTTTAAGAAATGAAACAAAAATAAACAATTATTGTAAGATTTTCCCGTGTTTGAAATATTTGTCAATAATAACCAAATTTTTGGCCCGTTGTGATGATAGAAAAAAAAATTAAATTTTATATATTTTTTATTACTACTATTGGTATTTTTACATGTATTTTATATATTACTAAAAAATGCTTAATACCGAACACGGAGCATAATGTTTATAATATTAATTTTATTGTTTTAGTCGATCCAATACAGTTTTGTTTTGAAACAGAGGACTCGCCAATCTTCAGCATAAAATTGTGTCCCGAATTTTCGAATGTCAAATTTGAAAATGCACAACTAGAGTTTTGCATAAAACTTAACGCAACAATATCTGTGCTAAAGGTCGATAACATATTCATAGGATGTCCCGTTATTAAGATTCCTTTAAAATAAGTAAGTCCACCGAGTCTCAGGGATTTGTCGTGTTAATACGTGAACATATTTTTTTTTTTATGAAAATTGTCGCAAAAAGGGTAGACCTATCGCGTGGGCCGCGGACGGCCCGCACTGCGACTATTAAAAGGGGAAGTGATTATAGAAAGGAAATGATTGTGGACACGCTTTTTAAAAAGCAGCCGTAGCAGACCTGTAAAAGAAGGATTCTTGATCAAGATTGGTCCTTGTAGTGTCAATCTTGAGAGTAGATGGGTGAGACTGATTAGCGTGTCAGGTTCTTCGGCCGAATGTGGCCAATGGTGGTACAAGAGTTTTTATTTCTCTGGAGCATCTGTCATGGAAATATCTGTAGAGCAATGACTGGTCTGCAACTCTTCTTTTATGTTCTAGAGGGTGAAGGATATCTGTGAGAGTTGAGCTGTTTATCAAGCGAATGGCTCTTTTCTGAATGGAATCTAGAAGACGAAGAGAATGACTTAGTGCTGAACCCCAAATGTGGGTATTCTTGATTTATTAAGATAGGCAATGTGTCCTTACCATTTTTTGTTGTACTTGGGTTTATACTTTACGAAAAGCGGAAATATGACTGTGATATTGAGCAAAGGTGTTAGCCGGAAAACAAATAAATAGGGCATAACTATATGAGTAGCTAAAACGTGTCAAAAAAGGCACGTCTAGCGGTGCATAGAGCAGTGATGGTCCCTACACTTATGTATGGTTGTGAATGTTGGGTTAAGCAGAAGAAGCATGAAAGTAAAGTCAATACTGCAAAGATGTGTAGTCCAAAAAGTTAAGCTGGAGTGACTCTGGTAAATAAACTAAATGTCGATTCAAACACATTAGTTCCATCACGTCACAGTCCCGGTGGCGTATTGCCGAACCTCCGTACAGTAAAGAGCACGCCATGCTATAAATCACTCGGGGCTTTGCGAGAGACGAACGCGCATTTGGTGTTGGCAAACTCCCGTGCAGTACAGAGCACGCCGTGTATTCCATGCTTCGAATTATTTGGGGCTTTGCTTGATCAACATTGTTTTGAAAAAAGGCCAGGTCAAGAGTACCAACAAACGACGAGCATGTATGAGAGCACTGATGAAAGTAGAGGAAGCAAAAGATGTGTGCAAGAACCGTAGCAAGTGAAAGGAAGTGGTCTCTGCCTACCGCTACGGGAAAAAGGTGTGGCTATATGTATGTATGTATGTAAGATTATCTCATGTTTTTTTTTCTAAAATTTTAAGTTTTTTATTGGCGAAATAGGAAGTTGTAATTTGGTGAAGTATTAATTTTTTTTAAATTCTAAAACAAAATTTCAAGCATTAAAATGTGCAACTTTCCTTTAATTTAACCTACCCTGTATCTCTTCCGAGATTCCCCATCCGTAAGACACTTGATTTATATCACCCTATAATGGCAACTAAAACCGCGTAAACTATAATTTGTCTTGGGAAAAAATCCTTAATAACAAATGCATTTTTAGTGTCTAATTTATGCGTTTTAATTTTTAACTGTATATTGTCTTATTAAATAAAGAAAGTACTGGTTAATTTATAGCAGCAAAACTATAATAACTTATTTGTCATGAAGTTCTTGATCACAGAAACATTTTATTAGGTAGGTATATGCTATTTTGCTCTGTATTACAGTGGGTTTTGTCTAACCAAATGCAGTGTCGTCACTCGCAAAGCCCCGAGCAAAGATCATAATATACGGATAGATTGGAAACTCAATGTCATTCTGTGAATCCAAGTTTGCGCGCCACCTACAGTTAGGAGTGAAGTAAAATAAGAAATGACGTCATGGCGGCTAATCCAAATGCATATTTATCGAGCGACTTCACCCAATAGTAGTTGGTATAATATTTTGAAAACAATCATCGTCTTGTTGTGTTCCTGTGAAACAGAAAATTTCAGATTTATTCTATGAATATTATGAGTTTGAAACCCTGCTGCAGACATGGAAAAGTTTGGCAATGGCAATAGTAATTATTGCATTGATCTCACTGTTTTAGTTTTCAACATTACTGCAGATCGTTATGATCTTATTACACCATACCTTTAATTGGCACCGGAATGTTGATGTGAGGTACAGCTGATGACTTCAATTTCTGACCAAAGAAATCATTGTGGTCAAAATGGTTACTGCATACTCTGTAGTTTTCATATATCATTTGTGGTGTGACCCCCTCTTTATGGAGTCTCTTATTCTGACAAATGGTTACCCATTTTTTGAATAATTCCATGTTTTTTGCTGGGTTTGGGAAACGATGTATCGAACTTTCTCCATCATTGCGTTCACAGCAATCTGCTACACAACAACACATAACCATATTGAAGGCCTGATGGAAATAATAATAATTAATAATAATTCGATTTTCACCACATGGCCACACGAATAATTTGGTTATAAGTGAGGTTAGAGCACAGCACAACTCTACAAAGAAACAACTGCCAAGGTAAAAATGAAAGGAGGACCGTCTCAAGGATTTACAGTAAACAAAGGACTCAAACAAGGATGTTGTCTATCGCTAACCCCTTTTTAAGATATACTTGGAACAAGCCCCAAAACGTGAAAGAAGAAATGCAGTGGAATGGGGATACCCTTAAACAATGACAACACTCTATATACACTATGTTATGCACATGATCAGGTGGTATTGGCACAGGATTACGATGACCTGGAATATATGACCCAAAAATTAATAGAAGAATACCGAAAATGAGATCTGGAAGTCAACATAGGAAAGACTAAAAAAATGTGTATAGGAGAAAATGACATAGTGTTAGAAGATGGAAGAGAAATTAAATAATGCTCAGAATATAAGTACCTAGAGCTAAAGATAACTAAAGACGGAACATTGTACGAAGCCATAAAAGAACGAAACATGCAGGGGGGCGGACAAGCAATCTCTACGCTTAATGGTATTCTTTGGGACCAGCGCATCTCAAAAGAAAACAAAAAATGGATTTATAATTCCATCGTCAAAAGCGTAGTAACATATGGTAGTGAAGTATGGCAGCTCAAAGATAAAACAGAAAAGATACTTACAGCTACAGAGATGAGTTTTTGGAGAAGGCCAGCTGGAAGATCGAGACTGGAGAAGGTGACAAATGAAAGATTTTGACAAATAATGGATGTAAAACACACCTTGGTAGATAATATTAGAACAAAACAGCTAATTTGTTATGGCCACGTACAACGCATGACCGACGAAAGATTACCAAAACAGATTCTAGAATGGTCACCACGGGGAAGAAGAAATAGGAGAAGACCCAGAAAAAGCTAGAGAGAAGGCATCAATAAAGAAATGGAAAGGAGAGAGCTAACAGATAATATGTGTGGTGACAGAGATTTGTGGCGGTTAGGTGTCGGAAAGCGACGGAGAACGCTGTAATATATATATATATATATATAGAGCACAGATCTGTATTTCTAGTTGCATGTTCGATATCCCTTGTTTATAGCGCCACCTACAATTAGGAGTGAAGCTCAAACATGATTTGACCTTGCCTATTAGAGTGACCACCGTGTGGCCCCGAGTAATTCGGAGCATGGAATACACGGCATACTCTGTATTGCACCGGGGTTTGCCAACACCAAATGCACGTTCGTCACTCGCAAAGCCCCGAGTGATTCAGAACATGGAAAACACGTCGTGCTCTGTACTGTACGGGGTTTTGGCAATACGCGTCCCGGCGCCGAACCGAACTATCCGTCAAACAAAATATTCTTTAATAAAATCCGATGACGACATTCACATTCGTCCGGCGCCGATCAGTTCCGAAGACGACAGGCTTTGACCCGTATTCGATCCGGCCGATTTCGGAAGGTACAACCAAAAAAACAAAACATGAACGATAAAAAATTAATAGAATGTGTTAAAAAACACACTGTTTTATATGAATTGTCGCATGTCAAATACATGAACATTAATTTTAAAAAGAATATTTGGAGGGAAATCGGAGAAGAAATAAAAACGAAAGGTAATAAACTTTCCTTCCTAGCTTTTTATTTCAATACAGTACAACAAAATAGCGCAATGTTTTCAAATTTATTTAGGCTGCCATGGCACAGATCCCCTGGTAGAATTAAAATATTCTTTAAATGTTTCTCTTGGGTCAAAAAGCATTTACTGTTGCATTTTCACCTTGTAATGGCAAATTTTGCAGTTCGCTTTTCCTTTCTACTTTTATAATAATGCATTATTTATTTTAGGTTATTTCAAGCACTTCCATAAACATATTAATTTCGATGAAAGGGTACAAAGTGTTATGTATTTATTTGTAGTAAAATTAAAAGTTAACAATCATATTTTAGTTTTAATTTTTCCATTAGAATTAAAAAAGTTTTTTTTTAAAAGGATAAAAGTTATTTCAAGTAATTTAATTATTAATTAGGTATTATTAATTAGGTAATTTAACTTTCGTTAAATAGATGTATGTATAATATCATAATTATGGTTATGGTAATTGTACAGACGCATACATCTAGTTAGTGGATTAAAATAACCATAATTAGTTCTATGATGGGGTGTCGTGAAGAGACGATATTACGTGTCAACTTTACTGGTACATGAATGGATAACGATAATATTAGTTCATTACAATTTGTTTTACCAGATAAAATTTTGTGTAGAAATACTAGATCATTAATATTCCTACGTACACATAAAAATTTTTTATTTAGAAGACTTTAAATAGTTTTATAATCATAATTACCCTGTTTATACCCCATTTTGAAGGAACAACTCCTTAAGAAACGATTTTGAATAGATTCCATAATATAAGGTTTTCAAAGCTGCTATACTCTGGTCTTTAAGAGTTCCTTGTGATAAAACCAAGTAATTGTATAATAAAAGTATTAGTAACAGTTGTTTTAAGCTTGGAAAAAGTTAAAATGTAGCATTTTTTTTAAATTTAGTAACATACCGTTATTCTCACACCAATCGCATATTGAAGTAATATCCCTCTGTAGTTTGATGCAGTCCTCCACATTGGTAACCCTCATATATGCTCTGAAATCAAATACAGGCTCTTGCAGGTCATCATGCAGGGTAGAGTGAAAGGGAAAAAGGGAATTGGTTACGAGACTGAACAAACATGAATGTGGAGGAATTATTCCATGCGGCTAAAAACAAAACCATTGTAATAATTTATCTTTTAACCATTTCACAAACATCTCTGTATCCATATTGTCATGATAATCGGCCAATTTTGTTTCACCAATACCCATCACATCTCACACACGCTTACGTATAAATAAAACTGGTAGCAAGGGACCTCCATTGTCTTTTTTTACAGTAAAATAAGCGTGTACATTCATTATTAATGCATTTACATCTAAAACACGTCGCGGCATTTTCGTGGTCTATTAGGTATACATACACTACTTAAAATTACAATCGGTACTATACGATTTTAATGTAGGTACCCACTAAAATAATAACCCAGGATTACTAATTACTTTTCAAGACATCTAACAAAAATAAATCAACAAGCCAAATTAAAGCTTAATAGCTTAGTTTATTAGTGAAATTTGTTTGGATTACTTACCTACCTCTCTTATTGTGTACAATAAATAAAGTGATTAAGAACAGATTTGATTGCAAAATTAACCGTGCTAACAAATATAAATATTGACCCTTAATTTCGTCACCTACGAAATTTGTTTAAAAAGCTACAGTTAAATACTGGTTATCGAGTTTTTAACCATAATCCGTTACCACCGTATATTCGTGAAATATGCTATATGTCTGTTACCAATGAATGATTCCCTTTTGAACCAAAACTCGGATTTTTTTACTATTAAACACAGACGCTAATCGCGTATTCGTTTATCAAACTAGCAAAAACTAAACAAATAAAGAAGTACCGTAAAACTAAATAATTACCAGAGTTTGCCTGATGGTTTTGAAAAAGAAAAAATTATTTGTAGGGTCGGTAACTTTTCAGACTACCCTCGTATATAACCTTTTTATGCAAGTCTTCTGAGTAATTAACTAAAGGCTCTGAGAAGCTCCAATAATGATGTGTACTACCACTCTACCACTTGGCTGATGATTAGATCAGTAGCTCAGACTTGTTTGAATGTTATGTGGTAGCGAACCATCTAGTCCCAGATGAATATTGAAGAATGTGAAAGGTGAACGATACCGCAAAAGCAAGTAGATATAAAGACGAAGAAGATAAAAAAACTGGTGGTAAAAAATTACACAAAAATTACCCATGTATGCTAACATTTTAAATAAATTTTGTGTAGTTCTAATTTAAGTTTTATGGAAAATTAAATCATATTTTACTGCTAACTGTTTTCGTTTCTATAGTTTCTTTTGTAATTGGACGTAAAATTTAGGAGCCCATAAACTTAAGTGTTCTTTTTTATAAATTTTACAACCAACAGAATCTTAATATAATTTCCCGCCCACAATTTCTAATTAATAATGTTTTAAATATAATTCATTCTCGGCTCCATTTCCCATTTGCAAAAATGCAAAAGGTTGGATACTTTTTACTTGGAGTATTATTATTTTGCGATTTTATTTTCGTCAAGTCATGTAAGTACATTTTGTTAAATATTGTTAAATTAAATGATGAAAGTTTAAAACAAAATTTAAACTCACTGGGTAGAAAGAATGAATGATTCTTCGCGTGTTATTATTACAGATCAAAGTTTTTAATTTGAAACAGTGAATTTTAAGCTCCTACCAACAATTTTGTATCCAAGCGGATAAAAATGTGTTCTTAACATTGAGCTAAAAATTAAATTCTAAAAAGTACATTTAATAGCGCCATCACGTTTTATTTACAAGTAAATTGGATCGAAGCCTTATCTCTTGTTTTATTAGGTACCCTCTTTAAAAAAACTGTACATGCTTCTTCAATAAAAATGTTACAGTATGTAAAAATAATCCAATAAAAAATTATAATTTTTTTAAATAAAAATAAAGTATAATTATGCCAGATATCTATTGCCAGTAGGGGAACCAGGGTCAAGTACTAACAGACTTTACTTTTTAATTAATTTAGCGGAAATGAAACTAGTTAAATATTTGTTTTTAAACTTTATGAAGCGTAAACTATCTGTCTATGATTTTTGATAAAAGAAACTTACCTTTCCGCTGTACTTTTAACGGAGACATCCATTTTTTTTCAAGTACTTTTTAATACTTGTCCCACATTTGGGGTAAGTTTTTTTTTGTGTTCTGGTTCCCACGAAAAGGGATAGATATCCTTTATTGCTTAAAAAACATCGTGAGAAACAAGAGAAAAAAGGTAGGAATTGGTGTTCTTCTAAATTTCTGGAGGTTTTATGCCTCGGGAAACACCTTCCCAGGCAATGTGTTCCAAAGCCTCGCTGTTCGTTGGATGAGAAGTCTTTGGAAAAAGATGTTCTGCAGGTCTCCAAAGTGACCACAAAGGGATTAAAGTCTGAACTTGACGGGTTAATCTCGAAGAAACTGCTAAAGGAGGAACGATTGTTGATATTTCAGAAGAGCATCACCCATGCAAATATCCATAAAATAGAGACAAATCGCTATATTTTCTATGGTGTGTAGTGAGCGAGTTTGTAAGCGAGGCATTACCGACCAGACGAATTGCCCTTTTTTGTAGGGAATCCAATAGTTTCAGGATATGTTTAGGTGCCGCATTCCAAATATGGGAATAGTATTCCAGGACAGGTCGGATCTGTCTGATCCGCGAAGCTGTGTACTGGACATGAAGTTTTCAACAAGTCATTGATGTGAAGTAGAAATAGTGTTGCTGCTAAATTAATCGCTGCGGAACACCAGCATTTATTTGTAATGGGTCAAAAAGACCTGTTTGAGAGAAAACTAGCTACAGGAAACACAGCTGAGGGAGTAAGCCATAAGATGGACGCTTGGCCAGGAGTTCCTGGTGCCAAACTCAAAAATAGATTATATTATTGCCTACAAAATAACGGAGCACATTTTAAGCATTTACTGTAAATACATTTAAGGCGCTGTTTGTGATTAACTTAATATTAGTTTCTGTTGTAATTTCGCAATGTTTATTGTTATCTACAAAATAAATTAATAAAATAAATTGTTGTTGGGTTGCTATTTGACATTTTTAAGAAGAGGAGGGGGATGTTAAAGGGGTGTCACTTGGAAACAGCAAAATAACATTTTTAAACCTTCCTCTTGATTTAAAATTCGACGTGTTTTTTGTTTTTCTTACAATTAGGCAAAATCAAAAGTTATTTAGACTGGCTGGTTTTAAAATAAAGCACCGTATATGGTCATTGTTTTAGCCATATGGTTAGCCATCCATTTAGTCTATTGTCTGCTTTATAAGTTAAAACCTTTTCTTTTCCGGGTGGATTGCGGGTTTAGGACGAAAGAAAACAAACTTCTTGCTCTTCTTAAATCCCGACGTTTCCATCTTTATTTTAGATCAGAAATATTACATTACAGACTTAAGACTTCCACGAATTAAAAAGAAAGATCTAAAATAAAGATGAAAACGTCGGCGATTTAAGAAGAGTGGGAAGTTTGTTCTCTTTCGACCTTAACCCGCTATCCACCCCGAAAAATAATTGAGAAGGACATGAACCACAATAATATGATAGTTAAAAACATTATATTTGTTGTATAAAATACAACAGGGTTAAATATTAACATGTCATAAATTCAAAAACCTTCGATTTAAAAATCTTTATTTACCCGACAAAATTCACGTCTTGCAAACAGCTTTGTTCCGCGATATGCAGCATGCGAGTGACTGGTCGCAACGTGTCTGTGGTCTGATGGAATTCCGACAATTGTCCTGAAGACCTGTGCTTAAGAGCTCACCCCAGTTCAATGTAGACTCTTCAAGTTGTCATACAGCAGTATTTCCGTCCATGTGGAAAAACGCTAAAGTCCAACCGATTCCGAAAGAAGGAAAGAAGACTATTCCTGCAAATTATCGCCCTATTGCATTGCTCTCAGTCATATCCAAAGTTATGGAAAAAGCGATTAACACAGAACTTATCAAATATCTGGAGAAATTTGAGATAATCCATGACAGAAAATATGGATTTTGACAACTTCGGTGTACTGGAGATTTACTGGCTTATGTCACTCAGCTCTGGACAAACACTATTGTGTTTGGCACCAGGCTCTTGAGCTTCATGCAAGATCGCTCCTTACATGTGGCAGTTGACGGTATTTCTTCTGATGCGTTTAAAACTAATGCCGGGGTCCCCCAGGGTTCCATCATGTCCCCCACCTTATTTCTTTTACACATCAACGACCTCTTGAAAACCACCACGAACCCCATTTACAGTTTCGCAGACGATAGCACACTTGTCTCAACTTTCACATCCTATCGATCACTTTCGGTGAATGATACAAATAGACTCAGACAGGAACAGGTTGATATGTCTTGGCATGACCATGTTGCTAACATCGCAAAGTCGGCAAGCCAGAGGCTAGGTTTTCTGTGGAAAGCCAGAAAGTTTTTTACTCCTGATCAACTGTTGACGACGTACAACGCTCAAATCCGACCTCTACTGGAGTATTGCTCGCACATTTGGGGTTCAGCACCAAGGCATTCTCTTCGTCTTCTAGATTCCATTCAGAAAAGAGCCATTCGCTTGATAAACAGCTCAACTCTCATAGATACCCTTCCCCCTGTAGAACATAGAAGAAGAGTTGCAGACCAGTCATTGCTCTACAGATATTTCCATGGCAGATGCTCCAGAGAAATAAAAACTCTTGTACCACCATTGGCCACATTCGGCCGAAGAACTCGGCACGCTGATCAGTCTCACCCATTTACTCTCAAGATTGACACTACAAGGACCAATCTTCATCAAGAATCCTTCTTTTACAGGGCTGCTACGGAATGGAATAAGCTTCCAAAATCAGTTTTTCCAGAGAACTATGACCTGCAACTTTTTAAAAAGCGTGTCCACAATCATTTTCTTTCTATAATCCCTTTCCCTTCTAATAGTCGCAGTGCGGGACGTCCGCGGCCCACACGATAGGTCTACCGTTTTTGCGACTATTTTCATAGCAAAAAAAAAAAATTTATTGATGCCAAGAACCGTACGTACTTCACTTTTTCGTGTATAATTTGGCGGCTATTGGCCTGTTAATACGTACTCCCGTTAATACAAGCTTCCCTATTACAAATTTTGAATATAAACTGTTGTTCCCGTAAAATATAATAATGAGAGTCATTTTGTGTAAATACGTCTTTTTATGCTTCTATTTTGATATATAAATTACACTATTGTTTGTGTAGTCACTCGACGTTACGCAATTTATGAACGATCTTCATTCCTACCGATTAAAAAGGAGCTTATGTTATCATCCGGCCTCCCGAGGAAGTTTTATAAAATTTACGACGATGATTCTTTTAGTTTATTTCAAAAACCTTGCGCAGGCGACACCTATTGTAATTTTGAGAATTACCCATTATATTATTTGATTTAAAATGATGACGACATAGTTCTTCTATTGTTCTATCATTAACTATTGTAACCGAATTTAATATTTAATTTCAATTGTTATTTAACTTTTAATTACAATTTTCTTATTAATGTGTGTTACACAGTTTAAAAAAATAAATAAAATTAAAGATATAAAAATATAGTTCGAAGATAAGTTTAAGCTGTTAGAAAGTATTTTTATGTATATTTAAGAATCCATCGCCAAATTATGAATTAGGATTAATTGAATGGCACGGGATTTTAATCAATTTTGATATTTTAGAAAGAACAATTTATTACTTTAAGTGTATTATGTTACTTACTTTTTAATCAACAATAATAAATGTTTAGTTGGAACCGGCAAAAGTCAGCGATTTAGAGCTCTGACCCCAACCTAAAATATTAATGGCGGTTGTTCTTTAAAAATATTGACTATATATTTATAAAGGGCTTCCTACAGATGTCGCTGCTAGCCCTTTCCTAACCAAACTTTGTTGTTCCAATCTTCATCTTCCAGTTCCGTCTTTTCCAAGGCTTCGCACACTTTGCCTCTCCACCACTGTCTTGGCCTTCCTCTCATTCTACTATCTATAGGTTCAGTCCGTTATCCTTTTTATTCACCTGTTTTCGCAACTTCTTTCAACGTGTTAGTACCATTTAACCAATAACAAAGAGGAAATACTCTAGAGGACTAGAATGTTTGAGATACTTCAACATGTAGAAGCTACTAGTTTGGAATCAGGCCTACGACTAAATAGGACCAAATGCTGTTTGTTGATTGTGGACAGACCTCAGACAATCAGGATGCCACTTCGACTCATTCACGATATAGTAACCAATAACACTGTTATTTATCTTGGCGCAAAAATAACCAACAAGGGAGTATCCAAACCAGTAATCAAGAGGATTGGAATGGCAAAAAAAGCTTTGGGCAGACTAGTTAAAATCTGGCAAGACCACAATTTCCGGAAAATGACCAAAATAAGACTTCTCAAAGCGCTGATATTCTCCATCGCAAACTATGGATCAGAATCTTGGACGTTAGACGCAGCATGCCGCAAGAGAATAGAAGCGTTTGAAATGATATGTTACCGCAGGATGCTGAGAATCACTTCATAGAACAAATATCTCCATAAGCAGAGAACTGAATATTTGGGATCATGAAAGGCTTCTCCCAAGAATCTAGAGGTGCTTACTTAAATATTTCAGTAACGGTATAGAGAAAATTGTGATCCAAGCGAAAGTGGACAGCAAAAGAACGAGAGGCAGATCTCCTGTAAGATTCATGGACCAAATCAAGAACCTTACAAATATGTCAATAGTAGAAGTCATGAGAACTGTAGAGGATAGAGAAGCATGGGGAAGGCTTGCACCATGAATAGTCACGACGCTCGAAAGCGAGCAACGACTGGAGAGAGAGAGAGGAGTTTGCTCCTTCTTTTACAACAGTAAAATATTGTGTGGTAGGTATTGATGCGCCAAAATTGGTGAGAGTATGCAAGTTAGCAGACACGGTGGGCATTTCAAAAAGGGTTTTTTATCAAATATTTACTAAAAATTTAAAGATCAAAAAGCTGTGCACAAGATAGGTGCCACGATTACTCACAATGGAACCAAAACAGCTTCGCAAATTATTTATTATTTCCGATAGAAAAACCACCGTGCGTTTTATTGAATATTTATTCAAGTTTCCAGCCGTGCAGATGGGTTATTATAGTCAGCACTAACTTTTACCACGAACGAATCTGTCGAACTGGTCGATGTCAATACAGTTACTTATTCCATATACCAGCAGTTTTGAACTATTTGTTATCGTTGGTAAAGTAGGAGCTATTGGTTGCTATATGTTTGAATCTGATTATTTGCCGGAGTAAAACTTCTTATGGGACATTATACGCACAAAGAGGAGACGCCGAGAATAGTCACCCGGCATTATTTATTTATAGCAGAATATTTAACTTATTTTTTAATATCACGGGGAAGGTTAGAGATTTTTTGCAATGGATTTTTATTAAAAATATGGGAAATTTTCGTGATTTTCCACGGGAAATTTTTTTTATTTATGGCAGGTCAAGTTGCTTATTTTTTATTGCAAGATAAAATGAGCAAATAATACCTGCGATTCTTTAATTTTTATACACTCATTGACAGTTGTTACATACCATAAAAAATTTCACATCTGACGTCGTTAGTTTTTGACTGACACATAATAATTGATTTTTATTTTAGGTCGCATTCCAGGATCGACTGTACCCACGGACGGTGAGTTTCTTTTAGTCGAATTTATGACTTTATTAAACTAGAAAAATAACTCACTTCAAATGTTTTATTTTTTAGAAAGCGATGATTCCCAAAACAACCATGGATCAGGTAAGTTTTATGTTTAAGCAAGAAAATAATTTGATTAAATTAATAGAATATTTAAACCAGAATGTTAAACAGACAATTCCACTTCAAGCAAACAAACCGGGGCTTTTAGATTTTAAATTAATAAAACTTGATTATACAGAGTGGACCAAAAGTTTGGAAACGGACAATTATCTCGTAAATTGCTAGTCCGAATTGTACAAAAATTGAGATGAGCCTATTTTGAGATACGGACATTTCAGATTTTCAATATCGTCAGATTTGCCGTTTCTCTGATATTATTAGTCACTTTGGTTTTTTAAATACATCACCCTGTATGTTCATTCATAATTGGAATCTCCTCTTTAATACGAGTTTAGTCATATGTGACACTTATGATTTTATGACAAGGTCTGGAAAAATGTGGTAGACGCATTCTACCATCGATTAGGGTACTGTCAACTGTCAACAAGTAATCATTGTGTTAAAAATGTTATCGTTCAATTGTTACTTTTAAATTTAGTTGAAAATAGTTTTATTAAAAACATTATTGAGATTATTAGGCGTTGCCACACTTCTGTTTTATTTATTTAAGACCTTCTAGGCTATACATAGAATCATAAGTGTTACATATGGCTGAACTCGCATTGAAGAGGAGTTTCCAATAATGACTGAACATACAGGGTGACGTATTTAAAAAACCAAAGTGATTAATAATAACAGAAAACGGCAAAACTGACTACATTGCAAATGTCAAGTCTGGAATCTCCGTATCTCAAAATAGGCTCATCCCAAATGTTGTACCATTCGGACAAGCAGTTTACGAGATAATTGTCCGTTTCCAGACTTTTGGTCCACTCTGTATAAGCTATAAAACAAATATGTATTACAAAAAAAAATCATAAGGTATAGGATTTTATTTTATCGTTGATCTTCGATCTCGTAGCACTTATGCAATCTGGATCACAAAAACTAAGAAAGACTCTTCATATTTACCCATTGAAATGTTGTTTATAGTATAGCAAATGTATTGATTTAGTTCTTCGGTGTTAGCTGAGGATTAATGTAGACTGTGTTTTTTAGATATCCCAACAAAAAAAAAATCTAAATAGGTAAGATCTGGGGATCGTAAAGGGAAACGAATATAATATTTTTTGGATAAAGCTGTCGTTGGTGTAGTTCGTTGGAATTTTCATCAGTCACCTACTATTACATTTATTGACGTATCTATTCAGGTTAACACGGGCTCCGTTATTAAAGAAAGTGCCTTCTACGCCACCATGCGTATATGGTTTGGTAGCGGCACCCTGCTTCATAATAACTTAAATCTGCAGCAACCTGCTATCTCTGATTTGGGACCGATTAGTTAATAGTGTTTGTGCAAAATTAAGCTGAGCTGCTTTCTCTTTGTGGAAATGTGCCTTCTCCATTTGGATGCCAAGAAACTTCACCCCTTCTCGCTGGGAGAAGAATATTATTTAATCTAACGGGGGCATGTGTTTTTACGATTCATGAAAATCACATGACCTGATTTACTTTTTTTGACTTTGATTCGCCATTTAATCAGCCAAGGCTGGATTTGGAGTAGGTTAAGTTAGGTTAGGTATCATGTAAGTGGGGCATAGGTGGCCACTGCACTGCGACCTTTAGTGGGTCTAATGTGGCTCACCCCTAAAGGTTACAGTTCACCACACAATCCAGCCCTTCTCACGAAGTTTTAGGTTGGTATAACGAAATATATTGAACTTTCTTCTTCCCAGACAAGGGCATGAACATAGTATATGTTTAGCAAATTCGTCTTCCACGCAGCAAAACCGACAGTTCGTTTGTTGGCTCAGATCTATCCTTCCGAGATGGTATCTTAGACGAATGTGTCCTGTAAGCAGTCCTGTTAGAATTCGCAGGTCGTTCCTGCTCCATTCTAGGATTTGCTTAGTTGTGTTTTTTGAGGGTTTAGGTATGAAACGCCTTTGAGTGAGTCAACCCTGTTATATCGGACCAGTGCGTGAGTCTTTTTCTCTCCGCCCAGTCCGAAATAATTGTTTTGGCGGTACTTGTAGTTACTCCAAAGACCGGTTCTGGTCCAGTGAATGCAGATTCGGCTTCCTGTTTTGCAAGGGTGTCGGCTTTTTTTACCTCCACCTCCTAGTGCCCAGGTACCCACAGTAGGGTCACTCTGTTGTTCGCACCAAGGTACTCAAGGTATTCGATGCAATTCTATACAAGTTTAGAATTTATCTTGTTGGAGCTCAGTGCTTTTAAAGCAGCCTGGTTGTTATACTTTTGTTTTCCTTTTGCTAGAGGTCTATTAGTCAGCTTTCTTGCACACATAAATGTTACAGTTTCGAATACCGCTAAATATCGGGATATACTTTTAATTAAAAATTTTATTTTATTATTTTAAGTAAGATTTTTTACTCAATCAATCGATCACTGGTAGATTAGTAGTGATAGAAAACAGTAACATTACCTATACGAAACACGATGTTGATTAACCCAAAGCGGTTTATTCCAAAGATATTAATTAAATCAAAATATTTGCAACTTATTGTGTATTACTGTTTATTTTTTGTATTTTGAAAAAATATTTATTTTCAGTTAGATCAAACAAAAAAAATGTGGATGCTTTGGGTAAGTTCAAATAAAATTATAAAAATGTATATTATACTATAATTTTTATTTTTTTGTCGAGAAGTTTAAAACATATAACGTATTTTTTTTAATAGAAAAAAATTACTTTGATAAAAACTTCTTACAAATAAAAATTATTTTAATTTAAAAAAAAAATCAAGATATTTTGGACTCTTATTCACGAGGTAAAAAACAGTTTCATTCATAACACAAAACGCAAAAGTTATTCCCTATAAATTATTCGCTATTAATGTTTTTAAAAAAAAAAAATACAAAAAAGTTGTTATTATTACGGAACCTTATTAAATGCTATAACCGTACAGTGGGATGCAGATTGCAAGGTAAAAACACAACAAAAATACCGTATTTGGTTTTAAATTTTTATTTCAAAAATATACCGTATGTCTACCATATCAAACATGATAGTTGTAATTTTTATAGCTTTTAAAATAAAAATGGAGATGTGTGCACGTAGCATAACCAATAAAATTTCTCATGTATTTTGTGCAAATACACCTATCCCCCTATTTACACGGTACTTGTTTTACACGTTTTCGCTTTTACACGGTTTTCCAAATAAGTTTTTTTTTGTTTTTATCGCACTCTACTAAGATCTTACAAAAAATTCGAAGCAATTGTTAATAACCGATTTTATTACCACCTCTCAGAATGTAAATATTTCTGCTTCAAACATCGAATCGGCACAAATAACTTCGAGTGATGAAAGTGAATTCCAACCTTCGATTCCGAAAAAAAGAATGAGAGTAATTTCTGATAGTGATGAAGTATAATAAAACACCTTTGGTTTTATTTTTTGTTCTTCTATTTAATGTATTGTAATTAAATAAAAAAACAGTGTTTCCGTAATATATTACATATTTTAACCTGTCAATGCATTTTATTTTTATTTCTGTTTATTTCTGCAAGCTTTTCGATTTACACGGTTTTGACTTGAAAATTTTTAATTTTCGATTTACACGTTTTTCTCAGGAACGTATCTACCGTGTAAATCGGGGGATAGGTGTAATTTATTTTTGTCACTTTTAACATTAATGTACAGGGTGAAACAAAAAAGTAGATCATAAATTTAACCATATATTCTGGGGTCAAAAATAACTTGATTAAACATAACTTACCTTAATGCAAATGTGCACACAAAAAGTTGAAAAGTGCAAAATGAAAATTGATTTTATTCAATATTTCATAAACCGTTTATTTGCATAAAATACACAAAATATTTTATTAGTTATTATAGCTCACTTTAATAATGTTAACCATGGCATATTTACAGTAACTATTTAACTATAATATTTCACGTTTAAAATCTGGGAAATTATACACTTTCACGGTCACCTGGTTTTTTTGGCATAAAAAATCGAAAAATCAGTCAAAACCAGTTGTGAAGGATTATATGTGAAAAGTCAATTTTTTTTTGCATTTTAAGTCATAAAGCTGTGAGAAGTATTAATTTTATTTAATTATTGTATTTTTTCTATAAATCTGCCACAAAAACAATTAATTTAAAAAAAAATTCTAATTCTAATTCTAATTTTTTATGCTCAAAAAACCAAGTGATTGTAAAAATGTATAATAACCAAAATCTGTACGCTACTGTACTTTTGATAGCTTATTACAAAATTCATTTATAACAATATAACTTTTATGGTAATTTTTTTTGTGGGCAAATTATACCGATGAATATAGGTGGGTAATTTAAAGTGAATAACCCTGTACTAATTACATAACAAAATAATTAACTTCCCAGTGGAAGTTATAGTAATGGGTCCGATTTTGCGAATCCCGAATTTTGACATATCTCCACATTTCAAGCTCCCCAGAGTCGAATACAATAGTTTTTAAGTAGACGTCTGTGTGTGTATGTACGTATGTGTGTTCGGAATTATTTTTCGTTTCGATTATCTCGAGAACAAAAAATGATATCGACAAGGGGCCAATTGCATTCGACGCATAATTACGCAACTTTAAAACTGATTGGATTTTCAGCAAAATCAGTCAAGCTGTTTTTATGAAGAATCAAAAAACTAAAAAAAATGGTAAACTTTCGGAATTTTTTTCGTCTCGATTATCTCGAGAACATATAATGATATCGACGTGGGACTAATTGCATTCGACAAATAATTACCCAACTTAGAATTGATTAGATTTTTTTGCAAAATCGGTTAAGCTGTTTTTAATGGAGAATAAAAAAAAACTAAAAAAAATGGTAAACTTTCGGAATTTTTTTCGTCTCGATTATCTCGAGAACATATAATGATATCGACGTGGGACTAATTGCATTCGACAAATAATTACCCAACTTAGAACTTATTAGATTATCAGCTAAAAAGGTTTTTTATGGAGAATAAAAAGAATTAAAAAAATGGTAAAATTCCTGAATTTTGCAATTTATAAATAATACTATTTTTAATACAGAATTTTAGGATCTTTTGAAAAATATGATTATTGCATGTTGGAAATATTTGTATGAAAAATTTGATGACTATAATTTATAAAAAGAGATAGTTTTAGAAAACAAAAATGGAAATTGAAAAATTTTAAACTTGTGTCGGTATTGAGAGAATAGCTTTGAAGACGCTATAAAAATTATTGTTAGTAATAATCCAGCATTGTTTAAAACAATTCAATATTGGTACTAACAAATAATTATAATAATTAAAAAAAAGTCAATTGTTATAAACTATTGAAAATAGCTCCCGCTCATGAAATATTAAGAAAAAGTTTGAAAGAATATGGTTGACATAAACAGAATATTGTTAATGAAAATTATAATTTGTTATAAAAAATTTTAAATAGTTTTTTTACAATAATTTTAATAATTATTATTATAACAACAAAACATGGTATTTTTTCATTCTTTCCACTGGAAAGTTAGTCGTATGGATTTCTATGGTCGCACCTAGACCACTGATATTTTTATTTTGTTTTAGTCAACCTTCCAAGCGTAGCTAGAGGTGAGTGAACAATTAATTAGTATTATTTTTATTATTATTTATTAGTATTATTTTTAAATAAATTGGTAAAGTAATTATTTAATGTATGGTATAAAATTTATTTTCATAGAGTTGTCAGCAAATATATCAGCTAATCTGTACATATAAATAAAATTGAAAACTATCAATGATTTTGGAAGATTTGCTCTGGTTTTTTTTATCTTAATCTTAATTTTCATTTTACCCTACAAAAATACGAAAAATATGAAAAAAAATACCCATGTGATATAAAATGCCTTTTATAAGATTTTCTACTATAATTTTTAAGGGACAATCTCTTTTTTAAAATCAGCAGTAATGTGACAGTCCCAAAAATTTTTTTTGTTGAGCTGTGTTAATAGATTTTTATAACTTTTTTTCTATAATTTAAAAATTAAAAAATATATTTATTGAGTTTTTAAATAAGCGTATACTTTCGAAAAATATATTAAACATTTTTATTTATCTCCAGCTTTCAGTTTTTTTGGTGATGATAGTAGCAACGATGATGATGATGATTATGATGATGATGATTATTATAATAATGATAGTGGCTACAATGATGATGAAGATGATGATAGTGATGATGATGATGATGATTATTTTGATGACGATTACGACGACGATGAAGGTATTTTATAAAAATAAGTTTTTTTTATTATTAATAATTAGGTAGTTCATAAATTTTAACTTAGCTGACAATATATAAAAAAGTACACTTTAAAACCACAACATTACTATAATAAAATTATTTATTGTAACGTTATACTTAAAATACACTAAGGGTTCGAATTTAATCAACACATTTATTTATATACTATACTGCACAATTTATATAAACTAGTAAACACAGTATTTAAAATTTAGATACAGACTAACTGCAGCGATTGGCAGTCGAATATTTATATACGATGCTACTGTCCAGCAAAAACTCGAAAGCTCGTTTGCGTAATCTAGAAAGGGTGAGATCGCTTCATCGAAAATTCGTGATTCAACGTGGAGCGCTTGAATATTTTAGTCGTAGGTTGTGACTTATCGTACCGGCCGGCTCGCATACGTAGCAAATTCCAGTGGCGTATCGCAAAATTATTTAATGTGCGATAAAATTTAAAGTTCGTTTTTATAAAAAAAAAACAGCTATTGAGTTGTTTAAATTTTAAACCATAACATTTATTAATAATGCAATAGTATTTATTAAAAAAACTATACTATACTTTGACCAAACCAAACTTAAAAGATGGTAAAACATAGGTTTCTAATAATTGTTTTAATATATAAAGTCAAGCCTTTTTCCTGTGGTAGTAGGCAGAGACTTCTTCTATTCTATTAAAGATAAAATATATATGTTACAAAGTTATTATAATTAGAACACTGATTCTTTTAACTTTTAAGTCTGTAGGACTTTATCCAAAAGATAGTTACTTAACTTAAAATATTTTTACAAATAATAATATTTAAGCATCCTATCGATCACTTTCGGTAAATGATACAAATAGACTCAGGCAGGAACAGGTTGATTCCATCAATAGAGATCTTGAAGCAATCGTCGAGTGGGGAACCAACAATCTTGTTCAGTTCAACGCCCAAAAAACACATAGTGCCACGTTTTCCAAGAAAGTGAATTCTTCAAATCATCCCATCACAATGTCCGGAAATACCCTTGAACCAAGTCCCTCCATCTCGATTTTGAGAGTCACGGTGTCCAATAATATGTCTTGGCATGACCATGTTGCTAACATCGCAAAGTCGGCAAGCCAGAGGCTAGGTTTTCTGTGGAAAGCTAGAAAGTTTCTTACTCCTGATCAACTGTTGACGACGTACAAGGCTCAAATCCGACCTCTACTGGAGTATTGCTCGCACATTTGGGGTTCAGCACCAAGGTATTCTCTTCGTCTTCTAGATTCCATTCAGAAAAGAGCCATTCGTTTGATAAACAGCCCAACTCTCACAGATACCCTTCACCCTCTAGAACATAGAAGAAGAGTTGCAGACCAGTCATTGCTCTACAGATATTTCCATGGCAGATGCTCCAGAGAAATAAAAACTCTTGTACCACCATTGGCCACATTCGGCCGAAGAACTCGGCACGCTGATCAGTCTCACCCATTTACTCTCAAGATTGACACTACAAGGACCAATCTTTATTAAGAATCCTTCTTTTACAGGGCTGCTACGGAATGGAATAAGCTTCCAAAATTAGTTTTTCCAGAGAACTATGACCTGCAACTTTTTAAAGCGTGTCCACAATCATTTCCTTTCTATAATCCCTTCCCCTTCTAATAGTCGCAGTAAAAAAAAAAAAAGTTAAATAACAATAATTTATAAAACTAAACTAAATAAAACAAAACCAATTTTACAGTTTTTAGGACTGTCAAAAAAACTCGCAACTTCACTGTACTACAGCATGATCATACCTCGAAACAGATTTCACGATGTTTTTAAAAATAATAATGACCATCGGAGGTTACAAAATCGCCATTAAGTATGTAGTTTTTGCTTGCGATTTTGGCCGTTTTGCAGTCTAGGATAGTTTCCATGATCTCTACTTATTTTTGTAATACCTTCTGTAAACGCATTAGCGTAAAATAGTTGTTTCATAAGGGTTGTAAATTCAAGAATTACGTAACCACCAAGATTAATCGTGGACTGTATATTTTGAAAGGTTTGATTAGCTTATCCATTAGAAAGAATGTAACCAGCTTTAATAAAAAACGGACTTACCATAACATAGCTCGTTGATTCCAATGCAAGTAATAGAAATCCTTACTGTGAGTTTCCATGATCGACCGTTTTTGCTCCAAATATGAACTTTTAGATGTAATAAGTCGATTGCAATGTCTTTCGTTTTGATATCTTTGCAAACACAGGAAAGTCTCCTGAGAGTTTACGCACATGTAATTGCACAAGGGTACAGTGGGTAACAACTTAATCACGAAGGAACGAACTGCTACCTAACACGTAAAGCGGTATAAAAACGTAATTAGAAAGATGAAGCTGATACCACCCTCTGAGAAAAAATAACAATTGAGAGATACCGTATATGTAGAATTGAATGCTTAATGCATACTTTGCTTAATTTGAACTGCTTCGTTCCGTTCTATTATTCGAGAGACTGAAAAATGTATGCATTGAAAATCAGTCCTTTTCAATAATGATAAGAATTGGACAGAAACTTAACGTTACTTCTATTGAAATCAAAACATAAGCGTCGCGCCGATTTATTCGTAGAAATAAAGGGAGTGGCGTGAACTTCTACATTTTATTTTCAGATGATTCGAAGACATTTCATAAAATTGGTAGGATGAAATTTTTTTAAAAATATTATCACTTCGTCCTGCGTTAATAAATTTATAACGATTATATTTTTACCAAAAAACTGCTTATTATTCATTTTAATTTTTTTTTTATTTCTAGATAACCATCTAACCAAAACAGAAATAACAGAAATTGTGGAGGAAGGTTAGTAATATTAATATTTTTTTTACAAGATCTTAATTATTTAATACAGCATATTTAAAACAATGTTAACATTACTTATTGCCACGTTAAATAGTTGTCTTCTGTGGGAGGGTCCTTCTGCTACGTGTCATTTAGTAGTCATAAAATTTACTTATTTTTCTGAAAAAAAGAACAGATTGTATAGGGTCCGTGGAGTTAAACAAAAAAAAACGTATTACCAGTAATTACTGTGCAATTCTTGCACTGAACTTTTGTATCGGTTCCTACAGACTCTTTTATGTACTTATAGTTTCCCTGAAAGAGAGGCATAACAAAACCGGATTTCAAAAGCCAAGCCGTTTTGAAAGCATTGACCTCTCAGTTTATCATCTCACGAAACGTGATGAATTTTAAGAATGCTCTGGAGGACATATCAGACATAAATGTTACACTGGTATGGATTCCAGGACATTTGGGGTCAAAAGAAAACGAGGAGGCAGATACACTGGTCAAAAAGACAGTCCTTATCGGACCTGAACATAATTCAGAAGCTCTGGTTCAATGAAATAAATTCACAGTTTAGAGGCACACGAAAAAGTTCATAAAAGAACCCTTTTATGCAACCATGCCAGACCTGCTCAACCGTACTAGACTAAGAGTAAACTCCGAAAACACCTTTGTAGGTTAGAAGTGGCTAAGAACAATAAATACTGTTCCTGTCTTAAAGAAGAAAAGACGGCGGAAAACGTCCTATGCCACTAAGAGTGGTCTGGCAAGATGCCGGTTCCTGAGCGTAGGCAAATAGCCAGGGAGTTACATCGGTATCTCCAACAGCCTCTGAAAGTTGGTAAAACAACTGGGGCTGAAGGAGATCTAACCATAGGTACAATAGACCTTATTAGGTCGGAGTGCATACTTAGCCTCCCAGTAGAATCATCTTCTTCTACTTCTTCTTTAATTAGATCTGTCGATCTGTTAATTGGGTCTCCTTAGAATCTCTTGCGATGTCGATTGCGAGCTGTCCTTCCATCTCTCTGGTGATCTTCTTGGGGGTCTATCTCCCGCTGGTCTGCTCTGGAATGCTACCCGCGGTAGTTGATCTTCTGCCATTCGGGTAACATAAGCGTGCCATTGTCGTTTTCATTGCCGCCCCCATCTCACCACGTCCTGCACCTGATATTCATCTCTTATAACCTCGTACCTTACTCGGTCTCTTATTGTCTTTCCGAGTATACTTCTTAGGGTTGTCATTTCTGTTACACGCAGCATGCTTTTTGTTTTAGTTATCTCTTTTAGAGCTTTAATACCGTGAGTCATGATTGGCCTAACGCAGGTCTTGTAAATCTTGACCTTGCTGTCAATACGCATATATTTATTTGCCCGTACCACCTGTCGTAAGCATCCTGCTGTTGCGGTTGCCTTGTTGATCTGACTTCTTAAATCATTTATTGGATTGTGGTGGTCCGATATATCCATGCCCACGTACTTAAACTTGGATAGATTAATCCTGGACTACGAGCTTACATCTTATGAGGTCTTTGGTTAGGGTCATGCAATTTGATTTTGCTACTGATATGTTCATGTTTAGTATTGCTGCTGTTGGATGTAACTCATGAAGTAGTGGTTGCTGGTCATCCTCTGTTTCTGCAATGAGATCTGAGTCATCGGCGTAGTATATTATATTAATTTTGTGTCGGCCCATTCGATAACCGAGACCCATCGCTGACACTTCTATAATTTTTTCCATTATTGGGTTGAATAGAAATGGGCTAAGACTGTCTCCCTGACTGATTCCTACTGGTGTTCTCATGTTTTTCGTGTAGCTGTCTGCTGCTTCAATATTTGCGTAGTTGTCGGTATTAAGATTGTGTATGGCACGTTGTATTCGATTGCTTTTTCTTTTAATTGTTTCATTATGAATAAGGCCTATAATGGATCTGTTTCGTCTGAAACCCTGCTGTTTTTCTCTATTTTGTATTTGTGCCTTGAGCTTACATTTCAAGATGTGTGTGAGGAGCTTCCTGCTTGAATTAAAAAGAGTAGGATCTTATCGAATCTAATACTTTAAGTTGGTAATTAGATACCACTATACCGGTGGTTACATAGTCGTCTTAATTTTTATTATTTATTATACAGTTTGCAAAACGTAACTTGCTGAAATCGATTTCTGTAAGGTTTACAAAAAAAAATGTTTGAACGTCTCTGGTAGTAGCTAGAAACGTTTATTTACCATAATTATTCATAGGTATGCAGTGTCTACACTTCCTACCAAATATGATAAAGATTAATTAAACAGTTTAAAAGTAACGGGGAAAAATCATTATTAAATTATTTTATCCAAGTGAATTGGGTTAAATCTAATTATTTTGAACCCAAGGTTCTACAGTTTATTTATTTCCCATTAATAATGATACATCCTGTATTTTCGTCCATTTAGGAATCATAAAATGTCTTTTTTAATGAGATCATATTACAAAGTCATATTAAATATTTTTTTAGTTTGTTTATTAATATATACGATAATGTCAAAATAATTTTAATTTTTGTTTAGTACTGAATGGAAAATACACATCTGAAGAAACCAAAAACAACTGTGAGTTTTAAACAAATACATTATTAAACAAAATAAGCTTTTAAACATTAAACGTTGCTTTTAATTTTAAATTGTTGTATGGGAAGTTAACAAAAATTAAACTTTTAAATTTTTACATGAATATTTTACGAATCAAACTTAAGTATGTTTATAAAAATAAAAATAAATTAACCAAATATTTCAAATAAAATTAAATAGCATTACAAAAAGTAAAAACAACAATTATGTAAAATGTTTAAATACAGGGTGGCCAACCGAAAACGAAACAAAGCCATTTGCAGGAACCTCTTCAACATTTTAGAAACACGCTCAGACCCGTTGATTTTTGATTAAAGGGTGACACTCTTTTTCAGTATTTTTGACTCTACTACTTTCAACCCCAAGCAAAGGTAAGAATTACACCAAAATTATTAAATTGCATTGGGAGTTAAAGAAGATTTCTTTCAAAAGTTTTTACAATTCTCTATACAATAAATAGTATTTAAATTTTAAAATTCCGCCCATTACTTATTGAGAAATTAGATTTTTAATGTGAAACTTATCTGCAAACAATCACGAACGGTAAAAATGTCATTCATTCGAGTTATGTACACCAATGGTGTAAATTTAGTACCAATTTTTTGCTTTCCATTGCTTTGTGGCGATTTGTTATCACTTCTAAAAAACACAAATGGATACGATCAGGAAATTGCTAATCCGGGCCTAAATACATTACACGTAAAGTAGTGGATGTCAAATGATTTTCTAGTAACGTATTTTGCAGTGTTGGTTGGTAGTTTATTTAAGGCATTATTTCGCTTTACTTTATGTACAATAAATGTGCGAATAGAACAGCTCAGCCATTAAATGCACAACGTCAGTAAAAAGTATGTGCTAGAGTTAGTACAAAAATTTCAAGAGACGGAAATGTAGCTAATAAAAAACGAGATATATAAAAGCCTGTAGTTAATAAAGCTAGTGAAGTTGCAGTTAAAGTTTTGGGACATGTTCATCTTGATCCTACGTTGAGTACGAGGCTGCTGGCATCTGTGTCTGAGATCAATCGAACTAACATCCAAACTATTTTGAAGAAGAATAAATTCCATTCATATAAAATACGTTTAATCCACAAACTTAATGAGGATCATACTTACCGCCATTTGCAGTTTTGAGAAATAATGAGTGCGCGAGCAGGGAATGATCCACAGTTATTTTTTAATATCTGTTTTTCCGATGAATGCAGTTTTTTCTTGCACGGGACGGGAGGTGATTCAGACCCAAGAGTTTTTTACAAGGTACATACACAGCAACCGAAAAAATTAAAAGTATGGGCTGGCATTTGCGGTGACCGACTGATGGGTCCTTTTTTTCTACCAGACAATTTGACTGTCGAAATGTATTTGCAATTACTGGAAGACACTATTGACCCTGCCTTGACTGATATAATATATATATATATATATATATATATATATATATATATATATATAAATAATCCAAAGTATGACGAAGATCATAATTATTTTCAACAGGACGGTGCTCCTCCGCATTATGTGGCGATTGTTCGTCATTATTTTATCGCCCCTTGGTTTCTTTTTGTGGGGCGTCTGAAAAGTAAAATCTATAAAACACAACCAGCGTCGTTGGAAGATTTGCGTCAAAGAATCGTTGACTAGTGCCGTCGAATTACTCCGGAAATTCTTCGGAATGTGCGTGAACGTTTTAAACAAAATCTTTATTATTGTATGAAAGCGGGTGGTCATTAGTTTGAACAATTAATCAATTAAGTAGTATATAAGCAACTAAAATAATTGGAATTTGCAATTTTTTCCAAGCATTGGGAGAAAATGTAAAATTTAAAGACTATTGTAAGGAGAATTGTCACAGCTTTTAAAAGACATCTTATTCGACCCCCAATGCCATTTAAAAATTTTGGGTTAATTCTTACCCTTGCTTGGAGTGGAAAGTAGTGAAGTTAAAAATACCGGAAAAGAGTGTCCCCCTTTAATGCACAATCGACGGGTCTGAGCGTTTTTCTAAAAGGTTGACGAGGTTTCCGCAAATGGCTCTGTTTCGTTTTCGATTGGCCACCCTGTATACTGACTTTTAAAAAATCCGAATACCCAGCAAGAGTTAATCAATTTAAATAAAATAAATAGAAAATGTGCATTCGATAACTCTTCAAGGCATGCTTCAAATTTAAAGATTTGAGTTATCCTCAGAAATCTCATTCTAGGTGTCTTGAATTCGGTGTCGAAGGTCAACCTAAATCATTCAATGGCTGATCATATTTCTTACATGTTCGTATGGTGAAAAATCTGGGAAGCAAGAAAGCTAGGGAAGCAGTGTGACGTTATTTTCTTATAAATAAAGCATCCGACAGGTGGTCAATATCATTGCACATTGCTTTACCAGATTTAATCGCGCTTTTAAGCATGGTGAAACGTTGTAATATCTTAATCGTGATTAGAGGCTGCATTTAAGAGCTAAATCGGGATTAAAACTGTTGGTGAAACTGGGACTAAGTTCTATGCGGTCAGAAATTTGTCTGATTGAAAAACCGGCTTTCCGCTTACCAACAAGGCACCCTCTTTTAAATTCACTTAAATGATTGTGTTCCGAAAACTGCACGCAGGCATATTGACTTAATAAATTTAGCACAAATCGCTATGAAATATTGCTTTAAACTGGAGAAAACGCAGATTTAAAAGTTAGTCTTTGATAAAACAAAATAAAAAAAGGGTACACCTGCTAAAAAATTGTTGTCCATATTATTTTTGTTAAAGACTAAGTATAGAAAATTTTATTGCAATTAGATGATTCTTTCTGGGTATTTTACACTTCGTGTTAGGCAAATTTTAAAGAAAGTTAATATTTATTAATTTTAGATAAAATGGATAAAAAACTGGTAAAGGCAATAGTAACAGGTCTTAAAAAAGGTAAAATTCTGTAAAATCATTTAATATTTAGAAATAGTAATAACTGCATTACTTGATTTTAAAAATCTTTTTATACATAAAAATTCAGCTTCCGTATGTTTGTGTCCACAAAACTCAAAAAGTAGTTGATGGATTAACTTCAAATTTTTACACAACATTGCGTTTTAATGGAAAAACATTTTTATATGCTGTTTATTCTAAAGTTCCTACTGAAACGGGAAATTCCAAGCGTTTTATGAGGTTTAGATAAAAAAAAGTGTGTGAGTGTCGTGATTAACTCGGTTGTAACGTAGTTCCTTTCTTAGTATATTATTATTGTAGATTGTAGGGGGGGGGGTCGTGAAGGCCACGCAGCCTTTCAAACACCCCAAACCCTTAAGCTAATCGAGGCCCGGGATTCCGAGACTTCGAATAAAATTTATCATTTCCTGGGGACTGAGTTTCTGACATCGATGGGCTCCTTCTAGAAACTTAAGCCTCTTGCAAAAAAGCGCTAGGCATTCGCAAAGCAAATGTTCTGCAGTTCCAGCAAAGCTCTCGCAGTAGCGGCTACTATCACTATCTGTTTTCCCATATTTTTAAGATGATACCTCAGAGGGTAGTGTCCAGTGAGGAACCCCGTCATTAGTTTCAAGTCTTTCTTGTCCAACTCGAGAAGCTGTTTAGCTTTCCTTGGCGAAAGGCTTTTTGCTTGTTTTTGTCCTGGCACATTATGCCAGTGAGATTTCATTTCATCTGTTTCCCAGCGGCGAACCTCTTTTTTGAAGTGGGCTTTGGAAAGTCCACAGAAGGGTTTTGGACCGGAAAGTTGTGTATTTGCCCCTTTTTTGGCAAGGCAATCAGCTTCTTCGTTGCCTTTAACTCACTTGTGACCTGGGACCGACATCAGAGTAACCTGGTTGTTCGCTGCCAGTTGTCTCAGGGACTGTTTACAGTCTCAAGTCACCTTAGACTCACAAGTGTATGACTTTAGAGCTTTTAGTGCTGCTTGGCTACCTGATAAAATAAAATATAAATATTGTTATTGATAAACGTTTTATATTTTCTCTCATGCTTGTTTTTGCAATTTTAATGTTTTTTTAGTCAATTTGTCAAATAATTGGCTATAAAAAAATATGAGAGTTGTAATATAAACATTTTAGATTAAAAATAAATTATTTACATATTGTTGAACTTTAACTCTGACACTTACCTAGCGTCATTGTTATTATCTTTTATCTTCTTTCTTTCAGTCATAGGTTCGCGCTTATTGGTTTAAGCAGCCAATAAGTTCGCACCGGCTGTGCATGTGTAGTTGGTACACGGCATACGCGTCAGCTGTTTCATGTATAGTGACGAAAAAATCTTAAACTTTCTTTCGCCTAGCTCCCATCCGCCAAGCCCGTACCGTGCGATAAGGAACTTCGTTCCAAAAAACACTATAGGATCACTGTAGCTACACATTTTCTCACAATAATTCTTTAAGGTTATATTTACTACATTTCTTTGTACTACGCAAGTAGTTTTCAATTGCTACATTCATACCATACCCTTTGTTTTTTCCAGCGCCATTTTGGAAGGTTTTTGAACTGTTATTTATAGCTTACAGCTGGTCACTTTTTTAAGTTTTCAACCATATGAGATGACCCTCCATAATTTTAGGACACATGTTTATTTAAAAAAAGTTTTATTTTGATCCCAGCAATACGTCCTTAATATATCTACAATAAATTTTGAAACACTCTATATATAGACATTGGCTCTTTTGGCAAAGTTTTTTTTTATCACCATTAGGAATAGTCTAGACTCTATTATAGTAAAAACAGTTTTAATATTTTTATAACCGTCCAACATTTCCAAAAATACGTTATTACGAAGTAAAAATTTGATCATACTTTCTTTCAAATTAAATAGATTTATTGTTTTAAAAATTGGTTTTAAGTAAATTTAATTTTTTTAGCTTTAAACAATCACAACAAGTTTTCCAAGTTTAAGACGTGTCTAAGTGAAGGTTAGTTATAATTATAAATTATAATTATTGTAAATTAACTAATAAGTGATTTTTAAAAAAGATTGAGCTATATCTATTATTAATTGTAAATATGCTTTGAAACAAAAATTCAAAGCTTTGTGTCGAACTCATTTTTATAATCAAAGGCATACAGATTTTAACACTTGTTGATTTTTTTATATACCATTTAAGATAAAATAAGTTTTAATTTTGCTATTACCTTGATCTTTTTAACTATTTTTAGATATAATATTCGCAACAGCTTTTAGCTTTTAAAGGTTTTTATTTAAAATCTTCAACAGAACAAATGTTTTTTTAAAGAATTAACAACATTTTTATATAATTTCTAAGTTATTTACTTTTGAGGATACTTTATATAAGCTCTTAGAAATTCTTTAAACACTTTATGCTTAAGTTAACCACATGACTTTAGTTTATTATTGACGAAGATCGTCCAGTAAAAAAATTTGCTTTTTTAAAACACAAAATTATTTAAATTTTATATGCAGTAAAAATATTTTGGTTTTATAGGAAGCAGTTTTCTTATTTGAATGTTATTTTCGTGACTAAAATTAAAATTAAAATTTAAAACTACATAATATTTTATACAGAATTTGTTAGTTTTAAATATTTTTTTTTAGATTACCTGAAAAGAATTATAGAAAACAGTATTGAATATGAATTAAAAAATAATTATAGAATTAAAGGAAGGATGAATACATTAAATTTAAACAATACAATAGAAAAGATAGGTGAGTACATGAAACTTCGTGATGCTATTACTATTTATTGAATTATGCATCTAATAAAAAAGAGAATGGTTTTGGAATACCTAAATATTTTAAATGAAAATGTAAGCTAGCAATACTGAATGATAAAAGGTCATCTTTAAAATAAACCGAAACATAATTATAACAATGTTTATTTTATAAAAAAAATCACTGCTAAGCTTATTATACAGTATTGTTTCAAATAAAAGAAAAAAAATTCATTAGTAAATTTAGAAAAAAATCCTGAAACACGTCAATTTGGGGTTAAATCTTGCAACCATTTTTTTGAGGAGAAAACCGCTTGGCACCAGCGCCTTCAAATTAAGAGAGTAAAATCAGAAATAATAAACAGTATTGCCGTAGCAAACTAACTTTTCCAAACCGAGGCTCTTTCCTATTTAATACCCTTCGGTTCGGAAAAGTAAAAAAAAAATATCTGAAAGTTTCATCGCTCTAGCTCTCCTTCTGAAGTTATCGTGCGAAAAGTACAGAATGCGGTAAATTTGAGGATCACCTTGTACGGCAGCTACTTGAAGGAATGTACCGTTATGGCCCATCTTCGAACTCGGTCTTGTCCTTTGGGCAGTTTTAGTTTTAGTGACCTACCACCTCTCTGTTTTAAGATATCGTGCCCACAAGATTTTCCAACATACACTACACACAGACAAAATTTGACACAACCGTCACGCTGAAAATGGTGCTATTCGAAGCGTGGGGCCATGAAACGTGCAGCGCACATAGTTTTGGTGATTTTGATTTTTGGGGGTAAACCAATACTTTTCCTTTTTTACTCTTCGGTTCGGAAAAGTAAAAACTTACTTTATAAGCTACTCTAAAAAACTAAGTAAACATCCCAATAGACTTATCTCATGGCGCAGCCAACCACACAGCTAAAGCTTAATCGCTACGCACCACGTGACCTTATTAATGGATTTTAAGCTTTGCATTGTTTAAAGTTTTTGTTTTTTAGTTTGTATTTCCAAATTGAAACGAATTAGACACTAATTATCTACACATGGCGCCAAAGGTTTTGCAAAGGCCAGTTTTAGTGATAAATTTGATTTTTTTTTTATTGAAAATAGTCGAAAATAGATCTATCGTGTGCGACTTTTAGAAGGGGGAGGTATTATAGAAAGGAGATGATTGTGGACTCGCTTTTTGAAAAGCTGCAGGTCATAGTTCTCTGGAAAAACTGATTTTGGAAGCTTATTCCATTCCGTAGCAGCCCTGTAAAAGAAGGATTCTTGATGAAGATTGGTCCTTGTAGTGTCAATCTTGAAAGTAAATGGGTGAGACTGATCAGCGTGCCGAGTTCTTCGGCCGAATGTGGCCAGTGGTGGTACTAGAGTTTTTATTTCTCTGAAGCATCTGCCATGGAAATATCTGTAGAGTAAGATGTAGCTGAAGATGATGATGATAAAGGGGCTGATGTGCTAATAGTAGCCTCTCCACTGCGTCATTTGCAGATCAATTGTGTGTGCCCTCATGTTATGTTAGATATTCCTGTCTAGAACTGTCCTTATCACTAGACTCCATAGGCCAGACCTTGGTCCTTCATATATTGGGAATTACTCCTAAATAAGGTATTCAATTTGGAAAATTTCTTTTTTTTATTTGGACTTTACTGTATAAAAACATATCGTTTATTAAAATTACCACCGTATAAATTTTTTTTAAAACATTTAAAACATTATTATTTACAATTTTCAGGTAAACCCAAACAATTAAACCTAGCTGAATTGCTCAAAGGTTAGTTTTATATACAATTTATGTAATTAAATCTAGTTGCTACATTATATAAACTCCTGGACAATATAAAACTATGCAGAAAATTAATTTAACTTCTCTTGTGTCCATTTTTTAAGTATATAAAATATTTGATTAAAAGGCTATGCATATTTTGTCTAGTTTTTAATGACAGCTTTTAACACAAATCGTTAAGATTTATACTTTTAAAGAATTTGTTAAAATAAGAAGATAAACAACTTTGTGTTGTACTTGCGACAGATTTTCGTTAAAAGTAAATTGTTCCTTTTTTAAAAGTAACACGTTAGATAAAGGAATGCTTAGAAGGTTTGGATACGTAGAAAGGATGGATGAAGGAAGATTGACGAAACAAATTTATAAGGCGAGTGTAAATGGACGGTAGAGGTCGACCTCGGAGAACATATCTTGATCAGATCAACATTGTTTTAAAGAATGGCCAGGTCAAGAGTAACAACAACCGACGAGCATATATGTGATCACTGATGAAAGTAGAGGAAGCAAAAGATGTGTGTAAGAACCGTAGCAAGTGGAAGGAAGTGGTCTTTGCCTACATCTATGGGAAAAAGGCGTGACTATATGTATGTATGTAGGGTAACATGATTAACAGTGGATCAGAAATTGCTGTAAAAATTCTAACAGAGGTCGACTTATGTACCTAGTTCTCAAATTATAATAATTCCAACATCGTTGAAGGTTTAAAAAAAAAAAATTTGTTTAAAAAAAATCGCTCAGTGGATCAAACGTATAGATTATGTTAAATTACAAAATAAAAACACAAATAACATTTTTACATATTCTCACACAATTTTTGATAATAAGACTTATTCAAACGGTTCAACCACTAAGCCAGTCCATACCGGCGATTTGATTGGTTTGCCGTGACGAAGGCATTTTAATGTTATTATACCTAGCCATTTCGAAGGCTACTTAACGACAATCTTTGATAGTAAGTCCATGAAATAATAATGCTCATTTTTTGTAATAGTCCCGAAGCATATTTTATTGTGCTTCGAAAAAAAACTTTATTTACTCCATAGTTTGATGTTATTTTTATATCCTTTTGGAAGACAGCTCTTTTTGTCTTTGCCCAATATCTTTGTAGGGTAGTAAAAGGTATGTTTGTTTCTGAAGATACGTTTCCGTTATTAATAGCATTAAAAGCTAATTGCATTTCCTCTTTGGTATGAGCACCTATTTTCCTTATATTTAATTTATTTCGTGGCATTTTGTAACGAAAGTAGCTTGAATTCATAAATAATATTGGCAATATTTTGTTATAAATCATATGGTAGTGGATCGTGATACGCTGTGTACCATTCGATTTAGTTATTTTTGAAAGCCAGTCATCACTAACAAGAAATCGCTGTTACATAATTTTTATCTTTATAATGTAAATAAATAACTACGTTTAATGTCTAAGTTTAGACACATAGTTTAAACGCAATATAAAGAACGTGTTTGAGAAAATATTACTCACGTTTTTTTTTGGCGACTGTCACAAATTCAACTTTTCTCTTCTAACACATCTATTTGTCGTGACTACCATAAACTTACTAAATGGGAAGAAAGTTATAAAGGAATGTATATCAACATCAATCATTGATTTTCTCTATTTTCCGATATGGGGCTGAAACATGGACAATTAAAGCAGCAGACAGAAAAAGGATTGATGCGTTCGAGATGTGGTGCTGGAGGCGCATGCTTAGAATTCCGTGGATGGCGCACAGGTCGAACGAGTCAATTCTTAAAGAACTGAACATTCGCAGTAGACTTTCTTCCACTTGCCTTGCGAACATATTGGAATTTTTCGGTCACATCGCGCCAAGAGACAACCTGGAGAGGCTCATAGTTTACGGAAACACAGAAAGACGAAGGGCTAAAGGACGCTCGCCAACCCGATGGGCCGATCAGATCCAAGAGGCCACTGGTTATTCGTAAAACATCCGGATGGTCATAAACGAGTCTGGCGCGAAGACCGGCAGAGAGGTTTGCTACTTGCAATATCTTTGTAAGGATTCCATTCGGCGGTGGCTTTGTTATGTTCTGGGGTGGTATGTGCTTTAACGATCGCACTAAATTAGTCCGTACGGGATCCATAAATGCTAATTACTATCTTGCAAATATTGTAATAGAACATGTGATGCCTTTCGGACACCAAAAGGCCCAGATCTGAATCTGATCAAGCAATTATGCTATCACCTTAAGAAAAATGTCAAACGTGAAATACCTACATCTGGAAACATAAGAGAACTTAACAATGCAGTTTTCACAGTAAGCCAACAGATTTCTTAAAATTTTATCAAAAATTTAATTACGAGGGCAGTTTGATAAGTCAGTGACTTTTTGAATTTCCCGCGCAGTTACTCCAAATGCAACGGTGCTGCCGTCAACTATAATCTATCAGTGGGCACACTTTCTAATTTTGAGTGACGCCGAACGTCCAGGTCGCCCAAAAGAAGTGATCACGCCGGAAATCGTCGATAAAATCCATGAAATGATATTGGATGATCGGAGAATGAAAGTGCGTGAGTTGGCTCATGCTGTAGGTATCTTAACTGAACAGGTACATCATATTTTACACAAATATTTGGACATGAAAAAACTCTCTGCGAGATGGGTGCCGCGATTGCTCACACTCGACCATAAGGGCAATCGTGTGACCACTTCAAAAGAGTGTTTAGCGATGTTCAGCCGTAATCCGGACGAATTTTTGCGCCGTTTTGTTACTGTGGATGAAACATGGATCCATCACAACACGCCAGAGACCAAGAAACAATCGAAACAGTGGGTTCCTCGGGTTGAACGTGGACCAAAGAAGGCGAAACAGAGTCTGTCAGCCAACAAGGTCATGGCCACAGTTTTTTGGAATGTATCGAGCTAAAAGGTGATTATGTAAAAAAATAAAAGGTTTATTTGCGGAAAAAAAATTGTTTTATTCAAAAAGTCACTGACTTATCAAACCGCCCTCGTATAACCACGCCTAGAAATGTGATCCGAAGTAGAGAAGATAACACACACGCTACTAGTGTTGCACTTACAACATTTGATTTTAAAGTATCCGAATACTTTTAATGTAACCAATGTCCATAAAAATTAAAAAAATTCAATTAAAATTAATTAATTATAGCAATTTGTGTGATTTAATATGTTGTTGCGTTAATTTGTCCAGGAGTGTATTTAGTCATTAAATAATCTATTGTGGATTATTACTTACATGATTTATTTTTGAATTTTAGTGCGTAGTAATTCACTTCGCAATGTAATACCAGTACACGCAGGTAATTTTTTTTGTATTTAAAAAATTAAATTAAAAATATTTATTTATTACATTATTAAATTAATTTTAAAAAATATTTTATTCTAACGGTTTAAATACATTTTCTTTTTAAAAATATTTCAATAAATCACAAAAATATTAATAAATAATGTATTACAATAAATTTCATTAAAGCATTATGTTATTATTTATAAATATATTAAAATGTTTTATGCATACTGTAATTTATTTAAAAAAAATATTTTTATTTTTACCGGACCAGTACAAAAGCAGAGTTCGGTTAGATTAGGTTATGGGGTTTACAATAGACAAGTACAAGGTGTATGATTCCTGCAGATGGCTGTTATTTAGGTCTGTAGGCCCTATGATAACGTAATATTATACGAGGGCTGTTTGATAAGTCAGTGACTTTTTGAATAAAACAAATTTTTTTCCGCAAATAAACATTTTATTTTTCTACATAATCACCTTTTAGCTCGATACATTTAGTCCAGCGTTTTTCTAATTTTTTCATTCCCCCCAAATAATAGGTTTTTTCAAAGCTCTCAAAATACGCGTTTGTTTCGGTAATGACTTCTTCATTCGACTCAAATCTCTTACCGCTCAGCCATTTTTTTAGGTTTGGAAACAGAAAGTAGTCGCAGGGGGCTAAATCTGGGGTAGCAGTTCGTATCCCAATTTATGGATTTTGGCCATCGTGACTAGACAAGTGTGCACACGTGCATTGTCTTGATGGAACAGCACTTTCTTCTTCTTGGCCAAATGCGGCCGTTTTTGCTTCAAATCAACGTCGAATCTGTTCAAAAGCTTTGAATAATATTCGCCGGTGATCGTTTTACCTTTCTTGAGATAATCGATGTGAATGACACCGCGTACATCCCAAAAAAACTGTGGCCATGACCTTGTTGGCTGACAGACTCTGTTTCGCCTTCTTTGGTCCACGTTCACCCCGAGCAACCCACTGTTTCGATTGTTCCTTGCTATCTGGCGTGTTGTGTTGGATCCATGTTTCATCCACAGTAACAAAACGGTGCAAAAATTTGTCCGGATTACGGCTGATCATCGCTAAACACTCTTTTGAAGTGGTCACACGATGCGCTTATGGTCGAGTGCGAGCAATCGCGGCACCCATCTCGCAGAGAGTTTTATTCGTGTAAAATATGATGTACCCGTTCAGTTGAGATACACCTACAGCATGAGCCAACTCACGCACTTTCATTCTCCGATCATCCAATATCAAGGAACTCTATAAACCACTTCTTAACCATTGAAATTGATGGTGCCAAGTCCCCGTAGTATTTATCAAGTCTTTCCTTAGTTTCAATGATGGATTTTTTACGTAAAAAGTAATGCTTAATCAGCACACGAAATTCACTTTTTTCCATTTTCGTAAAAATTCACGAGGTTGCTGCATTGAACGGCTATCAAACACCAACTGCACGACGTAGCTTGCTCAAAATTAGAAAGTTGCCCACTGATAGATTATAGTTGTCGGCAGCACTGTTGCATTTGGAGTAACTGCGCGAGAAATTCATAAACTCACTGACTTATCAAACTGTCCTCGTAACACGACAGCTGCAACATGATTTTTCCACAGTCTAATATGTGTGAGTAAGCATTAATTCTGTTAGAAAAAGGTTAAAGGAAGTTGGAATTGGAGCCAGAATCCTTATTCATGCATCATTGTTAACCAGGGTACACTGTGTGACAAGTTTAAGATTCGCAAGAGAACATGCTAATTGCAATGTGAACGATTGTGCTAATAATAATAACAGATGAGTCCAGATTTGATTTCTTTAGATCCAATAGACGTATTTTAGTCTACAGACGCGAAGGTAAGCAATTTGCACAGTACACCATAAGACCAGCTAGAAATTTTGGCGTCGGCTTTGTTATGTTATGGCAAGGCAACTGTTTTAAAGGTTATACAGATTTGACCGTATTTCGTAGGAGATCCCTGGCAGCTAACAGGTATATAAAAAATGTTTTTGAAGAAAAAGTGGTACTAATTGTTCCTGTTCATGATGTGAATTTTATTCTTATGCATAATAACGCTCGTCCGCTTGTTGCTAAACCAAGTATATGAGGTTGGCATTCAAGTTTTACAGTGACTAGTAGTAGTAGTTTAGTTTGGAATTTAGAACTCGAATGATCAAATGCTACGTCTTCTCTGTCCTACTCTATGGATGTGAAAGCTGGACACTAAATTCACAGACTAAAAAGAGAGTAGAAGCCTCCGAAATGTATGTGTACAGACGGATGCTGCGAATTTCATGGGTACAAAGGATCACCAACGATGAAGTACTCCAGCGCAAGCACAAACAAAAAGAACTACTGAACACCATTAAGGAAAGAAAAATGCAATACCTGGGTCATGTGATGAGAGGTCCTAAATACGAAATATTACGCCTCATAATGGAAGGCAAAATACAGAAGAAAAGATCAGTAGGAAGATGCCAGAACTCATGGCTAAAGAATTTGAGGAGATGGTTCGACCGCTCGTCTGCAGAAATCCTTCGTGCTGCAGTTTCCAGAGCTACAATTGCCATTTGAATCGCCAACTTTTGGCAGGAGAGGGCGTGATAAGAAGAGAAGAAGCAGTTAAGTCATAAATTAGACTTTAAAGAACAATTTTTGGACTACCCAGGACGGCGCATAAGATCTTGTAATATTGCTCCAATCAACCTATATAAGCTGAAATTCGCGGATTATCAAATTTGTAAGCATTTCCACAGTAAAATAAGCTTGTACATTTAATATTAATGCATCTACATCTAAAACACGTCGCGGCATTTTTGCGGTCTATTAGATATACATACTCTACTTTAAATCTCAATTTGTACTATACGATTTCAATGTAGGTACTTACAACAATAATTAAAAATTTCTTTTTATAAATCTAATTGTTGTGGTATTTGTTTGGGCTAGTAAACATATTAACACATAAATTAATCAACAAGCCAAATAAGAGCCTTAATAGCTTAGTTAATTAGTGAAATTTGTTTGGATTACTTGCCTACATCTTTTATTATGTATAATAAATAAAGTCATTAAGAACAGATTTGGTTGCAAAATTACCCGTGCTCCCAAATAAAAATATTATGGTAATTTACTTTCGTACTTTTTAAATAAACAGTTGACTGGTTTTTGAGTTTCTAACGATAATCCGAAACCGCCGTTTATTCGTAAAATATGCTTTACATGTCATTGTTTACTTAAGTTTGATAAGTCTTAATTCTCTTTTAATTTTTAGCTCGCAGCTTCAAATATCTCTTTAAAAAAGGTTTGTTTTTATTACATTATATTTCAAGTGGCATTTCTAATCTTTTTTATTTAAAGGTAAAAACGCTATGCTTGGAAAATTGAAAAAAATGGCAAAGGGTAAGTATCGTTAACAAAACATTATTACATGTTATTAACCCTTTCGGTCACGTTTTTTTTTCCAATCGGAGAAAAATCCAATTTTCGGCACTATACCATGGTGATTTTTTTTGGGTATTTTTGGTGAAAGTAACCATTTTTTATATAAATTTGGTTTTTAAGTTATGGCATTACTAACTTTTACCCGCGGCTTAGCTCGCGTTGATGTCCTGAAATAACTTTTAACGATCATTCTTGAGTAAATAAAATCATATTGTTGCGATATTTACTCTTGGGTTCGATGAATTTTAACACTCAGTACAAAAAATAAACAATTTATTCTTATTGAACGTGTGAAGCTGAATACACTTTTGTAGAATGAATGAAGAAGTACTTTTGTATAAAAAGTGTATATTTTTAAAAATTATTGCAAAGGGGTTTCAGTGCTTACCTGAAAGTAAATACTCTGGAACATAAATTGAATTTAAAGTCAGATGAAAGTTTTTATTTAAAAAAATAGGTTAGGGAAATTTGAAAAAAAATGTAAATGATAAATGAGTACTTACTAGTCAGGTAACAGGAAGTGTTACAATTGAAGACGTAACATTTAAATGTAAAAGGCTGAATTTAAACGAAAAACATGTTTAAAATTCAAAGGCCATGTGGCTCTTAAGTGGTTTGAAAAATGAACTGTAACTTTAAACTATTTTTTATGTTAAAAATGAAAATAAAATCAATTGCTTCCTACGACTTACCATGTTTCCACATAGTTTTTCTTGGTGTTGGGGGAACCGCGACGTCTATGATCTGGTAACAGCACTTCACATAAAAGTTTGTAAAAATGAACACGATATACAAATGTCCAATTAGAGGATAAGAAGGCGGCTAATGGCCAAAATAATAATCAAAAGATGATTATAGTCACTGGAAAGTGGTTGAATTTGTACTGGTCGCCTTTCTTGACATTGAGGGGACATTTAACAACTTAAATTCCAGTGCAATAACACGGGCATTATTGAATCTACAGTGAAATTCATAAGCCACATGCTATGCACTAGAGAAATCAAAGCTTAAATCTCTGGATACTTTATAAGAAAATTCGTCACCAGAGGGACCACACAGGGCGGGGTACTCTCGCCCCTACTCTGAAATCTCACACTTAATAGTTTCTGCTACGAATGGAAAACTCCGGCTGCAAAATCGTGACCTAAGCTGATGACCTAGTTTTACTAGTTTCAGGAAAATTTCCAGAAATCCTATCTAAAATTATGCAAAATGCACTTCATGAACTAGTTCATTGGAGCACAGGGTGCGTTCTGGGCGTAAACCCGAAAAAAACAGAACTAGTACTTTTTACGAAAAGAAACAAAATTCTCGTCTTTCTTCTTCCAGAAATTGGAGAACAAACTATTCACCTCTCGTAACAAGCTAGGTACCTGGGTCTGATACTAGACCAAAAGCTGTTGTGGAGCGAGAATATGGAGAAAAGGGTAAGGAAAGCCATTGTGGCGACCTGTATTTGCAAAAGGGTCATGGGCAAACAATGGGGCTGCAGCCCCATGTTGTTCATTGGCTCTTTATTACGGTCATAAGACCGATTCTAATGTATGGATCGTTAGTATGGTGGCCAGCCCTGTATAAGAGAGTCAACCACACAAAGGTAGGAAAAGTCCAGAGATTGGCATGTCTGATGATCACAGGCTGTCTACGGACCACCCTAACAAAAGCACTTAAAACGATTCTACATCTAGTACCAGTAGATCTGTTAGGGAAAGAATGCGCAGCTAGTGCGGCTCTCAGACTCAATGCTGTGACACTATGGACCGAAACGCACTATGGTCACTCTAGAATCCTAAGAGAATACGACCTGTGCACAAAAAATACTGATTACACTAAACCTACCCCTATGTTCGAAGGCGACCTTTTCCTGAAAATCCCACCCAGAGAAGATTGGGTCGAGAATCTAGTTAAACCTCAGGGCGCAGTATTTTATACGGATGGCTCTAAACTAGAGGGGAGAGTAGGTTGCGTTGTTTTCTCAAAATACCTCTCACTTAGCACTTAGCCTAATTACTGTGGTTTGTATCAAGCTGAAATAACAGCTATTACTGATGCAGCTGTCTAGATACTCCGCAACGAACAAAAGTTCAGCGAAATATCTATTCTTTGCGACAGCCAGGCTGCTATCAAATCACTGAACTCAGTCTACTTTACCTCTAGGGCAGCGGTGCAATGCCGTACCACCCTGAATGAGCTAGGAACTAAGTTAAGAGTTCATATTGTCTGGGTACCTGGACACAGGGACATTCCAGGCAACTGTAAGGCAGACAAGCTAGCAAGAGAGGGCACCACCCTTCTAGCTGTATCTATCTCATCCCAACAAGGAGAACCAATTGCAAACTGCCGATTCCTTTTGCACAGCAAAGTGGTGCAAAAATCCAACTTAACGTGGCAAAATGAACCCACATGCACATCATCGAAACAGATCTGGCCTAAGCTAGATCTACGTCGAACCAAGGATGTCTTAACTTTTACCAGGGAGTCCATTGGAAATGCGATCGCGACCATAACAGGACACTGGGCAGGCGGATCCCATTCACGGCGCATGAAAATCGCAGAGCTACGACACGACTTCTGTAGAAGCTGTCACGATGAGGAAGAGGAGAAAACAATGGTACATCTTCTCTGCCACTGTCCTGCCCCATGCAAAAAACGACTTTCTTTACTAGGGCAACCAAACTTTTATAATTTATCTGATCTAAACCCACTTAGCATCAAAGAACTTACACTTTTATTAAAAGTTCCAACTGGTTCTCACGGTAGAGAGGAAAGGCACTGCCGTCCATTACGGTATCACAACGGGCCAAAAGGCCTAAGTGGGTTCTCTCCGAACCTCCGTTTTAACCTAACCTAACCTCTGCGCCGTCACCGAATACGATACTAATTAACTGGTTCGTTGATAGGGGCAATTGTTTATGGAATCAACATTATTTAAATTAAATCTATACAAACTATGAGCTGTCCCAAACAAGGATGATATACGTAAAATTGCTCTAAAAAATTTAAAATGGTTTTTTGCTAAAGTGAATAATTATGACATGGTTATAAATGTATCTAGGGTATTATTAAAATCCAAATGTGTGAATTTTATAAAAAAAAAAAAAAAATATAAAGCAATAATTGATACCTAATTTAAAAAAAAACTACTTATGTAAGTAATTTTAAAACCTTGGTCCTTTAGCTTCAAGTGTAATTTTTTTATAAAAATGAATAATTTAATTATATTATTAAAATAATTAGTAATAAAAATTTTTTTAAATTGCATTTTGGCTATCTTACTCTTAGTGGTGGTCGTTATTGAAGATTTTTCTTGTATTAATAAATGTAGCTGAAACGCTGGCTATAACACAATAAATAAATAACAAAAGTAGTTAAATAACGAAAGAATTAAAACGGTTAATTTTTAAATCATACATGTTTTAGCCCTATTTCCTAGTAGCATAAAAAAATAATAAAACAAAAAAGTATTAATTTTTTATACTTTTTAAGGTGTTCCCGGTAAAATGAAGTACTTCGTATCCTGCGTCAAACAAAGTAAGTGATTTGTGTTAAAGTTAATATTTGAAAACAGTAAAAATACTAATTTTGGTTAAAAATGCATCAGTTGTTGCATAAAAAAAACAGTAATTATTTTAAAAAAACAAACAAATTTAAAATATAAAGTTATTTTGTTGTTAACTTTTAATGTATATATTTTATTGCAAAAATATTAACAATAAAATTTTTCAGTTGTGAAGGGCCATGAAATGTCAGGTATGTTACAGCTTACAGCTTTGCTTTTTAAAAATATCCAAACATTTGTATTTAAGTGATTTTTTCTTTATTTAATATTTGTATTGTGAATACGATTAGGCGAAACAATATTGCTTAAAAAACGATAGTTTTAAATATTTAGATATATGTCAGGTATATATAAAATGTTTTTTTTTAATTTATGTGTCAAAAAGTCTAAAGACACAATTTTTTAATTAAGAAGCAAAATTAAATAAATATTTTTAACGGTTTACAAACTATACAGAGAAAGAAAAAACTGGCGACCATGAGGATGTGGATGGGGGTGAGCTTGAGGTTGCGGATGCAGATGCAGATACGGATACGGATACGGATGCAGATTCAGATCCAGATGCAGATAAGGATGAGGATGAGGATTCGGATGAGGATTCGGATGAGGATTCGGATGAGGATTCGGATGAGGATTCGGATGAGGATAATGATTATGACGATGATGAAAGCGATAATGTTGAAGAAGATAAGAACCCTAAAGGTGAGTTATTGATCTATTGTAAAATACTTTTTACAATATTAAAGGACCTTAGCCGACCAGCGAAGACTATGCTTTGAAAATGCCAAGTGAGACCTTGGCGAAACGTCTGCAAAAATCCAATCGGATTCTAACTAACGAACGGATGCAATCCCGGATCGATATTTCATCATATATATATATAGGTTATATGCATAGGTTTTTTTTTTTATTTATTTGGGTAGCAGTTAAGAGTGACCAATTCAATAAAAAAATTCGTTTTTTCAGTCAAGCTTTCGAAAATGTTTATTTTCTTTTGCAAGACTCCTTTCGGGGTGAATTGCCCCTCGTCAGCACAGGGTAGGTCTCCTCGAACAGACACATTCACAGCTTCGACTCTTAAAAATTACAGATGTCGTGACTAGTGCTTTTTGCGTGGTTCTTTATGTGTACTTATTAAGGGTCGGAACTGTGAATGTGTCTGTTCGAGGAGACCTACACTATGCTGACGAGTGGCAATTCACCCCGAAACCGGTCCAAAAGTGGTCATTTCGAGCAGATAAACTTAATATTCCCTCCTCTTACTTAACAAGAATCTGTATATCTTGTTTCCTGTGATGGGGTAGTATACAGGATTATATATCAGATGTAATTCAATGCCTGTCGCAGGCATATAGCCCAATAATAACTGATTAAAAGATCTGTAGAAATTGAGGCTGTAAAATTTCCCTTTGTATACACGGAAGAAATGTTTAGTCCCGACTAGTTAACTGCTGCAAACAATGAAATAAATTCAAAGCCCTGGAAAAATAGAAATTAAACTAATGAAATGAAAAGAAAAAGCTAAATGACGATATATATAATTACAGTTTTAGGTCAAGTCTTCAAAAAATAAATATATAAAATGTGTTTTTACAATCAATAAAAATTTAAATAACAATAATATAACAAATATCGTGCGCATGTTACGAAGTACGTCTAAAAGCTAAGAGTTTTGTTAAAAAAATTATTTAATTTAGATTTTTTAACTGTACTTTATGTATTGTACTTGTGTATGTACTATTTAACAAAATTTAACGACTATATAAAATTAGGGTCAAATAAAAATTAAAAATGTTTATAAAAAAAGTATACTTAAAAAGATAAAATCATTCAGAGGATATTACATCCGAGCTGAAAGTATGGTTGAGATAAAGGTTTTGACGTTTATAAAGTAAAACAAGTTAATGTTGAAAAAGTTTATTCAAACAACAACCTATTTGCGTTCAAAAAATATAAAAAAACTTAAAATTGACCACAAAATAGTCAAATGTAAAACTTATATTAAATTTACTTTTATTCCAAAATAAGAAATACAAACATTACTTCGTTAAAATAGATTCTATTTCTTTCTGATGTACAAGGGTGATCTGAAAAGTTTTCGAACTAGATTGTAGATTGTAGGGTGGGTCGTGAAGGCCATGCTGCCTCTCAAGCACTTTGACCTATCAGATCTTTTGTGCATAATCTATTCGAGGCCCGGGATTCCGAGACTTCGAGTTAAATCTATCAGTTTCCTGGGGGCTAAGTTTTTGACATTGAAGGGCTTTAGGAAGGCCACTTCCAGAAACTTGAACCTCTTGCAGAAAAGCGCTGGGCATTCGCAAAACAAATGTTCTGCAGTTTCAGCGAAGTTCTCGCAGTAGCGGAAACTATCACTCTCTGTTTTGCCTATCTTTTTCAGTTGGTACCTTAGAGGGCAGTGTCCAGTGAGGAGTCCCGTCACCAGTTTCAAGTTTTTCTTGTCCAACTCGAGAAACTGTTTAGCTTTCCTTGGCGAAAGACTTACTAGCCTTTTCACTTGCCTATGTCCTGGCACTTTATGCCAGTGAGATTTCATTTCATCTGTTTCCCAACGTCGAACCTCTTTTTTCAAGTGGGCTTTGGAAAGTTCACAGAAGGGTTCTGGACCGGAAAATTTTGTATTTGCCACTTCTTTGGCATGGCAATCTGCTTCTTCGTTGCCTTTAACTCCCTTGTGACCTGGAACCCACTTCATAGTAACCTGATTGTTTGCTGCCAGTTGTCTCAGGGACTGTTTACAGTCCCAAGTCAGCTTAGACTCACAAGTGTATGACTTCAGAGCTTTTAGTGCTGCTTGGCTACCTGATAAAATATAGATTTCTGCCCTTCGGGTGTTTCTTTCGATGCACCCCTGGGCAAATGTCTCTATGGCATGTAATTCTGCTTGAAAGATGGTTGGGGTGTTACCAAGGGGTTTTGAGAGCCTAAAATTCGGTCCTAAAACGCCCACTCCAACCCCTTCATCCATCTTGGATCCATCAGTATAACACACTAAAGCATCCCTTTCTAGTTGAGGTCTGTTTTCTGTGCAAACTTGGTGATTGTTTATAACCACTTCAAACTGCATTTCGAAGTCGTACCTAACTGGCATAATATCTGTCGGCTTAGACATGGATTCTAGAGAAATATTTTCCAAAATCTTCAAATGTCTATTCCGATTTCTTGCTCTAAGATTTATTGTCTGGCTCAGTCTGAAGGCAATGATCTTCCGAACTAACAAAGATACAAGACAATTTTTCTTTAAATTTACCTGTTTGTATTTTTCAACATAATTTTATCGTGAGTATTTACAATTCTCCAGCGATGCTCCTTAACCCGCCCAAATAGTACTCGGCGACTTTCTCTACAAAATAATTGTTTACGAAGGTGATGGCCTCCTCATTTAACAAAAATCGCTGTCCTCTGAACGCCATTTTTAAATTAAGGAACAAAAAGAAGTCACTTGGGGGGTTAGATCTGTTGAGTTAGGAGGGTCGTCAAGCAGTTCATACCGTAATTCGTGGATTATTGCCATGGCAACCGTTGAGGTGTGAGACGTGTTTTGGTAAACAGAATGTTTTTTTCTGTAAATGTGGCCGTTTTTGCAATTTATGCTTTGAGCTTGTCAAGTAATGCTGCGTAGTATGCTCATGTAACGGTTTTTTTAAAGATAATTATTCTTAGATTATTTTTATGTGTAAAGTAATTTTGATTAAGTAAATTATATTTTTCAGATAACAAAAACAAAAAAAATAAAGCAAAGAGATCATTAGGTGAGAAAAAATGTATTGTTTATTTTTCAGAAATAATTTAAATATCAATATTTTTTTTATTATATTTGATTACCGTGTACAAATAGAATTAGAACAATTTTTTACTTTTAGATTTTCTTAGTAAACTCTCCGCAGAAGAATTATCAGAACTCGCGACCGAAAATGGTTAGTATAATATTCAACATACAATTTTAAAGCACTTTGTTTTAAAGGTGTATATATTTTATTATGTCCTTAAGAATCAATTATATTAAAAAATATAAAAACTTTAAATTTAATTTAATTTTTGTCCGCTCGGGACGTTTGATCTATCTCAGGTGGTACGTTCGAATTAAAAATCAATACATTTACAAAATCTAAATGTATTTTATCTTCTTATTTTTTGTGTGTATGGTTAAAGGTTAAAATTTTAACAATAATTTTCAAAAATTTCTACCAAATTTAATAAAACCGCTTAATAATAATTATAAATTGTCCAACCTTTTTATATTTTGCCTCCCGTGCGCACAAATTTTCATAGTGGACCCATTTTTAACGATTTTCTTTATTCTTCTCTCCTCTTGACCATATACTACTTCTGAATTTTAAAATTTTCTTAACTTTTATTGCGCTTATATGGAGTTGGAAAAGGCCTATGACAGGGTGGTGAGGAGTGAATTGTGGTCGACATTGTCTATGTATGGGGTAAGCGGTAGTTTAATACGTGCACTGAAATCACTTCATAAGGATTCCACTGCTTGTGTCACGATAAACGAACTGGTTGCACGTGCTGGTTTAATATCGAAAAAGGTGTGAGACAGGGATGTGTGGCTTCGCCATGGCTGTTTATCTTATACACAGACGATTGTTTAAAAGATTTGAAAGAGAGTGCGTATGGATTAAAAATGAATGATTTATTCGTCAAATGCCTTCTTTACGCCGATGATCAAGTCATATTAGCGTCATCTAAATAGGAGTTGCAGGCGATGATTAATGTTATGTATGATGCCCTAAAAATCAAAGGGATGAAAATTAATGCAAGCAAAACAAAAGTAAGTTTTTGAAAGAGAAGAAAGCATGACAAAATGTGAAGTTTCGATTAAGGGAGAAAGAGTGGAACAAGTAAATGAATTTGTGTACTTGGGTTCATAGTTTACGAGAGATGGAAAGTATGACAGTGACATTGAGCGAAGGGTGTTGGCAGGAAAACAGATGAATGGGGCACTGCATAGCTTTATGAACATTCAGAAAGTGTCAAAAAGGCACGTCTGGCTGTGCATAGCGGTGTGTTTGTTCCTACACTTATGCATGGTAGTGAATGTTGGGTTTAACAGAAGAAGCATGAAAATAGTATTAATGCTGCGAAGATGAGAAGTTTGAGAAGTATAGCCGGAGTGACTCGATTGTATAAATTAAAAAATAGTGAGATAAGAGAACGCTGTGGTGTAAAGGAAGATGTGGTTACGAAGAATAATTTTTTTTTTTTTAAATTAAGAATAAAAAAGTTACCCATATGATGCCGATTAAATTGGACACACTGTATAATTCTTAAGGGTTGTAAACCTAAGAACTCATCGACAAAAAAAAATTTAACTGGCTTTAATAAAAAAGGGACTTACCACAACATAATGCTCATTGATTCCATTGTAAGTAATAGGAATCCCACTGTGAGTTTCCACTATCGAACGTTTCTGCTCCAAGTATGAACTCCTGTCCTTTTGAATGTAACATAAAGTGAATTGCAATGTCTTCGAACTTATGACGAAGGTTAAAACTGATTCCCACCAAGCGTAAATCTGTTAAAACAAGAGTAGTTAGGAAAATAGTACTAATGCCTATTTTCTGAGAATATGAGAGCGGCCGTAAACGTAAATGTTTTTTACTCGAAATCTGAATTTGTTTTTTGCTTTATTCGAACTACTTCTTACTCTCCTTTTAATCAAGTGTCTAAAAAATGTGTATATTTAAAATTGATAAGAACTTGACAGAAAGTTAACATTTCTTCTATTGAAATCAAAACATGAGCGTCGCGCTGATTTTTTCGTATAAATAGAGTGGCGTGAACACAATCAATATTGGTTTTGCTTTTAGTTTAAACTGGCCCATTATAAATTTTTATATTAATTTTATGAGTTAAAATTTATTATTTCAGTTCGGGCTAATCCAGTTACTCAATCACTCCGGGTATCCTTTACAAAGGGTAAGTGCTCTTTAAATTAAAAAAAGAATGTAATTAAATATGCAACAAAGGCAATATAAATAATTTTTGCATAAATTATTTTTTGTAGTGAAACGTCTTTAAAATTATTCTCAAACATTTGGGTACAAGGTCAGAAGAGTGGATCGTAACCAAATGATCTATATCGTTTTAGCTTAATGTGGGACTAAAAATACATTCACATATTTAACGAGAATGGTGGTACTTATTCATACATAAAAGATAAAAAGGGTACATTTCTTGAGCAATTTTAAATAATAATAAATCGTCCAACGCGGCGCAATAGTGCATTATTCTTTGATTTAAACTGAAACATCAGATAGGTATTTGAAATGTTACGAATACAGGAGCATTTATTATACGGTGCGCGTCCAAAGTCCGTTCCCTCCCACTAATTTTTGAACCACCTGGTACATCGCAACGAAATTTGAAGGGCTTGAATAGGAGATAAAAACCTATTTTTTTATGGAAAAAATGACAGCTGAAAGTTTTAAAATGGCGGCTGAGCGCCATCTTGAAAACTTTTTTTAAATATATATATTGTTTCATTTTTAAAATCTGCTTATAATTCTTAACATTTTTCTTTTAAACACTTTACTTCTAAATTTAATTAATTATTAAATATTTACGTTTGAAAAGTGACATTTTAGTTTAAAATGATGTATGTATTTTGCGAGGGATTTTGGTCACTTCCGGTAAAACATTTATCTAACTAAATTTTGTTATTAATTTTTAGTTTAATCTCTTAATAAATTCGAATAAAAAGGGAGGTAAAGAAAGTTTATTAAGGATACAAAGTAATGCTTACCGGAAAATCTCGAAGCTTACGAATGTGTTCTTTAAATTCACACTCAACACAAATTAGTTAGTAAAAAAAATGATTTATTTTTGTATTAATAAAACTTTTATTTAACCCTTACAATTATTTTAATAGATGTGGCCACCTCCTACATCTTGACAGTAAAGTGCCCTATTATAAATAGCTTCCCTCACGATGATGAAAGTCGTTCATCTATTTTTTCACATGCCTCTCTTATTCTACGTTTCAACTTTTCTATTGTTTGGAATTTAGTGGCGTAGATTTTTGACTTTAGATACCTCCAAAGGAAAAAATCTAAAGGTGTAAAAGATCAAGAGATCTTGTTGGCCATTCTGTACCTTCTCTGCGACCTATCCATCGCCCAGGAAAGTTTGCATCGAGAAAATCGTTAGCCATGCGATAGAAATGGGAAAGAGGAGGAGAACGGACTATTTGACAGCTAACAAATAAGTTTGACAGTAAACAAGATGTAAGATACCCCAATCACAATTTTTTTTTAATGCAAACTTGATTAATAGCAGAAGTCGTGTATTTGTTTGATATAAAATTAATTAAAATGTCACTTTTTAAGCGTTATTATTTCGTAATTAATTAAATTAAGTAGTAAAGCAAAATAAATAAAAATGTTAAGAAATTATAAGCAGATTACGAAAATGAAATAATATACAGAGTGTTCTATGTAAAAAAGTAATTCGAGATGGCGCTCAGCCGCTATTTTAAAACTTAGCTGTCACCATTCCCACATAATAATTATTCGAGCCAATCCACTATGTCGATAAACAATCGATTTTATTGTAAATTACTTTTAAATAACTTTTATAACATTACATGGACTTTAAGTTTGTATTAATTATTTGAGGATTTACACAAATAGGTATTACGAGTGAAATGGCGTTCTGATTTATTGTTGTTGTTTACATCGAAGTCTTATTAAAAATTGCATATTTACTTAAAATTCTTTCATTACTAGTCATCTTTGACAATTTATTTAAACCAAATTTGCACACTAACAATAAGTAAGTGAAAACTAAAATTTGTATTTTTTTAGCTATGCAAATGCCAAAGAATCTTTTTAAATTTAAAAAGTGCCTAGTAAAAGGTAAGTAAAATAAACACTTAAATAATATAGTGTAACGTTTTACTTAAAAACACACCCGGGGTTCAAATTTATATGCACATTTATTTATAACTTTTCAATACAATTTATGTAAACTAGTGAACACAATCATTAACTTCAGAAAACTGATTAACTTCCACGAACGGAGGCCAGTTTATGTATTAATGTTAAAACGAAAAAAGACGAGAAGTTTCTAAACGTATGCGGACTATTGATCTAGATTGATCGAGAAGATACTGGAACATCCTAGTCATTGGCTGTGGCGTCACCGTACCGCCCGGCTTGCTTACGTAACATTCCAGTGGCGTATCCAACTGACAACACAATGGGTGGTGGAATCCCAATTCCATGTAATGATATTAAATCTGCAATAAAACAAAAAAGCTACTGCATATGGCAAAACCAGTGTAACGGTTTCTTTGGCCAACTAAGACTTCTTAAAAGTATTGTAAAAAAATGGACAAGGTATTGTCCATAGCAACAAAGACGTTTAAGTAATAAATAAATGTTTAAAGTAATTTATTTTTAATTATATAGTATTTAAAAATTGAAGAGTTGCTTTTAAAATAAATACCTAAGTTATTAATTTATATTTGTTATTTTAATATTTAAATTTTTTTTAGGTATAACCTTTAAAGAACCAAAAAATAAAAATAGGACTAAAATGTTGGACAAGAATACTCGAAACATTGAAATAGGTTAGTTTTAGAAATGTAATAGTACGTCACATATTTAAATAATTTTTACACAAAAAAGAAAGACGGTTTTATCCATTTCAATAATATTTAATTTTTATGATTTGATTTTTGAATAACTTATTTTAATATAAATACATATAGTCTCGCCTTTTTCACGTCGGGGTAGGCAGAGACCACTTGCTACGTGTCCAAACCATCTAGACATTCCTTTATCTATCTTTGAAACCACATCTTTTACACCACAGCGGTTCCTTATCTCCCTTCTCTTTACCTTATCTAATCACTCTAGTTATACTTCTTAGACTACTCATCTCCGCAGCATTAGTGTTATTTCATGCTTCTTCTGCCAAACCCAACATTCACTACCATACATAAGTGTAGCACTTCTTTATGCTCAGCCAGACGTGCCTTTTTTGACACGTTCTGAATGCTCTTAAAGTTATGCCCCATTCATTTTGATAGAAATAGCAAAATGTATTACCATAAAACAAAGTTAGGTGTTTTTCAACGAAAAATTAAAAAAAATTCTTTACCTTTACTACGACACCATGTATATCTGTATTTTATAATTATTGCTGTATTTAAAAAAATATATAAAAAATAATAATTTCCATCGTTTGGCGCATAAAAAGAACATATTTGGTACAAAAAGGTTTTCTTCGTCATCTGACTTTTTTAAGACCTTTTTAACATGCAATTTACTCATCTACTTATTAATCAAAGGTAGAATATAAAGTAAATAATATATTTGTGTAAATTGGAGTTTAACTATAACATAAAAGAATTATTATATGTTTCTTATTTCAGCTGAAGAAAACAACAACCTAGAAGACAACAATGTGACAGATATTACTCGAAGTATGTAATAATTTGTGATAATTTAAAATAGAAATTACTAATAATAATATTTAATAATTATTATTATACTATTATGCTAAAGTAGATGAAAATAAAATAAAAAAACAATACAATTATTTTGTTAATAATATCTAAACCACAATTAAAATTATTTAAAAAGACAACTCCAATAATAATTCTAACAAAGTGATTTTAATCTTGACTATACTATATTTGAAAAAAGTATTAGCAACATAAAACATAATGTTGGTATCGAACACTAACAATTTAACACATTAAATGTTTTTACTTTTAGCTGCTTTTGATCAAGTAAATTTAGTAAATTATCCGGTAAAAGGTAAATATTTTATTAATACATTTTTTTAAAAAAAATCTTTATTTATACGAGTATACAGGATGATTAATTAAGAATGGGCAATCTCTAAACTGAAGATACTGCACACCAAAATATGGCGATTAAGCTTAACATGTCTTACACAAATGTTGCAGGTTTACGAGATACAGGGTATTTAAAGTTGGAATTTTAATTCGAAATTTCTTAATAATTTTGTGATTTTAAGCAGCATTTAAGCGGGCATTTTGAGCATTTACTTTTAATTTTTCTTTTATTACTGTTACTGATTGTTATTTGTTGTCTTTACTGTTGTACCCCGCATAGCAGTAATTAAAAGGAAGACAAAATTCATTGAATGTTTAAAATGCAAATAACTCAAAAACTGATAGAGTTACAACGGTACCTTTTTTATTTTAAATTGAACTGCCTTTAAGATTTTTTAGTCATTTTAGCCATAACTCATAAAAAAAATGTTGTAATTTACCTAAGTAACAGGGTGTAACTAACGCCCTGTATGATAAGTGTTAAATTCAGCATAAAATTCGTAATTTCCATGCCAAAAAACATAAAGTTGACAATTTTTAAGACGATGCTGCTTAAAATCACAAAATTATTAAGAAATTTTAAATTAAAATTCCTACTTTAAATACTTTGTATCTCGTAAACCTGCAATATTTGTATAAGACATGTTAAGCTCAATCGCCATATTTTGGTGTGTAGTATCTCCAGTAGTATCTCCATTCTAAATGAATCACCCTGTATACATCTATTTATTTACTTATATTATTTTATTATTTTAATACGGAACTCTTAAAAAGCTACTTAAAATGGATAAAGTGAGTTTTTCATGTTAATAACTTGTATTTTATATTGTAAATTATTATATATTAAATTTCAGGTCGCGCTTCCTTAGTGGAAAATATAATATCGGTCGCATACAGTAAGTATTGTATTAAACCAAAGATAAAAATTGTTTATAATTAAAAACCGAATGCCAATTTTTTTTGATTTTTTATTGTAAATTTTAGTGAAAATAATAAATAAGTAATTTTTTTAAATATTACCTTTTTCTAGATTTAATAGATCTGCCTAAAAAAATTAAGAAACTTGTGTCCTGCATTAAAAAAGGTAGGCAATCTTTAAATAAAATTGCGTATATATTTTTGTACTTTTAAAATCTTTTTTGGATTTTTTTTTCTTAAATGTTTTTTTGTATTTTCTCATTTTGCGTGAGATACAAATACTAATGAGAGACGCAAAAATTAACCAATTAAACGCCGATGGCAAGCCTGAAGTGGTAGTCCCACCTCGGTTTAGCCGGAGTTCCCTTTTATTCTTATTTTTACATTAATCTCTTCGGAATTAAAAGAAATATGGGTTTAAACCAATAAATTTGGAAAAAACTTTACTTTACTTCATTTTCTTGTTGTCAATCTAACAGCGTTATTTTAAGTGACTTCCTTGTAAATACAAATTTCACAGTGACTCGTACCTAGACCTGCCATTGGTTCGCGAAACTTTAGAGATGACATGTCATTCGAAAATCAAACACATACTGAGCGAAGAAAAATATACGGGGCAAATTTTAGACAGTGTTATTAAATTGTAAGGCTTATTTGCTCGCAACTGTGTAAATTGGCGCTCTAGCTCGGGTATTTTATAGACAAACTCGGGCGCCACCTATATTATAGTGGTAGGTCCACTTGCACCGGGCAACTATCAGTGGAAAAAGTTAATTCCAGGGGACTCGTTTCTTACGGTTCTTTACTTACTCTCTACTTGGAAATAAAATAATATATACAAATAAAACTACTTTATTATTTCTACTCTAACCATATATTACACTATGGCGATTGGTTCGAGTCACTTCGATCGGTTTACCCACTCTGAGACATACGGTTAACAAACTGGACGGCCTTAGTTTCAACGGTTAAACTATGCTACGCTAAAGCAAGTGCACTATTTGGAAAGCTCATGCCTAAAGCAATGCCACCTATCAAACACCCGCAAAAGCTTCATGCATACATGCTATACAAACGGTAGCAATTTATATGTGAGAAACATTAAAATGTCAGGCGGCGGCACCGGTGACTATCTCCTTAGTTCCAGCAACATAATCTGAAAATAACCTTAAAAAGAAAATATACCCTTGTATTAATAAATCGGTGGCAACGGGTAGTTACAAAGTTCCCCCAAAATCACAACCATGTAAACGTGTCAGTAGCAGACATCTTAACAGAGAATGTGCAGTCATACAAATACCTGGGAGCCTGGATAGAACAATCAGGTGACCAAACAAGAGAAATAAGAACGAGAATAGAGATAGTCAGGTCTACATTTACGAAAATGAAAAAGTTGTTCACCAGTCGAGATATTAAGATTGGACTTAGGATGAGGATGCTGCGTTGTTACGTGTTTTCCGCGCTTTTGCACGGAGTGGAGGCATGGACTCTCAAGAAGAATCACACAGACAAACTACAAGCTTTCGAGATGTGGTGCTACCGTAGAATGTGGCGTATCCCCTGGACAGAAAAGATCTCTAATATGGGAGACCTAAATCGGATCAATAAGAAATGTGAAGTCATTAACATGATAAAAAAGAGAAAGCTTCTATATCTAGGTCATATACTGAGAGGACCCAAATACGCACTTCTCCAGGTGATAGTTCAGGGAAAGATTGGTGGAAGGAGGAATATTGGAAGACGCCGTGTGTCTTGGCTTAAAAACCTAAAGGACTGGTTTAATTGTAGCAATGTCGAACTCTTCCGAGTTGCAGTCAATAAGGTCCGGATAGCTGTGATGATAGCAAACCTTCGATAGGAGATGCACTATAAGAAGAAGAAAAACGGTTTCCCCGTTCACTGGTGGTATTTACTCTGGAAATAAAAATAGTAAATATGCTGCGTTTCATAACTGGGCTTAACCCACACAAGTTCCAACGCAAACCTTCTGAAAACAAAATGTTATTGTAAATATGCTGTGCGTCGGAACTGGGCTTGAACCACACGAGTTTCAACGCAAACTTCCTGAAAATAAAATAAAATTTGTAAATACCCTTAGGCCGGCAATACACACACGGTTTTTGCCGATCGGATTTTTTGCAGTCGACGCCGTACCAGTACCAGTACCAGTAGTGGCGGGTGGGATCTTATGGCGACGCTCACATTCAGTGGAAAAATGGACGATCGAATTTTTTAACGCCGACGGTAGAAATGCAGCCGCCCACTGCAACTACAATCGACGGATTTTGTACCGACTTCCCCCGGCGGTGGCCTACGTGACTAAATGCACGGAGACACACTCATCGTCCAGTCTACCGACAGCCGCTGTGTAGTGCGTTGATGATGGCTGAAATGGATATTGTAATCGTACCCATTGACAATATCTGTAGTAAAATCAGGTTGTACCTCAAGGAACGATGAAAAATTCGCCATTTATTAGTGAATATTTCAAAAGTACATTCTATGTACCTTCTCGCTCTACACAGTCTGTAGTTAAATACACTCTCTTCAACAGTCAAATGGGTACCAGCGTATGGTCTCAACAAATGTTTATGTAAGCCAAATGCTGCGTCAGCAACAAAGAAATATGATACTTTCGGGCTTTCTCTTCCTGGTAGGCACATCTCTTTCGGCAGATTATGTGAACCACTTGGAATTGATTTCCACAGCTTAGTATCTTTGAAAATAGACCAGTCACAGTCTTTTCCATTACTTCCAATGTTCACGAAAGCTGTGCTCGCACCTACACAATGAGGAAAATTTGCTATTGATTCGAATCTCTTTGCTGATTCCTCCCAGGTTTCTTAAGTGGGTGGTGGTATGCACTCATTTTGCAAAACTAGCCACAGAGCTTGACAGACCTCTTTAACAATCAATCTTGCTGTAGATATTCCAATTCTGTACGAATAATGGAGGTCGGCAAATGTGCATCCACTGGCCAAGTACTACCTTAACACAAAAACAATAATGCGAGAAGTTGTTTTCTGTTAATGTTAATACACAGAACAATAAGATAATGATATTAAATACTTGCTGCATGGTGGTCAGTGATAGAGTAGCGTGATTGTGACGGATATTTTACCGCCCAGTGTGTAATGCTACAATTTTGCTATAGCGTCAACGGCAAAAAAACCGTTCGGGCAAAAACGCCAAGTGTGTTCCCGGTCTTACACTTAGGTACACTCGTCCTCTCCTCTACGGTCGGTCGCCTCGCTTCGCCGGTTATCCGTTCATCGACTTGTGTGCCTCCTCATGTCCTCGGTCGGCCGGTTCTCACTTCTGACGGTCCTCTCCTCTGCCGGTCTGCTTGCTGCCTGGTCCTGCTGGTCATCCGTGGTGGGCTGGTCCTTCGCTGAACAGCTACTCCAGTTCCAAGTGATTCTCTTCACCAGCTTGACTCTCGGTTCCACCACTCTTCCCAATGAGTGGGGCGCGCATGCACAAAACGGTGTGCGCGGACACGTTTGTGGTTTGCAACAAAGACCCGTTTTCACATACGTATTATTTTAATTATCGAAATAAACAACGGCCTACGTTCCCTTTCATAAACGAATTAATCATGAATCGGACTACTACGCAACCGTATGTCTCATAATAATTGTAACTTCGTTACAAAATAAATAAATAAATATATCCTGAAGGGGGTTCTTTATTATAAAATTTATAATCATTTATTGATTAAATTTTAAAAAAATTTGGAAATAACCTTTTCTTCTGATTTTAATAACAAACTATATGTTATCCATAACTTACAACTTGTTTGAGTTATTGAATATTTAATTTTTATTTTCGTTACATAACGTTCGCTTGAAATACGATATTTTAAAATATTTAAGCTTGGACATTTTTAATAAATCTTTTTTTTGTTTTAACATTAAATTAACAGCAAATATTTAAGCTTTGAAAATAAAATTATTTAGGTATTAATTTTATCACTAAAGCTACATTATTTAATAAATATTTTTAGTTGGACAAAACCAAACAGTTACTGATGATTCAGGTATGTTAACATTTTACTGTCATTTTAAGTTTTATATAATATTAAAAAAGAAAAAAATGTTTGAAATTTGCTAATATTTACTTTTTTACATAGATGAGAAACACGATGATGACAGTGATTATAATGATAATGAAGGTGATGATGATGATGATGCTGATTATGATGATGATGATGATGATAATAATGATGATGATGATGATGATGATGATGATGATGATGATGATGAAGATGATGATGAAGATGATGATGATGATAATGATGATGATTTTGATGATGATGATGATGCTGATGATAATAACGACAAAAATGAAAATAAGAAAGACAAAAAAGGTAAATGCAAATAGTAAAGTTTTATGGGTACGTGTAATAAACATATTCAAGAACTAAATAATTTGAAAATGTATGTTCACGTGTTAGGATACCCTGTGATACCATACAATTATTAAGAAATTTTAAGACTTTTTAACAGTACGAATAGTAAAACATTTTAAAAATTAGGGTCAATCAAAGAAAAACATTTAAAATTCTTAAATGATCTCTCCGATTATCTTATAAAAACTTTAACTTTACCTGTAGCATGCAAGATATTTACGATAAATAATATCATAATAAAACCATATAACCGGTCAACACGAGTTTCAGAAGTGTTTTTTTTATTCACTGCAATTTACAATTTACTCATAGTATATACAGAGTAATTAGCAAATAAGTTGTAACGAAAGGTGACTTGAGCAGGTTCCATCCAGAGATGGATCTCTGGAATTTTTATCTATCAAGATCTTCTGTCCATAATCTTTTAAGTGTTCTTTCGACTGGTTGTTTAAAGTGTTCATTAATTATTTGTTTACCATGATTAGTAGTACGGTTTCTATATTTATTGGCATTGGCTCTTATCACTTCTGTTATATATGGAATGTCCAGGTCGTTGTGCAGCGTTTGATTTGAAACATACCAAGTGACATGGGTTATCATTCTGAGCACTTTTGATTGGTATGTTTGGAGAATTTTTATATTGCTAGGTTTACTGCATCCCCACAGCTCTATGCCGTAAGTCCAAATTGGTCCAGCCTTATATAATATTCTTTTGTTTTTCATGGATAGTTTAGATCTTCTGTTTATTAGTCAGTTCATGTTTTTTGTTTTGAGATCCAGTTGTCGTCGTTTGATTTTTATGTGCGTCTTCCATGTTAATTTTTGGTCCAGGTGAAGTCCAAGATATTTCACCTCAGCTTTGACTGGTTTGGGCGTGTTGTTTATATATACTTGAGGACAGATATGGATGGACTTTGTTGGATTAACTTTAATTTTCCATTTTTCCAGCCAATTTTGCTGCAGATTGAGGTGATATTGTAATTTCTGTGTAGCTCTTATTGGATCAAAATTCGATGATAGTATTGCTGTGTCATCCGCAAATGTTGCAATTACCGTATCGTCCGTTGATGGGATATCAGCTGTATATATAAGATAGAGAATTGGACCTAGAACGCTACCTTGCGGTACTCCTGCGTTTATAAGTTGGTAGGCTGAGAGTTCTTCGTCGAGTTTGACTCGAAAATAGCGTTCGCTTAGATATGATTTTATGGTTAGATACAATTGGTCAGGTGTTTTTTTTATTTATATAGTAGTCCTAAATGCCATACTTTATCAAAAGCTTGTTGAATGTCGAGGAAGTCTGAACTACACATTTTCTTTTCCACTATGCTTTCTTTGATTTTATTGACGATTCTATGACATTGTTGGGTCGTAGAATGGTGGTTAACAGTGGTTTTTTTTGGATTTATACTTGGTATAAAAAAAGTAAAATTTCATAATTTGTTTATTAAAATCATTAAATAATAAATTAGCTCATAAAAGTAGGCTGTTAGCTCGAGATCACTTTTTGACAGACAAATAAAAGAACAAGTTATAACGTCACCTATCTGTCGCTCACGCTGACGTCAGGTAACGCGAAACAGGTTTCTTACTACCAAATTTTGCTTAACGCGTCTAAAGCAGTTTTTACTACACAAAATAGACAGATAAAGTTTGCTTTTGTAAAAACCAAAACGACATTTTGGAGTTTAAGAAAAATTACGTGTTTTCTTTATTATTTATTGTAAATAACAAAATAACAACAACTTAAATAACATCAAACAGTAAGAAAAAATAGAAAGATAAGTTTGCTTTTGTAGATACTAAAACGATATTTCGGAGTTGAAGAAAAATGACCTGTTTTTATATTTATTGTAAATAACAACAATACCAAACTTAAGTTTTAATTTTATCATTAAATAATAAACTACAAATGTAAAAAAAATTAGGTTTAACATTAAGTATTTTTCGTATTTATTTTATGCTTGTAGGAACTTTTCCGTATCAATTCCTAAACGTAATATCATATCATGCCTACATTATATTGCCTCTGATATCGACGTTCAAAGTCCGTCATATTTGGTAAAAACTTCTCCTTGCACTTCTAAGTAGGCACCCATGTTATCCTTGAATTGGTCCAAGTGAGCATGTAATATACTTAAGTACATAAAAGGACATTCTGCAGCCCATGAGTTTAATGGTTTCAAGCATAGTTTCAATCAATCCTTTATTAATCTTAGCTCTGTTGTTGTCGGTAAAACCATGAATTACTGCTTTAAAACTGTCCCAGGCTTGTTTTTCGTGCGCATTAAGTAGCATATGAACATAAAAAGACATTTTGCAGCCCATGAGTTTAATGATTTCAAGCATAATTTCAATCAACTCATTATAAATATTAGCTCTGATGTTTCCAGTTAAACCATGTTTTTCGTGAGCATTGAGTAACTGTGTAAGTTCGTCAGTGATCATTCTTTTTTTTTGTGGTCCGACAAAACACCCGCTTTTAATTTGACATCGGATTATTTCGGGAAAACTTGTTCAAATATTGTGAAGCTTTACAATCTTGATCAAAAACTTTTACAAATTATTTCATCAGGTCTAATTTTGTATACAATGGAGGCGTTAATGCATTCTTATGCTCTACAACTTGTTCCCATTTGTCATTATGTTTTTCTATTTGAAATCGGTTATAACTATGTAAAGTGCGAACACTTACTACTATGTGCCACGTGAATGCTATACTTCTTGCCCCCACCCCCTCTTTACACCCACCACCCTTTTATTTAATTGCGATGCCATTTGTTGCTAGAACTACATACATATAGTCACGCTTTTCCCCGTAGGGGTAGGCAGATATCAATTCCTTCTACTTTTTTTTGTTTTTACACACATATTTTGCTTTTTTTACTTTCATCAGTACTTTCATACATGCTCGTCGGTTTTTTGGACTCTTGGCCTGGCCTCTTTTTCAAAACAATGTTAATCTAATCAAAATATGTTTTTACTATCAACTAAATACTTCAAAACTTAAACGAAATGTGTGCAATAACTGAAAATTTTAGTTATTATTTAATGTTTAAAATTAAAATTTGTCAATTTAAACAGAAACCCAAAAATTACATTTTTTGGTTGACTTATGTAATAAAGAACTAAGTTAGTTTTTCTATTAAAAGTTTAGTTGACAACATCAAAATTTATTTATCTAATGAATATAAAAAAAAATAAATTTGTCTAACTAAAAAAATTTCAGCTAAAAAAAATAAGAAGAACACCAGGAATGTAATAGGTAAGACCAGTTGTTTTATAATACAGTGAAAGCCTCAAGTCAGATGTCACTAGCAATTCTAGGACTTTGTTTTGCCTAGCGAAATGGTAGTCCGTTTTGAACTAGAGTAATGTGTATGTAGTCACTATTGTTGATATTAGCAGTTTAAGGTTATATTATTTATTATTAATTGAAGCAATGAATTGAAAGTTAACTACAAAACAGCTTGTATATGTTTTACAAACATACTGGCATCATGACCATAATTACAGTAATGTTTATGATTCTGCTACCACAGAAAAGAATCTCAATGTTGTCGCGCAATGTTTTGTGCAATCACCGACTAAATATAAAAAACAAGCTTACGAAGAATTTAAAAAATTCTATAAATGAGATCTTATAGGCCTACCATACTCCAAGGCCTTATTCCAGATAATACGGACATGCGAATGGTATTTAACTAGTTGTATACAAGCCGGCAAAAAAAAACAACTTTTACAAAACCATTATTCTGAAGCGACAAAGCAACTTTAAAGTAAATGGCAGAGTTAACAAGTACAATTAGAAGGGGAAGAACTTTATTTCAAATAGGCGAGCCTAATATAAAACATAATTAATGTACTCTATCTACACTCATACAAACATACATACATATAGTGACGCCTTTTTTCCGTAGGGGTAGACAGAGACCACTTCCTTCCACTTGCTACGATTCTCACACACATCCTTGGCTTCCTCTACTTTCATCAGTGCTCTCGTACTTGCTAGTCGGTTGTTGTTACTCTTGACCTTGCCTATCTTCAAAACAATGTTGATCTGATCAAGATATGTTCGCGGAGGTCGACCTCTACCGACTTGTCCATTTACACTTGGCTTATTAATTTGTTTTGTCAATCTTCCTCTATACATCCAAACCATTTAAGCATTCCTTTATCTCACTATTCTTTACTTTATCCAACCAAGTCATTCCGGCTATACTTCTCAGACTACATACATAAAAATAAAAAACACTAAAATTTGAACAAAATAAAAATTAATAAAAAAACTACATCGTACACATTTAATATTAGATTAGAATTTTATATCTTAATTCTAGCAAAGACCTATAGTTATTATTATACGTTAAGTATATATTAGTTTGAATTTGTCGTTATTAATGATTATCAAATCCCTCTTGAATTTACGAATACACGATGTAGTATTTTTTATATAATTTAGCGGTTTATTAAAAGTATCCAAACCCTTGAAAAACAATGTGAACACACTGCTTCGTGCGATTGTCATTGGGATCGATCTGGTATTATAATGGTATACTTTATTATTTGTGATTAAAAGGTTATCAAAATATGCTGGTTGCAATTTATTTACTATTTTAAATGTAATCATAATTGGGTAGAAAAGTATTTGAGAAACAGTAAGTTGAGCCACCTAAATCTGCATACCATATCTTGTAAAGGTGTCATTCTATTGCAAAGTAATATTATTCGCATTCCACGATCCTCTAAATTTGGTTACAGGAAATATGCACGTGAATGAAATAAGGATAAAATTTTATTTTTATTACTGAAGAATTATGACTCCATCATCAGTTTTTATTATAATTTTTTTCGAGCAAAAAATTAATTTTAAAAAGCCAAAAAAACTGTGAGAAATTCCAACATGTAAAAATGACGTTATTGGTCAGAGCGAATACGATGTAAAAGTCTAGAACAACAAATGTCAATAACATCGGTGCGTAGTAAGGTTAGGTGTTTACTTAGGACTGTTTGTGAAAGAGAAGAAAGCATGACAAACTATGTTAAGAGGATTCCCCGAGCCTTCTGCTCTTCAACATCATTATGGACGAAGTAATAAGCAAAGTACGTTTACTGAAAGCATACAGAATAGATGACCGTGAAGCGCGTGAACCGCAGCGACTATTACATCGATTTAACTGCACTGCCAAATCACTTAATATGGTAATATCGGCGCAGAAAACTAAATGCATGACAACATCAAAAACGCCTTTAAGGTACAAACTGGCAGTTGAAGGCAAAGTTATCCAACAGGAAATGAAATATAAGTATCTGGGCAAAGAAATCTCGGGCTATGGTGATGTTGAGGCGGAGGTGAGAGAACAAACAACGAAATAAAAACATTAAAATAGAAACCAAATCAAGAATTTACAAGGCAATAGTAAGACCAACTATGACATTCACGGCAGAAACTCGACCAGACACAGCGAGAACTAAACAACTTCTAGAGACAACCGAAATGACAGTACTTCGTAAAATAACTGGAAAGACGATCTTGGACAGAGAAACAAACGAAAATATAAGAAGGACATGCAAGTTAGAAAACATCAATGAGTGGGTTCTCGGCAGAAAGAGAGAGTGGAATGAGCCCATCAGTAGAATGGACAACGAAAGAATAGTTAGAACAGCACGCGACAAATCACCAATGGGTCGCAGGAGTTTAGGGCGCCCCCGAAAACGATGGAGCGACAACTTAGCAGGGCAATAGGCAGAGGGACGATGAAAAGAAACAGGCGATCCACTTAGATTAAAGAAAAAAGAAGAATAAGAAAAAAGAATATTGGCCCTAATATAGTGTCTTGTAGTACTTACAAGATCATTTTTTATCTCCTTTGAGTAGCACATATTTATTTTTATATTTTTAACTACTATAACAAAGGTAAATTTTCAACACTTCAACACTACACTACCAATTCCATAATCTTTGTGCTTCTGCATTTAGTATATTCCTGTCTATTGTTTCAAAAGCCCCCTTTAAATCGAAAAATGTATTAAAAATCTAATTATCTTTATCAATTTTTTCTTTTCAATTTGATATTATAAACTATACGGCAGATTCACACTTGAACGTTTTTTTCTGAATCCTGACTGACAACCTAAAAAAAACCCGCTTTTATTAAAGTATTTGTAGAGTTGTAGAGTCTGTCGATTGCCCTGCGAATGAGGATGATTAGAACATATGTCTTTCCAGTTCTTTTGTATGAAGTAGAGATGGACACTAACAGAAGCCACGCTCAAACGTCAACAAGTTTTCGAGATGTGGTTGTACAGAAGGATGCTAAGAGTAAGTTGGGTGGAAAAGATCACAAACGAGGAGGTGCTTGGAAGAATCCATAAAGATACCGAAGTGGTCAATATAGTAAAACAACGAAAACTTGAATATTTCGAATCATGAGACACCCAGAAAAGTATGACATTCTACATCTTATAATACAGGGTAAGATTAATGGTAAGAGACGCCCCGGCAGACGAAGAACTTCCTGGTTCAAAAATCTCGGACAGTGGTTTGGTCTCACCACTATACAACTTTTCCGAGCGGCTACCAACAAAATAATGATTGCAAATATGATAGCAAGAATGATCGTCAACGATCGTTAAACGGTCACGGCACCTAGAAGAAGAGGAGTTGCTCATATACTGCTGGTCTCAAAACTTTTTTGAGGGTTAGTAAAGTATTGATAGAACGAAAATTACAGGATTTTATAGTGTTATTTATTGTTGGTATTGGTATTACTGTGCTTGTTTTGAAATACTTGGGAAATTCATTAAACTGTATTAGTATTTGTTTGGTGATAAAAAAATTGTTAATAGTATTTTTGACAACTGACTTATAGCGCACTTTGTATTTCTTCTCTTGAATTTTATTTCTGTGAAAATAATAAGTTGTCAAATAATTTCAAGAAAGTTTCTAAAATGTTTGTAAACTTTTAGATGATTTAGATGATTTATCCGCCGATGAAATTGTCCAGGCCGTGGAAAGTGGTTAGTATTTTTTTTTTAATTTTACGTTTAATAGCTAATCAAATAAAATACCACGACAAGAGACAAACAGGCAGTTAGGCACAAGGAGAAGCCATAATTTATCGCGGCGCCATCAATATTGTACTAATAAATAAATATTGTATTATTTAAAAATAATAAAGTCACTACAAAGTAAAGATGCTAATTAATAGTAATAGTAATAGTAGTTTTTTAAAATATATGTTGTAGTCTAAAAACCACATCGGTTAAACTTAAATTTTACATTATTTTCTTTTTTTTAGTATTAAATGGAAATAACTTACCTTTAGGTTTATCAAAAAAATGTAAGTTTTCAAACTATATGCATAAAATAATGTGATTAAAATTTTGTTTGTTAATTATTTCAGTTAAACTTGGTAACAGGATAATAAAGTCACTTGTAAAATTCCTTAAGAAAGGTGAGTGTTAAATAATTTTTTGTTATGTTAATAATAATTATTGTAAACGGAAATGGATTGCAATGTTTCCAACCCAAATATTTTTAATATTTTTTTTTTCTGGATTGGTATCAATGATAGTTTATGTCCTTTTTATACCGGGTGTTCCATTGTGAAACGAAAAAACTTCCTTTATTTTGGTTCCTTAAAAAAGTTTTGTAAACATATAATAATAAACCTAATAATTATAAAATATTTTCCTAAATGGATGTACACATTTGTATGTCTCAGAACACAATAATAGCGTGAGGTCCCAAAAGGATCCCACTCGGTATTAGACGTTTCATCTTTCAGCCGGTATTCAAAAGAGCTTTGTTGAACCAGGTCCTGAGGTTCTCGAGCCATAATAACCTTCGTCCTCCTGGTCCTCTTCTTCCAAAGATTTCTTTTTGTGGGATTACCTACAGCAGAGCGTATCTTTTTTCGTTTTGTATGATGTGACCCAGGTATTTTATTTTGCAGGCTCTAATTGTGTACATAAGTTTTGGGGTTTTTTTTATTCTTCTCATAACTACCTCGTTTGTCACCCTTGTCGTCCAAAAAAATTTATATTCTCCTGTAGAGTCACATCTTGAAAGCGTTGAATTTTTTACTTGTGATTTCATTGAGTGTTTAGGATTCTACACCATAAAGAAGAACAAAACACACGTAGTATCGCAGGAGTTTTACTTTTATGTTAAGGGTAGAGTGGACTTTTCCCTTTCGTGCTTTCATTTCCTATACGTCATATCAGTCTTCATTAATAATGGGTCCTAGATAGTTGTAGTTATAAACTCTTTCGATAGCACCTTCGTTAATGTTTTGGTTCATGATTTTTTGTTGCTGATTATAATGAATTTGGTTTTATTTTCGTATTGACTGATGTAATAGGTGATTTTGTTTATCGGACTTGTAAGTCTTCGAGATTGTCAGCACAATAGCATCCCTAAATTTATTTAGCCGGAGTCCGTTTATCGAAATAACTTACCCAGGTCGTCTACGGCTTCATTGAAAATGTGTAGAGGTTAAAGGTAATAGGTAAGTAGTATGCAGCCATGTCGGACTTCTCGCTTTATTTGTACGTATTCTATGTGTTCTCCTTTATTCCAAGGTTGGCGAACTTGTTCCAAGAGAGACTTCCAATAATTATTCTTAGGTCTTTGTCGTCGATACCTGTTTCCCTCAGTCATCATCATCATCATCATCCAGCCTTATTCTCTTGTCCATTGCTGAACGTAGGCCTCCTCGAAATATTTCCATCTTTCCCTATTTTCCGCCTCTGCGATCCAGTTCGTGGTTATCCTTTTGAGGTCATCTGTCCATCGTGTCGGTGGTCTACCCCTGCTTCGCTTATCCGATCTCGGTCGCCACTCCAGAACTTTCTTTGTCCACCTTCCGTCCTTCATTCTAGCCACGTGTCCTGCCCATCTCCATTTCTGCTTTGTAATTCTCTCTATTATGTCCTCTACCCCCGTTTTTCTCCTTATATCCTCGTTTCTGACTCGGTCGTTAAGGGAAAGTCCTAACATGGATCTCTCCATTTTCCGTTGCGCTACTTGTAGTTTTTTAACTATTGTTTTTGTTAAGGTTAGGGTTTCAGCCCCGTATGTCATAACTGGGAGAACACACTGATTGAAGGTCTTCCTTTTCATACTTACGGGAATTTCTGATTTAAATATGTCCCTAAGCTTTCCGTACGCTGCCCATCCCAGAGATATTCTTCTGGACAGTTCGCACGTCTGGTTGTCCCTGCCGATCCGGATTTCATGGCCAAGGTAGGTGTATTTTTCTGTGATTTCGATGATTTTGTTTTCTATTTCTACAGGTTCGCTTGGTACTAGGTTGGTTAACATTTTTGTTTTGTTATAATTTATTTCCAAACCTGCTCTTTGTGTTGCCCGTTGTAGATCTTTTAGCATTTCCCTGGCTTCCTGCATGTCATCTGCCATTAGAACTATGTCATCCGCAAATCTTAGATGGCTCAGTCTTTCCCCATCTATCATAATTCCCTTATTTCCCTCAGTATTTAGACCAATATTTCGTGTTATACTCGGTCAAATGACTTCTGATAATTTATCAGGCAAGCTTAAACATCTCATTTTGTGTCTTGGCCTCCTTGGATTAAGACTTGAACTGCAAATATTGCTTTTCTAGTGCCAACCGCCTTTATGAAGTCGAACTGAATTGAGGATATTTGGCTCTCACATATGCTGTAAATTCTCTTGTAGATAATTTTAAGGTCCATTTTGCCTTTTTTTATATAATTGGGCCCTCACAGCGGCAGTCCTAAGCCTTCGAAAATTTTTAGAATGTCGACAATGGATAGGGAGATTTCAGGTTCCAATTCTGATTCTCCAAAGTAACTTGTCTGCGAACCGATAGTTCTTTACAATAGCGTAGGCAGTAAAGTCAAGTATCATCCTTTCTCACACAGAACCTTCCTTAGTGGTTAGATGATTAACATTTTTTGTTAATATATTATGATGTTAATAATATTGTTTTTTTTTTAGTTTTAAAATTACCTAACAATTTGAGCAAGTTTAAGAGGTGCTTGAGCCTTGGTAAGTGATAAAAGTCAATTTTAATTATAGTCACACGTTGTTAACTGCTTATATATAAAAAAATCAATATTTACTATAATAAGACAAAAAAAATATTCTAAACTAAAATCCAAACATATTTAAAAAAAATATTGTTGAGTCATTACATGTCAAATGGAATAATGATGGTTTTTTTTAAATTGGATAAATGTTTGTCAGCATTAATCCCATTTTCACTACCATAGATAAGTGTAGGAACCAACACACCTCTATGCACATCCGGACGTGCCTTTTTTGACACTTCTGGCTGTTCATAAAGCTATCCAGTGCCCCATTCATTTGTTTTCCTACTAACACCCTTCGCTTAGAGTCACTGTCATACTTTTCATCCCTTGTAAACTTTGAATCCATTTACTTGTCCAACTCTTTCTTCCTTAATAAGATCTTTACAGTTTGTCACGTTTTCTTCTCTTTTAAAAACCATTACTTTCGTTTTGCTTTTATTGTTTTTCATCCCTTTGATTTTTAGGGCATCATGCATAACATTAACCATCGCCTGCAACTCCTCTTCAGATAACGCTAATATGACTTGATCATCGGCGTAAAGAAGGCATTTGACGTTTAAATCATTTATTTTCAATCCATACGCACTCTTTTTCAAATCTATTAAACAATCGTCTATGTATAAGGTAAACAGCCATGGTAAAACCACACATCCCTGTCTCACACCCTTTTCGATGTTAAACCAAGCTATGTTTATCCTGACAGAAGTAATTTTATTAAATAAAAAAAGTTCCAAATTTATTAAACATTGTTAAGGATTTTAAGTTATATTACACCTATTTATTTTTTAGATAATTTAGCAATATTTTTAAAGAAAACGATTAAAAAAGGTAAAACAATTCAAGATGCAATAAAAAACAAGACAACCAAACGTTTAAGAACACGGCGACACGCTGTAGGTGAGTTTTTGTTAAATTTGTTTTGTTTAAAAATATAAGATACAGATTTAAGCTTCTTTTCAGTTAGGATTCATAAATATAAATTATCTGTTATCCCCTAAGCCCACCACTTCAGTATTCACATGTGCAATATTTTTGCGTTTTGAATATTACTCATTTCTGTAACTAACACGATTGGGTAAAGTTTGGTGTGTTTTTTAGTTATATTTTGTAAAAAAATATTTGAAATGCCCAAGAGATTTTTACTAGATGAAATTGAAAATGTAGTGACGATGAATTTTATATTGACTCGCCTGAAAATGATAGATTGGATGGTGGTAATATCAGTGAAGAAAGTGACTCTAGTAGTGGTAGTGATGTTATAATTACTAAAGAACAGAGAACCATACCTTTACTATAAATACGACACTTACATTGTCGTTTTTAAAAAATTTTATATTTCATCACCTTTTTACCCCTTTCGTAGGGGTGCTTACAACATTGCAATATCGCAATCAAACTCAGCGACCTTGAAAACTACGACTTCGATACTAATATCTGCGTTTTGAATATTTTTTATATTTTATCCTCTACCCACCCCTTCCGTAGCGGTACTAACAAAATTAGGAATTTTACTATTAAAATCAGTCACCCAAAAACCTATGAATTCGATACTAATATCAGCCGTTTTTAATAGTTTTTATATTTCATCCCCTACCCACCCCTTTCGTAAGGGTGCTAACAAAATTAGAAATGTTACTATCTAATTCAGAGACCTTAAAAACAAGGGATTCGACACTAATATCTGCCGTATTTAATAGTTTTTAAATTCCATCCCCTTCTCACCCCTATCGTAGGGGTGCTAACAAAGTTGGGAATGTTAACATCAAACTCAGCCACCACAAAACAATGAATTTGAGACTAATATCGGCGTTTTTAATAGTTTTTATTTTTCATACCTCTCCCACCTCTTTTGTATGGATTCTTACATAACTGGGAATGTCACTGTCAAACTTAGAGTGTCCGAAGACTAAGAATTCGTCACTAACATCAGCCGTTTTTAATAGTTTTTACATTCCATCTCCTTCTCATCCCCCATCGTAGGGGTGCTAACAACACTAAAACCACCCCTGGTGTGTATAAAACAACTCCTGAAAATTTTATCCCAATCGGTCCAGCCGTTTGGGAGTTTTTGAAGGACATACACACAAAAAAGTTTTCATTTCATATATATATATATATATATATATATATATATATATATATATATATATATATATATATATATATATATATATATAGAAGATAATGGTAATGATTATGATAATGTTAGGTTTTATTTGTGTTTCTTCCTCCTCAAGATTTATTATTTTTGTATACTTTTCTTTTTTTATTAAGTGTTTTAAATTTTTTTTATTTAGTTATTTTACATGTTATAATGGTAATAAATTATTGTGTTTAATTTGAATAAACTGTGAAAAAAATTTTATTTTTTAAAAAACATCCCATAGATAAATTCTTACATATTTTACTGACACTAATAAGTGCCGTGCGTATGTATTAAGTATTAGGAAAAATTACAGAATATGGCTGCCAAATGAATTTTCATAAAAAATTCATACGTCATTAAAACACACTATAAAATGAATATCCTGATAGAAATTTTTGCGTGGAAACGTTTTAAAAGTAATTTTTTTAAAAAAAATGTGTGCTAAATTTACCGTGGTGGATATTTCAATTGTAATTTTTATAACAAGTTTTTACCTCGATCAAACACTTAAAATTCCTCGTACTTATTTGCAACAAAATTTACACATTATAATTCACCTATTCCGCACTTTTTTTTGCAATTATTAAACAAAATAAGACATAATAAATCGAAAGAAATTATTCATTATTATTGAATTATTGATAGACAGAAACACTAACGCGTTGCGTATACGCATGCGTTAATCGATGTTCATAGTTTTAAATTTAATTGTTTCATCATTGTATATTGGTTTAGTCTGTTAAATTTTTGTTAAAAAAAATTAGTCCAACCTAACCTACGGCCTAACCTAACAGTAACAGTACCTTTTTTAACCAATTGAAACATTAACTTTTCTACGCGCACTTGTTCTCGACTTACTTGCTCATTAACTAACAAAAACAGTCTTTTGAATATAAAGTAATCTATAAGATATAACTTTTTTTCATTAACTGAGCCATTTAAATATTTTATCTAATATACCATTATTTCTGGTTTAAATCGGCAACGTCGCAATTCCAAATATGAGTAATGAGTTTAAGGTGATGTCATATGTCGGACAGGTTAATAGTTTATGTATCAATAATAATGATCAATTTCTTTGGAATTATTGACGCTTGTTCCGTTAAAAAATTGCAAAAAAAAGTGTGAAATAGGTGAATTATAATGTGTAAATTGCGTTGCAAAAAAGTACGAGGAATTTTAAGTGTTTAATTGAGGTAAAAACTTGTTATAAAAATTACCCTTGAAATGACCACCATATTAAATTTAGCATAATTTTTTTTAAAAAGAAGTACTTTCAAAAGGTTTCTAAGCAAAAATTTTTAACAGGATATTCATTTTGTAGTGTTTTAATGACCTATGAAAATTCATTTGGCAGCCTTATTCTGGAATTATACCTAAGTATTAATTACTCCTCACATAACTGTGTTCTGCAATTAATAATGGAAGAACTATATTAGCTTAGATTTCACACACTTCGCTCATGAATTGGGCCGCGCGCGCCTCGTCTTGGTTGAAAGTGGGGAAAAAGATATGTTTTATAATTTACTCACTTTCTGCGTGTCTGCCATGCGAGCATCGAGTCTTCCTACTATTTTCGGCATATTCACTTCCTATTTAGTCTATAGTGAGAAATTAATCGAATTATGCACTGGTTCACATTCACGATATCACAACAAACTGCAATAACTATAAAAGCACACAATACAAACAAGCATCTCGAAAAGTACCAACCTAATGGTTACAAAAAATTGCCAAATCAAGCATGCGCAGATTGTGTCGCATCATGGAGCATGCGCAGATTGTGTCGCACTGGATTGGTCGGAGTGATCGGTATGTTTGTATGCTCTAGTGGTTAGTGGAAATGATGATAGTCACAGTGTTGTCTGTTTTTTTTTAAACGACTTTATGGAAAATTAATAATTGGATAGATATAGCTATCTAAATTCTAAATATTACAATAGTACCTATATTATATACGAGTGCTTGTCTTCAGATCCTAGAAAAAATACCAAGAACAATTTTTATTGTTTTGGGGTGACACCTGTCGAGAACGCCTTCTAACTAACGTGAATTGAAATTAATAGCTGGACGTGAAGGTTACTACTGGATTTTCTGGAGTAGTATTATTTATTTACATTGTGGTCACCATAAATACATCTTACGGGAAGGTCGAAAGTACGGCACGTAACCACCTCTTAAGCTCTATTTACACTAAACTAATTTATAATTGAAATTCTGACACGTTTACTTAATGAAGTGTAAATCAATAAATATTTTATTTTTCAAATTTAGCTAAAGAAGATAAAAATTCATCTGACGAGGGTCTAAAAAGTGTTAATCTAGGTATGTTGCATTATTTATTATTTCTAATTATAAATTAACGCAAAAACTTACTATTTAAAATACAAAGTGTTCATACCAAGCGGGGTTTTTGTACGTTCGTTTTCAATTTTGGGGAAATTGCAGTCATGAGAATGCAAACACGTTTGAGAGTCAATAGAAATTAAAGAAACATTTTATTAAAACACAGAAGACAAATAGTTGGACAATTAAATAAAAGTTGCAGCATTGTTATTGTATAAAAAAATAGTGGTAGTAAAAACTATTCAATAATCTTTAAGTCTTAATAGTTTCTTTAATACAGTGTTTCCGTAAAGTATGGAGTAAATTGGATATTTCCTAAACTAAAAGCCTTTTTAAAAAAACTTACAACGTCATCGGCAATTTTCTTAAATGTAAAACCTTGTACTTGTGACATTTTTACATACATATAGTCACGCCTTTTTCCCGTAGGGGTAGGCAAAGACCACTTCCGCTACGGTTCTTACACACATCTTTTTTTCCTCTACTTTCCTCAGTACTCTCATACATGCTCGTCGGTTGTTGGTACTCTTGACCTGTCCTTTATTCAAAACAATGTTAATCTGATCGAGATATGTTCGCCGAGGTCGACCTCTACCGACTTGCCCATTTATACTCGCCTTATAAATTTATTTCGTTAATCTTCCTTCATCCATCCTTTTTACGTGTCCAAACCATCTAAGCATTCCTTTATATATCTTTGTAACCACATCTTCTTTTACACCACAGCGTTCTCTTATCTCACTATTCTTTACTTTATCCAACCGAGTCACTCCGGCTATACTTCTCAGACTACTTATCTCCGCAGCATTAACTTGTTCCACTCTTTCTCCCTCAATCGAAACTTCACAGTTTGTCATGCTTTCTTCTTTTTCAAAATCATTACTTTCGTTTTGCTTGCATTTATTTTAATCACTTTGATATTTAGGGCATCATGCATAACATTAACCAACTTCTCTTCAGATGACGCTAATGTGACTTGATCATCGGCGTAAAGAAAGCATTTGACAATCAAATCATTCATTTTCAATCCATACGCACTTTTTTTCAAATCCTTTAAACAATCGTCTATGTACAAGTTAAATAGCCATGGCGAAGCCACACATCCCTGTCTCACACCATTTTCGATGTTAAACCAGTCCGTGCAAGCTCCGTTTATCCTGACAAAAGCAGAGGAATCCTCATAAAGTGATTTCAGTGCTCGTATTAAACTACTGCTCACCCCATACATAGACAATGTCGACCAAAATTCACTCCTCACCACTCTGTCATAGGCCTTTTACAAGTCTATTAAAGCGCAATAGACCTTTTGATTTCTAGCCAAGAATTTTTCGACTATACCTCGTAATGAAAATACTTTATTGATACATCTCCTTGCTTTTCTAAATCCTGCTTGCACAACCCATATTATCTTCTCAGTTTCATTCTTTACTCTTTTAATCAATATTTTTGTATACAGTATGCCGACTATGCTGAGTAAACTAATACCTCGGTAGTTCTTACAGTCCAGCTGCGAACCTTTTTCCTTGTAAAGCGGCACAATAACGGCCTTGCACCAGTCATTTGGTACGCTACCACTCCTCCAACAAAGGTTAAAAAGGCGGTACAGTAGACTAGCTACCACGTTTTGTCCTTGAAACTGTAAATCTAAACGAATTGTTTTGATGGCTGCTATTTAAATACTCGATAAACTTTAAAATGTTGTTTAAAAGTTTTTAATATTTTATAGAATCCTTTCCACTTCAAAAGAGAGATCAAGAAGTTGAAACAGAAAACAGCGAAGCAGCTACAAATTATATACCTACTTTAAGAGGACAATCAATGGAAAACTTACTTGAAAGCGAACAAAACATCAGAGGTAGAGATTCTTGGTTAAACATTTTAAACAACTAATTATAATTAAAATATGATGAAACTTTTTTGTTCCTTTCTAAATCAATTATTATTTATCTTAAATTATAAAACACTGGTAATTGCAATACCTAATTTTTTTTTTTAATTTTTAAATTCAAATTTATCGAAACAACTTTTAAACAAATAATTTAAATTACATAAAACTTTTTCCTCCGTCTTGGGCAAGAGTAGAGGTATGGGCTTTTATTTTTTTTTTAACAAAAATTTACTAAAATACAAATATACAAAAATACAAATTTTTTTAAAAATCTGCATGATTAAATTGTTCAAATTTCAGTATTAATATTGTTACGGTATATAGTTTTGGGTTTGATTATTTAAAATACTCAATACAAAAACTTAACAATTTATTCTAATCTTTCTATATGTAATACAATAAACAGTTTTTTATAAAATCACTTAGATATTCACATAACAAGTCTTTATGTTTACCAAAATATACTTTAATTCAAACTTTTTGGAACAATCTTTTTAAAAAAACTATATCACTTTCTAACTAACTCATTTTTTGCGGCCCCGCGAACTTTTAAATAGGTATGAACCAACGTTCCCGAAAGAACGATTTCTTTCTGAAATTATTCCAGTAACATCGCAGGTATCCAATTTACGCCCGTGGTTATAAATCATTTGCTAATATGTCGGGCGTTTGATGCTACCAAAAAAATAATCTTTTATAAATAACTCGCCGACGCTTCGGGTCAAATAATGGCTACAGGGGCATACTTGCTGACCACAATCCGTAACAATATTATTATAAACAAAAACTGGAATAGGAAAATTCTTAATGTCGTTTTACAAATAAATATTATAAAACAGTCCACTTCATTGATTTGTTATTAAACTTGGTTGCCGAAGAGACATATTCTTACTGACAGTAGCGCGGCCATTGGGGCCCTCGTGAGTTGCACCACAACATCATTGGTGGAGTGGGGCTTCATGCAGGCCCGTCACTGAGTTAGCGACTGCAAATAAGGTCACTCTTGCATGGGTTCCTGGGCACACAGGGATAAACGAGGTAGAAGATGAACTGGCAAGAAATGGGACCCTGGTAAAACCAAGAAGCCAGTTGGTCAGATTGCCAATTGCCGAAGCAAAACATGAATTTAAACTAATCCTTAAACAAGAACATATCGCTCAGTGGAATGCATATACTGGCGAGGGCAGACGCACTCTGGACGATGAACCAGAGTAGGCTAAGCAGCACGCTTCGCCTGCTCACTAAGGGTGCTCTTCTTCAAACTTATGCTGGCAGCTGAGAAAAACTGCCGACTATGCGGCGAAGCGGAAGTGAGCAGCATACACATTCTGTGTTGCTGCCCGATGTTAGCGGTGTACAGATATTAAACCTGGGGCCGTATTATAATGGATTCAAGCGATCTAAATGAGACAGGGCCAACAGAAAGCCTGCGGTTTGCCAAAACCAGCGGACTGGAATTCTAAGGCCCTGAAGACACAGCGGTAGTCACAGAGGATCATAAGATCTAGTTGATCTACGTGCCTATACCAATGGCCCAACCGCAAGAATGTAATGTAATGTAATTTAAATGGTTGCCGAAAAAATGTTGTGTGCAACAAGCCCGAAAACTTTTTTTTAGACGAGTAGACAAATTTTTATGACTAGCCTTGGGCGAGTCCTGCTGATAATTTTCGGTCTTGTTACGTTAATTACTATTAATTACATGTATATTGGTTTTTTCAGTATATAAAAAAATGTAAATTTATTAACAGTATTTTTTTATTTTAGATTCTATTGTTGATAAGTTGAAAAATATGTTTAAAAGTGAGTAGTTTAAACCTTTATTATTATAAATTAGTTCGTCCCTAAAAGACATCAAATTTATCAGGAAAAAAGATTTATAAAAAAAATGGAAATCATCACGAACTGAAAAACTGTTTTAATCTTTTCCTAAAACCAGAATATATTAAACATGAAGTGTAAATGACTTAAAAGGTAGTTCCTGTGAACTTTAAATAAAGTACCAATGGCGCCCTCTTTTAAGGCATTTTTAATTGTCGAAGGAGCTTCTTTTGAATTCGTGCTAATTTGGTCTCGCTTCCCAAGTTCCTTTGGTATATTTGGCCCATAAGACATCAATTTTCTATTCTTATGCTGCCATTTGGAATTAAAACCTGAGCCCCGAAGGTACATCAATGATTATCTCATTCGATCACTTATCAAGAAGATTCCCGCTTGATTTAGACCAAGAAAGGAATATTTATGAGCCTTTATGCTTAAAACGGCCAAGACAAATTTGTATAAATAAGTGTGTTATATATAAATTGGTCTTCTTCTTAAAGTGCCATGCAGTCGTTACTACGTAGGCGTCCTCCGTATTCTATATATCTGTTATTTGCAGCGTCTCGAAGTGATCCAAAGTCTAATCCCGTCCAGTGTCGGATGTTGCGCAACCAAGATAACTTCTTCTTCCTTCAATTGGTACATAGTTTTAAATAAATAAGTAAAATGGTAAGACAGGATTACGGCTAAAATGCTGAAGGCTGGACAAGGCGTGGTAGCTAGTCTTCTGTACCGCCTGTTTAATATTTGCTGGAGAAGAGGCAGCGTACCAGAAGACTGGTGCAAGGCCATTATCGTTTCGCTTTACAAAGGAAAAGGTTCGCAATAGGAATGCAAAAACTACCGAGGCATTATTTTACTCAGGATCTTCGGCAAACTGTATGCAAACATTGCCACGTCTTTTTTTGTTCTCTAACGAGTACTCTAGCGGTTTCTCTACTGGCAAATTATGCCCGAGCTCAGCCGTAGAGGGTAGAAGAAAAAAATATAAAAGTGAGCTGCGCCACCGGCTTGACGGTATAAGCTGGAAACCCCTAGATCTTATAGGCACTAGCAGGGCTACAAGATAAACAACTATGATTATGGTGAACCAAATAAATAAAATTATAGCAAAAATATGTTGGATACTTTACTCACACAATAGATAATTAAGGTACACAGTTCGATAGCAACATCATAACAAATATAGTCAAAGTTAACAGCTATGATAAAATTTCTTTGCTAAAACAAAACAAAAATGTAAAATTTACAACTTTATAAAATAACCAGAACAGCAGTAAGAGTAACAGACTTTACCAAGTTACTACAAAAAGCAAGACATATATAAATTAACTCATTAATAACATTAACTCAAACATTTACATGAAGGCAAAGAACAAAAAGTAAAACATATATATATAAGTTAACTCATTACATAAAGATTTTCACTGCCAAAACAATCAAGTTCATTTAAAAATACCTTTACAATGGTTGTCCTTTAAAATATCAAGATTGTAGGATATTTACAAATAAGTAGAAAGAAAATATGTTTTTACTTGGACATAAAGAATTATTGAGAAGGTTATTTTAATCCAATAGTTTTGGCATACTATCTAATGCAATAAATAGTTTCCAACAATGTACTATACTAATAAACAAAACAGAACATGATAGTGGTGTCAGCATGAGTCACTGCGTTATATATTTAAAAATAAATCACTTATAACCTTTGGATATACGAATTCACAAAGCACTATATTTATAAACTGAAGCAAGACTTACTCGTGGTGCCGATGTGAGACACAGCGTTATATATTTAAAAATAAATCACTGATAACCTTTGGGTATGCGAATTCACATGTACTCCTGTGGCCTACTCCGGTGCTACTCCTGGACTACTCCGGGGGCTGGTTAGATTATGGGGGTGGCACTAGTTAGTGAACAATGGCTTCCCTCAAACAAATCCCGATAACGGCTATTCAACTTGACACCAACTCCACCAATATCCACAACAATGGCAAGATAAAATGGTCAAGTTGAAAATCAAATGGTTTTTCTTCAAAATCCAATTAAGATGGTCCAAATACTGCCAGATATGAAAGAAATCCCATAGAGGTTCCGCACACGTGCTAATGACACCGTCCCCAACAACGTTCACCGACACCTGGCCTCCAAGACTCTTAAAAAACGACCGCCGCTCCTATCCCGGAAATCAAGAAAAATGGCGCGGAATAAACGTCAACCCACAATCTTCTCAAATCCGTGCCTCGTTCGTGTGGATATCCAGTCCCATCCACACAGAAATTGCAAAACAACTATCGAAAGTTATGCAACCATGAATACGAAACTATAGAAAAAAATCGGCACTTGACAACATGTTGATTAAAAGAGTGACGAATAAAACTGAAATGATATGGGATGTGCAAGCGGGATTTAGTAGAGAAAGGAGATTTATGAAATAGGCATAGTTGAAAAATTCTTAGCTAGAAGTCAAAAGATCTACTGCACTTTCGTAAACTTGGATACGAGCGCTGAAATCGCATGATAAAGATTTCACTGCTTGTGTCAGGATAAACGGCGCTTACAGACTGATATAACATCAAAAAATATGTTAGACAGAGATATTTAGCTGCGCCATAGCTGTTTAACAATTGTTTAAAATATTTCAAAGAGTGCTTATGGATTGAGAATAAATGATTTAATCGTCAAATGCCCTCTGTACGCCGATTATCAGGTCACATTATCATCATCTGAAGAGGAGTTGCAGGCGATGGTTAATATTATGCAAAATGCCCAAAAAATTAAAAAGATAAAAGTAAATGTAAGTAAGATGAAAGTAATGGTTTTTGAAATAGAAGAGAGCTTAATCATATCGGTAAGGAAACATGGACCAGCTACTTACAAGATCTATTTAAAAGTGTGGAAGCAGTCCGGGTCAAGATGACGCAAAAAAATTTTAACATCAAAAAATTCCCGATGAATGGAAAACAAGTACGACAATCCTGCTTTTTAAGAAAAGCAATAAAAATGTTCCTGGAAACTACAGAGGAATAAATTTACTGTCGTCCACTCTAAAACTAGTCACTAAAGTAATAACGAATGTAATAAATGAACGAATTACATTATGTAATGAACAACAAGGGTTTTATAGATCTAGAAAAGGCGTTTGACCGGATACGTTTGGAAGATATAGTGCATCTCCTGTATGACAGACAAATACCGAGTAATATCATTAAAACTTTTGAAGATATTTACAGAAATAACCGAATACAGGCAAAGATAGATAACGAACTCACAGAACCAATAATCGTAGATAGGGGTATACGACAAGGAGACTCACTGAGCCCATTACTATTCAAAATTATCATGGACGAAATAATAAGACAAGTAGGCAGGAAAAGAGGATATCGAATGGTAGGTCAAGAGATAAAAATCCTATGCTACGCTGATGATGCAGTTCTGATAGCGAAAAATGAAGATGATCTGCAGAGGTTTCTTTATACATTTAACAAAGTTGCTAAAACGCTTGGGATGACACTATCAATATCTAAGACGAAATGCATGACCACATCTAAAACACCTCTGAGATGTAAATTAGTGGTTGATGACAAGATAGTACATCAAGAGATAAAATTCAGATACTTTGGTAAAGAAATTTCAAACTTCGGAGACATAAAACCAAAAGTAAGAGCACAAGCTATCAAAGCAACTAGAACGGCTGCACAAATCAACGACACAATATTTCGTAACAAGCACCTGAAAACAGAAGTAAAAGCCCGTATTTACTAAACTGCTATTAGACCCATACTGACATATGCGGTAGAAACAAGACCCGAAACATTAAAAGCCAAATTATGGAAACAACAGAAATGAAGATAATTCGAAGAATAGCTGGAAAAAAACAACGGGACAGGGAAAGAAGCGTGGATATCAGACAAACATGCCAGATCAAGAATATCAACGACTGGGGGCTAAGTAAAAAAATTGAGTGGAATGGCCATATCATACGTATGACAGAAGAACGAATAGTGAAGATTGCCATAGATAAATTACCTTCGAGAAGGCGAAGCACAGGAGGAAGGCCTCAAAAACGTTGGAGCGACAATCTACCTACCTCCATAAAGCGAGTTTCGATGAGGAACAGGTATTATGCCTAATTAGAAGAAAGAAGAGAAGAAAAGAGCTTGACAAGCTGCGAGGTGCTGATTAAGGAAAAAAGAGTGGAACAAGTAAATAAGTTTAGTAAAAATACACAATACTAGAAAAAAATGTTGCAAAAATAATGTTTAAATTTACATTAATTATAATGATACAGGGTGTCAAATCGGACACTTTTTCGCGATAAAAATGGTCATATCTAGTAAAACACTAAGTGTAAGGTAGCAAAACCCTATATTGGGAGAAAATCCCCAAGAGTAGCTTTATTATAAATACATAATAATATACAGCGTGTTCTATTTAAATTAAGCAAGTTTAAGTCAACTTTAGGTATAACCGGAAGTAGTTGGAGGCTCTAAATATTTTAGATCAATTCGGCATATCCAAAAACCTTACACCTTAAATTTTCAGATTTTAATTATGTCAAGTTTCTCTAAAACGTCTAATTGAAACTCGCAAAGAATCACTCTGTATTAATTATAAAGTATATATTTTAATTGTTTGGAAATTTGTAATGTATTGTTTATCAAGTTCTTCGATTTTTGTTGAATTAAATACAATAAACCTTTTTTTGTATTTTAGATGTTTTAACTGTTCCGAACAAAGTGAAGCAGCTTTTGTTTTGTCTTAATGATAGTAAGTACTATTTGGTTATTTTAGACTTGTAAGTTGCATATTTTTTATAAAAGGTACGATATGATAATAAATTTACTAAATACTTACGAGAGAAAATTCTTTGTGAATTATTTAAATAATATACTTTAGGGTGGGTCAAAAAAAACATTTTAATTTTTAACTTTCCAATAGGAAGTTATAGTAATGGGTCCGATTTTGCGAATCCCGAATTTTGACATATCTCCACAATTCAATGTCTTCATAGTCGAATACAATAGTTTCTAAGTGGACGTCTGTGTGTGTATGTACAGTGCAACAGAAGTAGCTTGGCGGACGACTAGCCTCTAAAATAACAAATATACGGCCGAATATACTTCACATTCGTAAACTTCGTCCTCCGTTGTACTTGAGACTCACGATTACTGAAAATTTCGTCTTCGCCGATCGGATCGTTATTCGAATGTTTTCGTTGTGCGCAGATTTTGTGATCTCTCGCACGCCAAGCCACTGTTGCACTGTACGTATGTGCATATGTTCGTATGTTCGTATGTGCGTTCGGAATTATTTTTCGTCTTGATTATCTTGAAAACAAAAAATTATATTGACGTGGGACCAATTACATTCGACGCATAATTACGCAACTTAGAACTGATTAGATTTTCAGCAAAATAGGTCAAGCTGTTTTTTATGGAGAATCAAAAAACTGAAAAAAATGGTAAAATACCTGAATTTTGCAATTTATGTATATTATACTATTTTTATTACATAATTTTAAGTTTTTTTTAATAATATGATCATTACATGTTAGGAATATTTGTATGAAAAATATTATGACAATATTTTATAAAAAGAGATAGTTTTAGAAAACAAAAATGGGAATTGGAGAATTTTAAACTTGTGTCAGTATTGAGAAAATAGCATTGAGGACACTATAACTTTGAAAAATTATTCTTAGTAATAATTAAGCATTGTTTATAACCATTGTTATTGTTACTAACAAATGATTATTAATCATAATAATTAAAAAAAAAAATCAAATGTTATAAACAATGAATTTTTTAAGTAACTACTTAGGTGAATAAAAAATTGCGAATTTTTTCAAAAATCGGTTTTCCAACGATTACTGATATTTCGCACAAATTTTATTGTTTTACCAAAAACCCTCAATAAACTTTACGGTAGATATAATATTTTGCGATAGAGTGTAACAAATTGTAAAAGTCATCATTTACAATATGTGGTTGAACTTAAACCTCGAATAACTTTTAAACGAGTCGAGTAAGCGAAAAAACATATTTGACCTTTTTTGTAGATCGTTTAATTCCCTACAAAAATGTGTATTCAATCCTACTGGCCAATAATTCGTTTAAACGCAATAAAGTTCTAATTAAAAAAAACAATTTTTTCCGTGTTATTAAAATGGAAAACCAAAAATCACAATGAGCGACCTCTAAATATTCGATAGTATTGAGAGCTCAAATATTACCAGAATTTTTTTTCATCTTGGACAATATTTTCATGGTAGGTAACTAAAGAAAAAAAATTAAAAAGTTTTTTTGACCACCCTATACTTATAAATTTTTTAATTCCAAAGACACAACCAATGATTCATATATAATTTAGGAATGTTTAAATTTCAAATTAACAAATAAAATTGTTTACCATGTCACTTAAACATTTAAAGTACCCTTATAATTGCTCACATTTAATTTAAAAACTTGATTTCTATTACAAGTTTGTTGTTGTTTTGAGCAGAAATATCATTTAATTTTAAATTTTATAAAAATAATTTTAAATGTTTGCATTTTATTTGTAACAAAAAATTTTTTTTTTATTCTTGTTTAAAATGTATAGTTAATAGCTAATAATTTTAGTACAAAATTACAATGACAAGAACACGAAGGTTAGAAACGATGTTAAAGGTTAATATATTTTTATTTATTTATATTTGTTTAATTTATATTTGTTTAATTTATATTTGAAACTGTTTATTTTGTTATTATTATAAAATAAATAAGTTTTAAACTTTAACCAAAATCCTTATTACACTCTTTTTTGTACCTATTTTTCTACCTGACTTCCGGTGGCGGAAATTTTAAACAAATTCTGTGACTTGTTATAACCTACAAATCAATGAAATAAATCACGTAGTTTTTGTTTTGACAATGTTTCTTATATTTGTATTTCTGAAATTACTGTCTAAAATGGTAAGGTGTAATATTGTCATTCATTTGGAAAAATTTAGTCAGCAAATAGTCTGTAGTAATATTACAAGAGAGTGAGAATAAATTAAAAATAATTTGACAGATTTTAGAAAACTTTTGCCAGGCGATAGACACGAGAGCCCGAAGTCCTGGAGAAGGTCCGAAGGCCTGGAGAATTATTATCTATTTTATCGAACTCTCGTGTGGTATTCGATAGATTATTTTTTGACGTTAGCTTAGTGAACAACCACTTAATAAATTTGGCAGTTTTCTTTGCCACTCTGAAACGTCGTCCAGGTTTACATTTGCAACTTTTCCGGATATTGCTCTTAATTTAATACTTGTCGAGCCAACTGTTCTTCTTCTACTTCTTTAAGTGCTTTGTTCTCTTTGAACGTTGGCAATCATCAGCGCTATATGTACTTTGTCGACTGCTTTTCATAAGAGACTTGTCAGGGTTTCACCAAACCATTGTCTTAAATTTCTTAGCCATGATATTCTTTGATGACAGGACCTCTTAAGCCTTTTTCCTTCTATTATTAGTTGGAAAATTCTGTATTTTTCGTTTCTGAGAATGTGTCCAAAGTATTCCATTTTTCGTTTTCTAAGTGTGATCATGACTTCGAGATATTTGGACATTCATGTAAGTACATCCACATTGCGCACTCTATCCATCCAAGATATTTTCAACATCCGTAGATACGTCCACATTTCAAAAGCTTCCAGTTTTCTATACGTGGCTTCTGTTATAGTCCACGCCTTATTTTCATAATAAAGTATACTAAAGACGTAGTACTCAAGTGCGAACGGAGAGCGACAGTCTTTGGCAACACAACACGGACTTCATCCTCACAAATGATGCTCTGGCACGGACCTCCTGCATATTATCCCAGCTTTCATTCAACTGGCATCTAAGACAACTATTGGAAGTTTAAAAATTTAAATAAATTTCATCGGCCGCCTTTAAAGCTTTCGTTTTAATTATTGGTCCAGGTTATGGATTTTAACGGATGTTTTACTTAATCATGTACGAAATTGTCAACGAAAACATTCTGATAAATATTTTTTTTGCGATAATTTGTCTGTTTTTACCGCAACGGTCAATAGTTTTTTGGTAGAAAAATAGGATAATTTTTAAATGTGTAGCATAATTTAGGAACTCATTGTCTAATACTAATTCTTTTAGATATACAATTGAAAACAAGAGATGGATCAGGTATGACACGTATTTACAAATATTAATCACAGCCACACACAAAAAAAAAATTTGGGTTTGAGGGTCAGACCACGTTAACTATAAGTTTTTGGGGTCGCTGAATCCGAATTTAGGGTAAAAATAACTCAATCGAACTAGGGTTTCCCATAACCTAAAAAAACCGATTTTTTAAACTATATAACTGTAAACCATTCATATGAAACCTCTTAACCCCTTGACACCATAACACAATAGCCCCAAAGCTCTGAAGTCATACACTTGTGAGTATAAGCTGACTTGGGACTGAAAAAAGTCCCTGAGACAACTGGCAGCGAACAATCAGGTTACTCTGATGTTGGTTCCAGGTCACAAGTGAGTTAAAGGTAACGAATAAGCAGATTACCTTGACAAAGAAGGGGCAAATACATAATTTTGCGGACCAGAACCCTTCCTTGGACTTTCATAAGCCCACTTGAAAGAAGAAGTTCGACGCTGGGAAACAGATGAAATGACATCTCACTGGCATAAAGTGCCAGGACAAAGACAAGCGAAAAGGCTAGTAAGCCTTTCGCCAAGGAAAGTTAAACAGCTTCTCGAGTTGGACAAGTAAGACTTGAAACTGGTGATGGGGCTCCTCACTGGATACTGAGATATCACCTTCAAAAGATGGGCAAAACAAAGAGTGATAGTTGCCGCTACTGCGAGAACTTAGCTGAAACTGCAGAACATTTGCTTTGCGAATGCACAGCGCTTTTCTGCAAGAGGCTTAAGTTTCTGTGAGGGGCCTTACTAAAGCACTTCAATGTCAGAAACTTAGCCCCCAGGAAACTGATAAACTTTGCTCGAAGTCTCGGAATACCGGGCCTCAAATAAATTAAGGGTTAAGCACAAAAGATCTGATAGGTCGAGGTGCTTGAGAGGTTGCATAGCCTTTACGTCCCCCTCTACAATCCACAATTTACAACCCTTTAACCCATAACTCTATAATAATATAACCCCATTGCTTCCGAATTAAACAAAAACCAGTTTATCTGAGGCAATTTTTATCAATTCAAATTTTAACTGACATTCAGAATACGTTCGAACAATAAAATAAAACTTTATAACTCCATAATTTCGTGACATTATAACCCCATAACCGTATTACCCCATTGCCTATAAATCAAACAAAAACAGTCTATTTGGGGCTATTTGTATTAATACAAATTTTCACTGACATTGAATATACATTTGAACATAGAAGTAAAAGGTTAAAACGCCGTAACACCACTACAACCGGGATACCTAAAACTACGTGTGTCTGCATCCATGGCATCTCCTCTCGGTGACGGCGGGCAACGGAGTGAGCCCGTTATCCCTGGATTGCGGCTTAGATGCCGTCATGGCAGGCACACGCAAGTGTCTTACGATGCAGAAGAATCTCGGAGCCTCAGTATCGGCGGTTGGTGAGGGTGTGAAAGCGGGCCCCTAGGCGTCAAGCGAGCGTAGTTTAACATTGGTTGGTGACTTGGCTAATGTGGCTACAAGAAAACAACCCCAAAAATTCTTGCAATCTCATGATTGTCAAGTAGATCATGATCAGTTTTGTTATATTTGTTCAAGTTATATAGTTTAAAAAAAGCGGTTTTTTTGAGGTTATGGGAAACCCTAGCCCAATGGAGTTATTCTGACCCTAAATTCGAATTTAGCGACCCCAAAAACATATGGTTAACATTATTCTGACCCCCAAACCCAATTTTTTTTGTGTGGTGGGGTAATTTTAATAAACTTTTAATTAAGTTTTAGGCAATAATTTATATGATGTTTCCGAAGAGGACATCGCATTATTCTTGGCAACTGGTAAATATAAAAGACATAAAGTTTTTTAATTATTGTGTGTCATTTGCCACATTTAAATATAAAACAAACGGGAACGAGCATTGCTACTTTGTACGGATGCTAAAAGTGCGAAACATGACCCTCCACGTATGACTCATTATTTGAAAGTTTCCCTGTAAGTGTGTCAATAAATTTTTAATAGATTTAAGCAGTTTAAAGTTTTAACAACGATTAAAATTAGTAATTCAAGGTATTGTTGGACGCTTTGGTTTAAATATTTAGTGGTTAACGATTTATTTGAGAGGAGTGGTAGCGTACCAGACGACTGGCGCAAGGCCGCTTTACAAGCGAAAAGGTTCACAGCAGGACTGTAAGAACTACCGAGGTATTAATTTACTCAGCATAGTCGGCAAACTGTATGCAAAAATATTGATTTCAAGAGTGACGAATGAAACTGAGAAGATGATATCGGATGTGCAAGCAGGATTTAGAAGAGGAAGGAGATGTATGGATCAGGTACTTTCATTACGAGGTATAGTCGAAAAATTCTTGGCTAGAAGTCAAAAGGTCTATTGCGCTTTTATAGACTTGGAAAAGGCCTATGACAGAGTGGTGAGGAGTGAATTGTGGTCGACATTGTCTATGCATGGGGTGAGCCGTAGTTTAATACGGGCACTAAAATCACTTTAAGGGAATCCCACTGCTTGTGTCAGGATAAACGGAGCTTACACGGACTTGTTTAACATTGAAAAAGGTGTAAGACAGGGATGTGTGGATTTGCCATGGCTTATACATAGACGATTGTTTAGAAGATTTGAAAGAGAGTGCGTATGGATTAAAAATGAATAATTTGATCGTCAAATGCCTTCTTTACGCCGATGATATTATTATTATATATTATTATATATTATTATTATATATTATTATCATATTAGCGTTATCTAAAGTGAAGTTGCAGGCGACGGTTAATGTTATGCATAATGCCCTGAAAATCAAAGGAATAAAAATAAATGTAAGCAAAACTGCATAGCTTTATGAACAGCCAGAAAGTGTCAAAAAGGCACGTCTGGCTGTGACTGTGCTTTCTACACTCAATTATGGTAGTGAATGTTGAGTTTAGCAGAAGAAGCATGAAAATAGGATTAATGCTGCGGAGATAAGTAGTCTAAGAAGTATAGCCGAAATGACTCGGTTGGATAAAATAAAGAATAGCGAGATAAGGAAACGCTGTGGAGTGAAAGAAGATATGGCCACAAAGATAGATAAAGAAATGCTTAGATGGTTTAAAAACGTAAAAAAGATGGATAAACGAAGATTGACAAAACAAATTTATAAGGCGAGTATGAATGGGCAAGTCGGTAAAGGTCGACTTTGGCGAGCGTATCTGGATGAAATCAAAATTTTTTTGAAGAAAGGCCAGGTCAAAAGTACCGACGAGCATGTATGAGAGCACTGATGAAAGTAGAGGAAGCAAAATATATGTGTAAGAACCGTAGCAACTGGAAGAAAGTGGTCTCTGCCTACCCCTACGGGAAAAAGTGGTTACTCTATGTTATTTCTTCTCTTCTGTTATTTCTAAATTGACTGTTTGGTACTTTGGTAATATAAATAAAAAAGTATTTTTTTTCAGGGCAACTTGCAGTTGGCCCACAATTTTTAGTGATTAATTAACAATAAATAACCTTGTTAAATTTAAATAAAAAAAAATAATACTTATTTTACCGTCGTTATCATCATCGTCACTGAAATCGTACAAATGGGTTGTTGTTATAATCCAAATAAATTAAATCCATCACGAGAATATTTCCAATTATTTTTGACCGTTATTAGAAATTGTATCTAAATAAACTAACTTGAATATTTTTTAGCATTAGAAGTACCTAGAAATTTGAACAAGTTTAAGGATTGCATGGTTCTCGGTAAGTAAAACAAAAAACTTTAGTGTAACAAGAAATTTAAAATACTCATATTTTACTCATTATATCCAATGCGCTTCTAAGATATCTTAGCAAAGAAACGGCTTGAACCTTTTAGGCGAAATCTAGAGAGATCTACAATTGCTAACAGACACTGCAAGCAATGGTAGTATCTTTAGAACGTCAATCAGAAACTTCACACTTCACAGAAAAGGTGGTCAAACTTAGCAAACCAGACACGAAATATTCTCTAGATAATATTAACATTATTTTTTAAATGAATATGATAATTAAATGCAATAAAAGTACACTCTTTGGGTAGGACATGTATAGGACGCAATGAGGCCTAAGTACTTTGATACTACAGAACGCTTATTTTTTTTTATATTCAGATTCTACTAGTTCTTTTAACCGAGGGTTAAAATAAATCTGCACTTAATGTTTAATTTAATGCCTAAATACAGGATGACTATCCGACAACGAAACAGAACCATTTGCAGGAACCTTGTCAACATACGCCTAGACCCGTCGATTTTTGATTAAAGGAGGACACTATTTTCCGGTATTCTTAACTCCACTACTTACAACCCCAAACAAGGAAAAGAATTGTAACGTGCCTTTTTTTTCCCTTCTACAGTTCCATTATAATTATATCTCTGATAATTTTTTATTCCTCAAGTACTCGTAAATAGTGTCGCGTACCGTATTTTGTTGTAACTTTAATATATCATTCGTTGTAAATAGTGTTGCATAGCCTCGATTATTGTGTGTTATCGATTATATTATTGTTTGGTTTACATTTCTGTGTAGATGAGGCTAGCTATCAACACGGACGAACGCGATTCTTAGTGTGGAACATAGACTTGTGAATATTCTTGGTTTACGTCAATTCCGTGTCATTTCTTGATATCCGGCTTGGGAAGTAATCTAAGTCGTGTGGTGAGAGTCTTGGGAGTCGTGTGGTGAGAATTTTTGGGGCGGTGTGATATTAACAAGTGCGCAAAACCTCTACGGTTTTTCTTTCATATCTGGCTGTATTTGGGCCATCTTAATTGGATTTTGAAGAAAAACCATTTAATTTTTACTTGATCATTCTATCTTACCTCCGTTGTTGATATTTTGGATTTTGGTGTCGAGTTAAAATAACCGCATGTGGGATTTATTTGAGGGAAGCCATTGTTAATTAGCAGGTGCCGTTCCATAACCAAACCGGCCACAGGAGTAGTGCATTCGTATACCCAAAGGTTACAAGTGATTTATTTTTTGAATGTTTAACGACGTGACTTGTTTTTGACACCACAATTGAGTTTTGTTTTAATTTGTTAATATAATACATTATTAAAAGCTATTTATTGCATTAGATAATATGCCAGGACTGGGCTTTGATTAAAATAATCTTCTCAATAATTCTTTGTGTCCAGCGAGAAAATTTACCATAGCTGTTGATTTTGACTATATTTGTTATAATTTTATTATTGAACTGTGTACTTCGATTTATTGTTAGCTGTTAATTTTGACTATATTTGTTATAAGTTTATTATTGAACTGTGTACTTTGATTTATTGTTAGCTGTTAATTTTGACTATATTTGTTATAATTTTATTATTGAACTGTGTACTTTGATTTATTGTAGGAGTAAAGTATCCAATATATTTTAGCTATAATTTCATTTATTTAGTTCACCATAATCTCAGTTGTTTATCGTGTGGCTCTGCTAGTGCCTATAAGACCTAGGGGTTTCCGGCTTGAACCGTCTAAGTCGGTGGCGCGGCTCACTTTTATATATATATTTTTTTTCTTCTACCCTCTACGGCTGAGCTCGGGCATAATTTGCCAGTAGAGAGACCGAGGGCAGAGTACTCTATAGAGAACGAATAAGACGTGGCAGAATTTAAATTTTTAAATAGCATTGGGTGTCGAATTTCAAAAGCTCTTACAATTCTCTATACAATAGTCTTTAAATTTTAAAATTCCGCCCATTACTTATTGAGAAATTAGATTTTAAATGTCTGCAAACAATTACGAACGGAAAAAATGTCATTTATTCGAGTTAAGTACGTCAATGGTATAAATTTAGTACGAGGCAGCTGGCAACTGTGTCTGGGATTAATCAAACTGGTATCCAAACCATTTTGAAAGAGAATAAATTCCATACATGTAAAATATGTTTAATCCATTAACTTAATGAGGATGATTATGACCGCCGTATGCAGTTTTGCGAAATAATAAGTGCGCGAGCAGGATACGATCCACAGTTCGCCACAATTGCCGAGATTGATCCGAATCAAACCCAAGAGTTTTTCACGAGGTGCATACACAGCAACCGGAGAATAAAATGTATGGGCTAGCATTTGCGGTGACCGACTGGTTGATCAGTTTTTTCTACCTGGCAATTTGACTGGCGAAATGTATTTGCAATTACTGGAAGACGCTATTGACCCTGCCTTGACTGATATGTATTTGAAAATAATCCACAATATGACGAAGATCAGGACGGTGCTCCTCCGCATTATGCGGTGATTGTTCGTCAGTATTTAATCCAACGTCTTTCACGGCATTGGATTGGAAGAAGAGACAGCATTGAATGGCCTTCAAGGTCGCCAGATTTTTCGTTTCTTGATTTCTTTTTATGGGAACATATGAAAAGTAAAATCTACAACCAGCGTCGTTGCGTCAAAGAATCGTTGACGAGTGCCGTCGAATTACTTCGGAAATTCTTCGGAAAGTGCATGAACCTTTCGAAAAAAATCTTTATTATTGTATGGAAGCGGGCGGTCATGTTTGAACATTTAATCAATTAAGTAGTAAGTATGCACCTTAAATAATTGAAATTTTATTGTGTAATTTTTTTCAAAGTATTGGAGGTAATGTAAAATTTAAAGACTATGAAAAAGAGAATTGTCAGAGCTTTTAAAAAACATCTTATTCGACCCCCAATGCCATTTAAAAATTTTGGGGTAATTCTACGCTTGGGGTTGAAAGAAGTAAAGTCAAAAATTCCGGAAAATAGTGTCCCCTTTTAATCAAAAATCGACGGGTCTAAGCGTTTTTCTAAAATGTTTATGAGGTTCCTGCAAATGGCTCTGTTTCGTTTTCGGTTGGCCACCCTGTATGATAATTCAACTGCAAGTATAAAATACTGTTACGTTATTAAATGTATTAATTTACAATACTTAATACAAAAACTGCATAGCTTTATGAACAGCCAGAAAGTGTCAAAAAAGGCACGTCTGGCGGTGCATAGAGGTGTGTTGGTTCCTACACTTATGTATGGTAGTGAATGTTGGGTTTGGCAGAAGAAGCATGAAAATAGGATTAATGCTGCGGAGATAAGTAGTCTAAGAAGTATAGCCGAAATGACTCGGTTGGATAAAATAAAGAATATCGAGATAAGGAAACGCTGTGGTGTAAAAGAAGATGTGGTTACAAAGATAGATAAAGGAATGCTTAAATGGTGTGGACACGTAGAAAGAATGGATGAAGGAAGATTGACGAAACAACAACAACAACATTTCTATATGTAATACAAACAACTGTTGAATTTTTAAAATTTTAAAAAATGACTTGGATATTCGCTTTACAAGTCTCTATGTTCACAAACTATACTTCAACTAAAGCTTTTTAAAACAATTTTCTCAAAAACTATCTTTTTTCGCGGATAGTGGTTCTTAAACAAATAATATTTTTTGCAATAACTTCCTCATTCTCCATAAAACATTATAGATACATTAGGGGTCTACAATTGCTGCCCACGGCTATAAATCATCCGCTAATATGTCGGGCTTTTGATACTACCGAAAAGCCATAAATCATAAGGTTTATTTTTGTAAATGGTTCGCCGTTTCCTTGAGGAGTGTACTTGCTGACCACAATCTGTAACAAAACCATATTAAATAATTTTACCTCTTTTATTTAAAGCGACACTTTATTTATATTGCATTTTAGGTGGTTTGAAAAATAAAATAAAAAAGGTTCTTAAAACAATAAAACAAAAAAGCAAAAACGGAGCCAAAAAATTTACGGATACAAAAAAAGATAAAACCAGGCAATTCGACATAGGTTGGTTTTTATTTATATATTATTTTTATTCTGAAAGTATTACTAATCAATTTAAAAATAGAAAGTTGCCATTAAGTCTCACTTAAAAATATGAGATATTAGTTTGTTTTGAAAGATTTTTGGTTGGTTTATTAAATATATTGTATTTTTAACCGACAATAAAGAAAATGTGGTTGTAGTGATTTAAGACCAAAATAAATCACATGAAATTTTGAATTGAACATGGAAAGACACTATTTAAACTGCGAACAAATACTGACAGCCATTAGCAAGCTAGAAAATGGTGCTGGACAAACAAATGTAGCGAGTTTTTTGTAATTAGCTATTGAAAATGTTATGGAAGTTCATTTATGCAGCAAAATCAGCATCGAAGGTAGACCAATCTGGTTTTGCTGCAATTATTTTAAATGTCAACAGATATATATATATATATATATATATATATATATATATATATATATATATATATATATATATATATATATATATATAATCATAAACCTTAATGAAGGTGTTAAGGTGTTTTGTTCAAACAAGGTTTGCCCTTAAGTATTTTAGTTGTTTCTATATACAAATTTCACCCAGCTTCTTTTATTTTGTGCAATTTCTTTTCCTTCCTTTCAGCTCTTGTTATTTTTTTCTAGGATACCAGCTATTACATCATCCCATTGCCTTCTAGGCCTGCCTCTAGATCTTTTATTTTTTGGTTTGGTTTGCCATATCAACTTGACTTGTCTCGAGTTGTCCATTCTTACCGTATGTCCAAACCACTTCAGTTGCTGACGTTCTATACTGTTTATGATCGGCTCGACCTCCAATTCCTTTCTAATAACCTCACTTCTCACTCTGTCTTTTTTTGTGATGCACTTTATGCCTCTTAGAAATTTCATTTCTATGGCTTGTATTTTGCTCTTCTGTTGTTCCGTGAGTACCCAGCTTTCACAACCATAGATTAGGATCGGTTTGAATATGGTTTTGTAGACGATCAGTGTTGTCCTCGTCGACATTTCTTTCTTCCTTGTAAGTGTGTTACTTAATGAATAGTATAACTTGGTTGCGCTTTCTATCCTGATATTAATTTCCGCTTCGTTCTTCCCTTCTCTGTTTATCAATACACCTAGATACTTGAAGTTATCCGTTTGCTCTACTTCTTTATCACTTAAACTAACAACAGTTTGAACTTCGTTTCTACCTATCACCATTATTTTTGTTTTATTCACAATAATTTTCAGGTTGTATTTCTTCAGTGCTTTGTACAATAGATCTAAATTGTTTTGTAGGTCCTTTTGATTCTTAGCACATATCATTTCATCGTCTGCGAAGGCACATTCACTTATATAGGTTGGTTCCAGATTTCTGTAGCCCACAAATGTCAACAGATACATTAATTAAATACTTGACCAATTGCGACAACAGTGGCAAGCTTTTTTAATAATAATAAAATCGAAGTATTGCCTACGCAATCACCGGACTTATATCCAATAAAACGTGTATGAAACATACTTTAACAAGGAATTTTAAGAGGGGTAGCAGGAATTTTTAGCGCCACTAATAATTTATTTTATTTATGCGGGGAAAAAGAAAAGCTTCTATAAACAATCATGGACACCTCTTTGTCAAAATAAACTTTTTTTAATTTACCAACTTTACAATATATATATATATATATATATATATATATATATATATATATATATATATATATATATATATATAAATAAATTGTATGTTTAATCCGCTTGCATGCTAACATGGTCTACTTTTCGTTTCTAAATTGATCTTTGTTATAAAACAAGCAGTAATAATATAATATTAAATATTTTGTAATTTAAGTTCAAGAAGAAATCGACTTGGCTGACAAAAATGAGGCAGATATTAATACAGGTATTTATTTTGTATTTTTTTTAATGCACCGGAAAAAAAATTACTAAAAACTGTTTAAAAGTTTATTACTTTCGTAATTATAAGTAATGATTACAATTAAACCTGCTACTACAAAGTTTTGCAATATGACGAAAGCGAGTGGTGTGTTGATGCATGTTGAGACGTGTTCATACTTACACACTATCCACTGCGCCAAGGCTTAGTTTTTTGTCAGCAATGATAATTTAAAGTTCAAGCTATGGCATCTTTGTCACGAAATAATATTAGGGTGCTTTTGCGGTATAAATTCGCTCGTGGTATGAACATAAACCAGTGCTTAGAATAAATTTTTCTTAAGGTTATTCACGAACGCATATATCGGAAGCTGGAAGCAGGTATTAGCGACACGCAATTCGGATTTAGGGATGACTTAGGTACTTTTAATTCAAAGGGCAAGGGACGTAAATTGCGATGTCTCCACTTGTCTGTTGGAATTTTGCATTGTATTATTATTTTAGTCTTGTCGGTTTTGATGTTAAATCCCAATTGTGTGCATTCATTAACTACAGAGTTCATTAGCGAATATATATTTAAATATATAGTTAATTAAATTTGAATAATGTTTAAAAAACAAATAAAAAGAAAGCAATAAAAATAAAAAAAATATTCTTAAATAAATAAAGGGTATTTTTTTTTATGTCTACTTACAGAATCTTAATATATTTATGATTTTAGATGAAGAGAACCTTTCTAACAAAAATGGGCTAAAATTAAGAGAAGGTAATTGTATCAAGTAATTAATTTATATCAAATGTAAATAATTTTACATACATACATACATAGAGTCACGCCTTTTTCCCATAGGGGTAGGCAGAAACCACTTCCTTCCACTTCCGCTACGGTTCGTACACACATCTTTTGCTTCCTCTACTTTCATCAGTGCTCTCATATATGCTCTTCGGTTGTTGGTACTCTTGACCTGGCCTTTCTTCAAAACAATGTTGATCTGATCGAGATATGTTCTCCGAGGTCGACCTCTACCGATTTGCCCATTCACACTCGCCTTATAAATTTGTTTCGTCAATCTTCCTTCATCCATCCGTTCTACGTGTCCAAACCATCTAAGCATTTCTTTATCTATCTTTGTGACCACATCTTCTTTTACACCACAGCGTTTTCTTATCTCACTATTCTTAACTTTATCCAACCGAGTCACTCCGGCTATACTTCTCAGACTACTCATCTCCGCAGCATTAATCCTATTTTCATGCTTCTTCTGCCAAACCCAACATTTACTACCATACATAAGTGTAGGAACCAACACACCTCTATGCACCGCCAGACGTGCCTTTTTTGACACTTTCTGGCTATTCATAAAGCTATGCAGTGCCCCATTTATTTGTTTTCCTGCCAACACCCTTCGCTCAATGTCACTGTCATACTTTCCATCTCTAGTAAATTTTGAACCCAAGTACACAAATACATTAACTTGTTCTCCACTCTTTCTCCCTTAATCGAAACCCCACAGTTTGTCATGCTTTCTTCTCTTTCAAAAACCATTACTCTCGTTTTGCTCACATTTATTTTCATCACTTTGATTTTCAGTGAATCATGCATAACATTAACCATAATTTTAAACAGCGAATATAGATTTAAATATGTAATTATTTAAATTTGAATAATGTTTAAAAAACAAATAAACAGAAAGCAATAAAAAATATAGAAAAAAATATTCTTCAATAAATAAAAGTTATTTTTTTTGTGTCTACTTACAAAATCTTGATATATTTATGATTTTAGATGAAGAGAACCTCTCTAACAAAAATGGACTAAAATTAAAAAAAGGTAATTATATTAAGTAATTAAATTAAATTAAATGTAAATAATTTTAATCGGCGAATATAGATTTAAATATGTTATTATTTAAATTTGAATACTGTTTAAAAAACAAATAAATAAATAAAAGGTATTTTTTTACGTGTCTACAAAATCTTAATCTAATATATAAAATTCTCGTGTCACAGTTTTCGTTGCCATACTCCTCCGAAACGGCTTGACCGATTTTGATGAAATTTTTTGTGCTTATCCGGTATCTATGAGAATCGGCCAACATCTATTTTTCATCCCCCTAAACGTTAGGGGTAGTCCACCCCTAAATTTTTTTTTTATTTTTTAGACAAAAATTTTAATTTCTATTTTTTTATGATACAACATACAAAAATACATACAATCCTCAATTTTCACCCTTCTACGATCAACCCTTATTTTTTAATAGCCATTTTAGTAATTTAATCATTTTTCCTCTCCGGTCGAAAACTGATCAATCGTCATTTAATTAGTTATCCCCGCCAGATGTCTACAGGTGTCACTTCTGACCCAGTAAACAGCACGGAGTAGGGATGAGAACGAAGCCGGTCTCCTTTCTTTCTCACTCCCTACACAGTTGTCGGCCATCATTATTGTTTATGCATCAAGTGTAGTAGTAACGTTGACAATTATTATTTTGCTATCGTAGTGTAACTCTCATATTAACTTTTAATCATTCCTATTTTATCAATAATAATTAAATTATCAATTTTGAGTGTATTTTGCACGATTAGTTAAAAAAAAGATTGATAGATTTGAGAACACCATGTTTTTCACACGGACAATTATACGTGGCATTCTCTCGAGTGGGTAAACCATCCAGTTTGTTTGTGTTAGCTAAAGATGGACTAACAAAAAATATTGTTCACGCTATAGCATTAAGAGATTGGTATTGTTTAATAGTGTTACTGTCGTAATTGTTTAATTAATGATATATAATTTTAAGGAATAAATTATAATAACTTAAAAATAATGTTTGCCTTTTGTTATTTTTATATTCCCTCATCGTTCACAGCGCTCCATGCCTATTTCACGCATATACCACATTCTTACATACATACAATATACACATTCTAACATACATACATACTTACAATAAGTAAGCTATTTTTTGTCTACACTAGAAATTACTAGGAAATTATTTATATGGCAAAATAACGTTTGCCGGGTCAGCTAGTATAATATATATATATTTATATATATATATATATATATATATATATATATATATATATATATATATATATATATATATATATATATATAATATATTTTAAATGAAGAGTACCTTTCTAACAAAAATGGGCCAAAATTAAGAAAAGGTAATTGTATAAGGCAGTGGTCGCCAACCTCTTAAATGTGTTGAGCTACTTTGTTAATTTTGGAATAAACAGCGAGCTACACACCTGGAAGCCACGTAACGCAACGTAAATGAGATAATCCACAGTTAATTTATCATTATATTTATTTATTTTACTATTTAACTGGTAATACATAATACATAGGTACTAATAATAAACTAATAACAAAATAACTAATATTACTAGTACGTACTTGTTCATAGCTACATTCCTACCTACCAAACGAAGGTGTTTGACAAATAAACACAAACTTTTATCCAGCCACAACGGCATGTCACGCAAGATTTAAAAATAGTTAATAATAACAACCACCAGTTTCATAACGTTGTTTAGTTTTAGGAAATTTCCACATAATGCTTGCTGATGGATAATGCAGTGGTACCATTTTCGATATTGGAATTTTCTCGAAAGAAATAATATTTTTTAAATGAGAAAACAACTCCTGTCCAGTAGTGTGTCCTTTCAGTGGAATAAACTTCAAAAGATCTTCTTTAATCGTAAAATCACTAAAAACCATCCTGACGAACGCGGCCATCTGGGCAGTGTCAACGACATCTGTTGATTCATCCAGTTGAAGTGAAAAATAAACACAGTTATCTAAGTCAGTTCTTAACTGTAAAAGAATATCATTACTCATTACTTCTACACGTCTTATCACTGTATTAGCAGAAAGTTGCATAGATTTTATAGCTGAAACTATCTCGTCTTTATTTCTAAAGTTGGCAAATAACGAATCAGCAGCTTCTAAAAACGCCTGTTTTATCATTTCCCCGTCTTCATAAGGTTTCTTTTTTTGTGCAATTATCTGGGACACACGGTACGATGCTTCAGTTGCAGCCTTATTTTTGTCGACTGTTCTTAAAAATATTGATTGTTGTTTTACTTAACTGCTTTTTTAACTGTTTCAGTTTCTCCTTTCTGGCGGCAGAATGTAGTGGGAATGATTTTTCAAAATTAGAATGTACAGTTTTATGATGTCTCTCAATATTTCCTTTTTAGCAACGGATACCGAAGTATTACATAACAAACACACATTTTTATCTTTAACTTCTGTAAAAAAGTATTGTTCTTCCCATTCCGAATGAAAGTGGTATGTCTTCACCTTCTTACAACTGCTTGCCATAATATTATTTTTTGTTGTTCTCTACTAACCCAACCGCTGGACGTTGGTTACGCGTTCAGTTTTAAACTAAGCGCAATGTCACCGCGCCGTGCGTATTTATCCCGTTCAAAGAAATCCAGATCGTTCTTGAACACTAAGTACTAAAACACACGGAGCGGTTTCTGGCGTGTCGGCGCCGACTCGGCAGAGAAGCGGCTCAAAACACACGAGGCGTCACCGCAGCTTACGACCGACACGTTTTTATCAAGACATCTTTCGCAGTTGTCTAGTTGTGTCTGAGTGGTTCGCATCGTTGGCATAAAGTATGACTTCTTCTGACAGTGATGATGATTTGCTTTTTCTAATAACTGCAGGCTTATTATATAACAAAATTAAGAAAAAAAAGAAACGCAAATATTGGATACATCCCATAATAAATGAGAGGAAAAATAGAGGATTTTTTTACACACTGTATGACGAACTTAACGGAGATCCAGATAAATTCTTTAATTTTACCAGAATGTCAAGAGAAACATTCCAAGAATTGTTGTCAATCAACAAAGGCGTTGGTTACCTCTTCCCAAGAACGTTTCTTTTTTATTTTGTTGGAATAATCCCCTGAACGCATATCCCAAATCGCTGGTCTAATATGAATCTCATTGATTAATTTCTCAACGTCCAAAGTTTCCATACTGGTCTGACAACGCCAAGTCACTTATTAATAACAAAAACCGCTTACGTGTGTTTAGTCCCATAAGCAAACATGGACTGATTTGCCGACTACAGTCGTAAAACCGCGCGCGGTGCATGATGGCCAGCAGGGTACGCGCTTCCACCGCCATCACGAACCGCGCGTTGACGCACCGTCTGTTTCATTCAATAGAACTGCCATAAAGGATGCACCGCTTCGGCAGCCGAGTCGGCTGCCGACTCGCCAGAAACCGCTCCGTGTGTTTTAGTACTAACGCGCTGGTCCGGCTGGTCGGTTCTAGCCGATTCTAGCTTGATGGCGTCAGCGGCAGATCGCTCACCGCAACGTTGCCGTTGTTTATGTTTAATATTATGACAATTAGATTTTTTTGTGGAACTTTCGGAAGCTTCTCTGATTTTTGCAGTTTGTATTTTTTAAATTAAAATCGTTGTGAGAGCTACCAGAATTGCCTCCGTGAGCTACCGGTAGATCGCGATCGACAGGTTGGCGACCACTGGTATAAGGTAATGAAATTATATTAAATGTAAAAAAATTTAAAACTTTTGTCAAGAGTTATTTTTAAAACCAACCATTTAAAAAGTGCTTACGTCAAATAGTGTGAGACTCTTTGAACGCTCGTTTAACGTTACCCACTAAAAAACTCTTGAGTGTGCTTTTTTGGGCTATTGTCTCTCGGTAGGAAACAATCTTACCACTTGTGTAGTTTGGTATGTATGTATGTGTGTGGTTTTCGTTTAATGATTTTGGAGTTTTATTTTGGATGGAAGAGGGGCATGAACATTAAATAATACTACTTTTGAGATATTTATGTTTGCCACTTTGATGATTTGGTATGTACTCGAAATTTGATTTTATAAGCGCGTTTGGGTGCAAATTTGCTTTTTCGAAAAATATTTTATGTCGATTTTTTATGTATTCGGTGATAGTCTCCACTTTGAGATATTTATGTAAATCCAAATTTTGAATCTACTGGGGGCATTAGTTATACGTTTTACAATTTTATTTTGGAATTTTTGATGTTTTTGTTTTGTGGTTTTTGCTGCTTGACTTTGTTTTTGAGATTTAATTTGCTTCTGTAATACAGAAGATTTCGGAGTCTGCCAGACGTTTTGTTGCAGCGGTTTTTTTGCGTGTTTATGTGAGAGTGCCATGAGAGTTTTCCGTCTAAATCTATACCTAAGTATTTTACTGTGTTTGTATAAATAATATCTTTATGTTGAACCGTTAATGTAAGCAAAACAAAAGTAATGGTTTTGAAAGAGACGAAACCATGACAAATTATGAAGTTCTGATTAAGAGGGAAAGAGTGAAACAAGTAAACGAGTTGTATACCTGGGTTCAAAATTTACGAGAGATGGAAAGTATGACAGTGACATTGAGCGAAGGGTGTTGGCAGGAAAATAAATGAATGGGGCACTGCGTAGCTTTATGAACACCCAGAAAGTGTCAAAAAAGGCACGTCTGGCTGTGCATAGAGGAGTGTTGGTTCCTACACTTTTATATGGTAGCGAATGTTGGGTTTGGCAGAAAAAGCATGAAAATAGGATTAATGCTGCGGAGATGAGTAGTCTGAAAAGTATAGCCGAAGTGACTCAGTTGGATAAAGTAAAGAATAGTGAGATAAGAAAACGATGTGGTTACAAAGATAGATAAAGGAATGCTTAGTTTTAGGCAAAATTAAATTGAGTTGCAATTATCTCTTGTATTAGGGCAAAAAATAACAAATAAAAAAAAATACCCTGTTATTAAAAAAAATATTTTAGAAAATGGTGCGTTTTTGCACCATTTGCGCTTAATGGGTTAAACACAAAATGTCAGTTAATAATGACAAATACTTAAATATTTATTTTTTTATTCTCATATTAGTTTTAATGCAGTTTTCGAATAGTTATTTAACACCTATTCTTAAACGCAAAAGTATCATTTCGCATTCTAGATACAAAAATAACTATTAAATTAATAATTGCTCTACGAAAAAATTGGACAATGTTTCAAAGAACAAAATTGGTTTAGCGTTTTAAATTACCGGTAAATTAAAGTCAAAATACATGAAAAGATTATTTAAAGTTCAAATTATTTTTGTTTTTCTTTTTTTAGTAGGTTAAAAAACTCAAAATCAGTATTTTTTGTAGATTCTTTCTTCGCAAAGGTGCAACGGAAGTTCAAATGTAAGTGTTTAAAACCATTATTAATTTTAATATTATTATCTTTTCAAGATTTAAGTTTATCTACAGTACTTTAATTTTAAAACCTGCCGGTCCAAATAACTTTTAATTTTACGTAAATGTAAGAAAAACACGTCAAATTTAAAATAAAGCGGGAGGTTTAAAAATGTTATTCTACTGTTTCCAAGTGGCATCTCTTTAACATCCTCCACCTCTTCTTTAAAATGTCAAATAGCAACCTCTACCTTGTGGTACATCAAATGAAAACCCAATAAAAATGCAAATCAGCTATATTGACAATTATTTATTCTATTGATTTATTTTTCAGATTACATTGAACATAGCAAAATTACAACAAAAACTAAAATAAAGTTAATTACAAACAGCTCCTTAAATGTATTTACAGTAACTGTTTAAAGTGTGCTCCGTTATTTTGTAAGCAATAATATAACCTATTTTCAAATTCTTCTTGAAATCTTTGCAAAGTTTCGCTAGTAACCCTGGGTCTATACAGCAAATAAGGTAAAATAAAAAATAAGCTAAGAAATAGGACGAAAATATACCTGTTTATACAGATAAAATAAGGATTGAGAATCGACCAATGAAATCACGCCTTTTCTGACAATGACGTTCGCTTTTATTGCCAATTTCATTCTTTAATTTGTTTTCTGTACTTCGAAAATATATAAAACAATTACACTGTATTAAGATTTTAATTCGAAACTATTATTTAACCAAAAAAAACTAATAAAAATACAAAAACTTTTAGGTTAGAACCATATTTAAAAGAAAGATGAAGATTAGTATAGCACAAACAGAGTGTTTCTGACACACAAAAATATTGTCTAGTCATACGCACATTCATTTTTAAATAATATAATAAGAGTTGAAAGTTGGTCAACTCTCACCTTCTATTTACCGTCTAATTTCTTCAGTTATTCTAAACTTTAGTTTTTCAATGTCTTTGAAATTTTGTAAACTAATGTTTTTAAATAGCTCCACAGAAAAAGGTATGTGGTGTTAGATCTGGAATTCTTGCAAGCCATTCTATAAAACTCCTTCTGCCAATCCAATGTCTTGGAAATCGTTCGTCTAGCTATTTTCTTATACATAGCTAGTGCGTTATGTGATGTACCTTCTTCCTGTTGAAGGTATATATTTTGTTAATCTAGCAATAAAAGTGCTTAATTTAACGTCACGAATGATAAACTAATTATATTATTAATATTTTTCAAACAAAGAAACATAATGAAAAAAATTTGACATGTATTCAGAAGTTAATTGATTCCTAATTTGACATCTACCTATCCAACAGTGGCGTAGGTCGTATTTTTTATGGTCTTATGTTATTTTAAAAAGTTTGTTGTTATCAGCAAAATAAATCGATGAAATACATTGTTTTTATGGCTAATTTGCATTTTTCTTTGATTTTCATTTGATGTTTTAAAAGGAAGAGGTTGCTATTTACCATTTTAGAAAATGTGTCGCGGCGGGGCGAGAGACTGTGAGGAGGAGTGAAGTTTGCGTGGCTTACTTGGACGTAGTGCCGTCGGCCTCTCTGGAGATGTCGCCGTTCGCCTCGAGAGAGATATATAATTGCCATTTTTAGTATATTGAACTTGATATATGGAGACGCCATTTTGTCTCCCACCGAAACATGATTACTTGTACAATATAGGTCTCGTGTATTATTAGAATGTTTGCACTGGTTGTCGACTTAAACTGAATATAATCCATAATCAGATTTACATTTTACTGTAACTGCACTTATGAAAATTTGAGTTAAAACTAAAATAATGTGCTACATTGCAACAGGTGGGGTTCAATGAGATGTTTGCAGCTCGGTAGTTTGGAAGCGAAAGAGATTTCGCAAGCAGGTCAAGCGTGGGCTTCGTCCTTCTAGCGCTAAAGTCAGCGTAATCATTGGTCAACGCGTAACCGTCGATTTGCAATACGGTTCAAAGTTGCTTGCAACTGGCAAGTGCCTGCGGCTGCTGGCTTGTCGGCGTCTGAGTCGTAATAAGGAGGTTTTAAATCAAGGAATTGCGTGGAGAGAAATTCTACTGTTGAAATTTTGAATTTTCAACAAAAGGGTTAAGGGATGTTAAATGGGTGCCATTTGGAAATAGCAGAATAACAATTTTAAACCTTCCACTGGATTTTGTTTCTATTACATTTACGCAAAATCAAAAGTTATTTGTACTGACTAATTTTGAAATAAAAGCACTGTATAAAACAAACTAATTGAAACATAAAAAAAACGCAGAAACATGTCTTTAGGCTTTTCTCTAATCGAGAATGATGTTTAAGGACTTAAATAAGTTTTAATTATAAACTTAACCAAGCAATTTTAATAAAGGTATTTTTAAGACAAATATTTTTAATAGTTCCTACTCATTTTACTGCTAGATTTTATATTAAAAAATGTTTTTTTTTTTAATTTAAATCAGCGTTTCTCAAACTGTGGGGCGCGCCCCCTAAGGGGGGCGCGTTTACATGATTGGGGGGGCGCAGTACAGACTAAAAATAAAATGGTAATGATAAAATGCTACAGATAGATTTTTAAAAAATCTTTATTGAAATTTTACTTACTTAATGATGACAAAGAAACATTCTAAGGACTAATGGCTAACATGAGCTTGTTTTAAGGCGCACAACTTCTCTAAATTTGGTTCTATGTTAGAGATGGCCACTCTGAGTTCATTTTCTACTTGAAGTTTATTTCTGTATTTAGATTTCACGACAGCAAGTGCAGAAAATCCAGTTTCACAAAGGTAGGACGTTGGAAAAGGCAACAGAATTCTAAGCGCTTTGGCTTTTATAACGGAGTAGTCGTTCGGAACTTCAGTCCAGAAGTTTGTTAAATATTTGTTAACAAAGTTTGATTTTTGTAAGGGATTTGTTGAAATATCTATCAGTTGTTCTTCTTCTTGCAGTGATAGTCCGACAGGTCTATTTTCGAATGGATTTAAAACCCAGCTCCAGTCTGACAACTTGATATCTTTCTCTGCAAAGAAGTATCGCTTGAAATTCTCAGTTAAGTTTTATAAATGGATTCCTATGGTTTTTAGCATCACAGCTTAATATCTTCCAATGGGGAATCTTGCACAAAATCGCAAAATGTGGGAAACATTTCCAAACTGTTTTCTTTCAATTTGTTATGCCATAACTGCAATTTCTTACAAAAAGCATCAATCTTTTGACTTAAATCAAATATATTTACGTCTTTTCCTTGCAGCTGAAGATTAAGTATATTAAGTTTTTCAAAAATATCTACTAAATAAGAAAGCTTCAGTAAAAATAATTTGTCGAAAAAATCTGTTGAATGCTTGTGACCTTCCTCGCTTAAAAATATCGCTATTTCCCTTCTTAATTCAAAGACACGCTTAATCGTCTTACCGCGTGACAACCATCTGGATGAGGAATAAAACAACAAAGATTGATGCTCAGCTCCCATATCTTCACACAGAACAGAGAACATCCTTGTTTTTAGTGGTCTGGTTTTTATAAAGTTAACAACTTCAATAACTACTGTCAAAATCATGTTTAGTCCAGGGCTTAGCTTAGATTTTGATGCTAACGCTTCCCGATGTATCATGCAGTGCATCCAGATAATTTCTGAGGATTCCTTTTTTACTAGCGCTTGTAATCTGTTGTATTTACCAGACATGGCTTGAGCTTCATCGGTGCAAATCGCAACACAATTTTTCCATTGCAAATTCATTTTAGTAATAGAATCATTTGTAATCTTGAACAACTCGGTGGCTGTAGTTCTTCCTTCAATCTGTTTACAAAACAATAAATCTTCACATATTTTAGAACATTGACAGAATCTAATGTAGCAAATCAAATGGGAATCATTACTAGAGTCAGTTGCTTCGTCAAGTTGTATAGCAAACAAGTTTCCAGTAAGCTCAGATTCAAGCTGCTGCTGCATATCAACTGGTATATCGTTAATTCGTCGACAGATTGTATCATTTGACAAAGGAATATTGGTAAGTTGTGAAGTAAAATTTTCACCAAACATTATTTCTACAATGTCTTTGCAAGCGGGTAAAATAAGTTGCTCTGCAATAGTGTGCGGTTTTTTGCATTTAGCTACTTTGTATGCCACTTTATATGATGCCAAGAGAGCCTTCTCATTTACTGCCAGTACTCTATGGAAGCTGGATTTTTGTTTTTTAAACAATCTGAGTTTCTCCACAAAAAAATCTCGCGGTTTATTGACATATTCTCTGTGCAGCGTTTCTAGATGCCTCTGTAATTTATTTGGTTTCATGCTATCTGCAGCCAATACTTTTAAACAGATAACGCATTGTGGTTTTTCTTCGCCACCTACTTCAAGGCTAGTAAAGCCCAAATTTAGGTATGATGGGTCATATTTTCTTGTTTTAGATTTCGGACGATTTCCACCTGAACCTGTCGATGTACAAGCCCCGTCATCCCCAAGTTTTCGTTTTAAAAATTTATCCATACTACATCTACTTATACACTCACACTTCACAATAATGCTCACCTTCACTGAGAGACTGAGAATACCGTATGTGCGCTTCTGTATTTATAGTCGCGTTCAGACAGTTCGAGAAAGATCAGGAAGCTTGAATACGTGGCACGAACGCCGCGAACTTTCCGACAGCATCTTTGGCGCTCTCGACGAGACAACGTTGCCTATTTTAGTCCAAATTCCTAGGTCTACGGATTGGGGGGCGCAACATTTTTTAAATTAAAACAGGGGGGCGTGAATAACAAAAGTTTGAGAACCGCTGATTTAAATAATAAAATTGTTAAATAAATGTTATTTTTCAATGATTTTTGTTATTTTTGATGTAATAAAATGCCATTTATTTTTTTCGTATTTTCAGATATTTTAATGGTTCCAGAAAAAATGAAGAATTTTATATTTTGTATTAAAGAAAGTAAGTATTATTATTTATAAATATTTTAAAGTAATTTTTTAATTTTTTCAAGACTTAAAGTAAAATTTAGTGTCAAATTTTTGTAAATAAAATAATTTTATTCGTTGTAAATGATTTTGACTAAACTTTTAGCTACGAAGGACCAACCGACGCTTGATAATTTGGGTATGTTAAAATTGAAGTATATTAAAATCATCCCCGCATCACAGAACTAACAAAAAAATGTTTTAATTTAAATATCAATCATTTCACTTGAAAAGTAAAAGTTTACCTAAGATTATATTAAATTCAAAAATTAATTACCACTAAAATTTCCTTAATTATTAAATTTCTATTTACATTTAATCAAAATAACTTAATTTTAAAAAAATATTAATTAAACATAGGGTTAATTTAAGTGAATGGTTTTTAATAAATATTAACGTCTGTATTATATTAAAAGATGGGGAAAATGATGAGGACAATGACAAAGAAGAGACGAGTAAAAACGATACTGGAGGTAAATACTAACTTATTTATTTTTCATTCACATTCATGCTGTTATAATTTTCATTTTTGTTGTTTATTTTATTGTTAACTTGCAAACTTTGTTTAAAGCGGTATGTGGAAGAAGAGTAAATTGTCGTGATAATATTGTTTATTTATTCCTAAAAAATACCGATTCGAAAATTCTTAAATTAAATCAAAAAGTTATCATCTCAAATTTCTTTCTTGCTCAAGTAATTAATTTGTCTAAACAAAACGTAATTGATCTGGCACTGTCATATAAATAAATCTGTTTGTTAGTCCGGAAATTTAAGATTTTAAAATCGACAAAACTGGATAGTGACTGTGGGTGCTTTATAAATTTTTGTTTAAACTTGACATTTACCTTACATATCGTGAAAGGCTTTTGCCTGGTAAATGGTTTTTCGGGTTTATATCTCCAGAAGATGCCATCCACTCGAGATGGCAAACGTCGAGTATTAACTCAAACCTACGACGGCCAATAAACCCGAAAAACCATTCACCAATTTACCTTACAATTTATTTAAGGAAAAACTTGGCAAGTTTTGTTTTTTTAAAGATATTATAGTATACAAATCGTAGCAAAGGTCAATAGGTTTTTGATTGAAAAATAAAATAATTTGAAAACTTGCAGTATAATTAAAAAACTAAATTTATCAGATAAGAAATTGTCGACAACTAGAGATGGATCGGGTATAAAAATTAATTTTTATTACATATAATAAATAATTTTAATTGTTTTAAACTTTTAGATGATTTACAAAAACTTTCGAAAAGTGAAATAACTGAAGTCCTGACAAATGGTAAGTATAAATAAACAATAAATTTTATACATTTATTCTGTAATAGTTTTGTTTACTAAGCTCCGATATCCTGACACAAGCAGTAGAATTTTCGTAAAGTGATTTCGTACCAAACTACGACACAACATTTCTACCACTGTGTCATAGGCCTTTTCTAAGTCTACGAAAGCGCAGTAGACCATTTGACGTTTAGCCAAGAAATTAACATCATTTTATGTTACGTAAAATCTGAAATCACTTAATCCCCAATTTTGTAAAACACTTTTTGCATAAAGTTATTTTTTAGTTTTATAATAACAGAAATTAATACTTTTAAAATGTTTATAAGTAAACTATCATAATATTCCGTAAAAGTAAAATTCATATGGTTTTAATAGCATTTTTAATTTTTGCATTCCATTTTTGCTTTGTCATGGCTGATTAACTTATACATCGACGATTGTTTAAAAGATTTAAAAGAGAGTGCGTATGGATTTAAAATGAATAATTTGATCGTCAAATGCCTTCTTTACGCCGATGATCATGTCATATTAGCGTCATCTGAAGAGGAGTTGCAGGCGATGGTTAATGTTATGCATGATGCCCTGAAAATCAAAAGGTTGAAAATAAATGTAAGCAAAACGAAAGTAATGGTTTTTGAAAGAGAAGAAAGCATGATAAACTGTGAGGTTCTGATTAAGGGAGAAAGTGTGGAACAAGCAAATGAGTTTGTATACTTGGGTTCAAAGTTTACGAGAGATGGAAAGTTTGACAGTGACATTGAGTGAAGGATATTGGCAGGAAAACAAATTAATGGGGCGCTGCATAGCATTATGAACAGCCAGATAGTGCCAAAAAGGCACGTCTGGCTGTGCATAGAGAAGTGTTGGTTCCTACACTTATGTATGGTAGTGAATGTTGAGTTTGGCAGAAAAAAACATAAAAATATGATTAATGCTGTGGAGATGAGTAGTCTGAGAAGTATAGTCAGAATGACTCGGTTGGATATAGTGAAGAATAGTGAGATAAGAGAACGCTGTGGTGTAAAAGAAGATGTAGTCAAAGATAGATAAAGGAATGCTTAGATGGTTTAAAGACGTAAAAAGGATGGATAAAGGAAGATTGACGAAATAAATTTAAAAGGCGAGTGTAAATGGGCAAGTCGGTAGAGGTCGACCTCGGCGAACATATCTCGATCAGATCAAAATTGTTTTGAAGAAAGGCCAGCTCAAGAGTACCAACAACCGACGAGCATGTATGAGAGCGATGATGAAAGTAGAGAAAGCAAAAGATGTGTGTAAGAACCGTAGCAAGTGAAAGTAAGTGGTCTCTGCCAACCCCTACGGGAAAAAGGCGTGACTATATGTATGTATGTAATTAACAAATTTACTTGAAAATAAAAAACAACAAAATTAAATATTATTATCTTCCATATATTAAAGGGTATCAATTGATATTGCTTAAACTAAAAGTTATAACCTATTATTTTAAAATTATATTTATGAAGCAATGCGACCAAAGTTTTTTGCGTTTTCAATATCTGAGCTAAAAAGCAAACAAATAATGGATTTTTTAATTTGTTGAAAAAGTCACAGATTCCAGAGTTTTATCAAATAAAAGTAATAACAAAATATTATATTATATTATTAAGAAAAAAAATATTAATCACACTTTTTGTAATTTTAGTTTATTCGGATAAAACCAAAAACCCGATTATGACAGTCCTTCAAAAAGGTTGGTAATATTAATATTTTTTATAATGATACCATTTGTTTTTTCTATACATGTTCAAAAAATGTTCGACTACACTTCAGAGAATCAATGGTTAAATCAAAGCATACGACTCATACAATTAAAATCATATGATTTTAAACTAAAATCAGCATGTATCTATAATAATAAGTTTATTTTCCAAATAAAATATATTACAATGATAAAAAATATTGATACCTAGCTAATAGTATATTATGTAACAAGTGTTATAAACGTCCATTTAGTAACAACTGTTTAATAAACGAGTGTCTAGAGGAGTTTATAAGCGAGTAACACACTATACTTTTTCTACGAACTCATATCAAAACCAAAAAACTGTATTTTTTGTAGAATAACTATCAACTCATAATAAATGGTAATGAACAATTCTATTTGGAAAGATAAACATTCATGGTTTTATTAGAAACATTTTAGCAATTACTAAATGATATCAGCCTCTTTTCTTCGAATTGAGTTTTTTCTTTATTTCCAATACTGGCTCCGTAACTAGTATTATTAAATTGACATCAGTATCATTTTTTTTCTAAAAGTTGGTTTTTATTATATAATCGTCCAAATTGCCCGCAAAGATAAGGGTGTCATTTTTGTAGACAGTTCTTGGAAATATGCAAGTAACACATTTTCTCAAAATGACACTGTTTGTTCATTTTTTCGCCATTCCATAAAAAGATTGTATGTGCGTTCGTATCGACTCCGTGAGTTTCTTGAGACCTAATTCCTGAAATATTTTTAACGTTTCTAACAGAAAACCTACGTGTCTTTGCTATAACCTTGACTGTAATATTTCTCTCATGCAATAAATTCACATTTTCTTTGGTCTCAACAGTTTTGGGGGCTCCTGAACCTGTTACATATTGGCAGAGCTCTCGCTTCTCTGTATACATAATAGTTTTCAAGATATTTAAAAAATAAAGTATAGAAATTAGAAAAACAGTGAAATTTTTAATTTTGAATAACTTTCGAAAAAAATTTCTTCGTCAAATCTTGGTTTTATGATAAAAGAAAACGGGTCGATTCCAACTATTCGTCGATTTGTTAAGAAATGACCCAAATCCAAAATATGAAATAAATCACACAAATTATTTTTTGTACCACAAATCTTGAATATTTTTAAATACCTGTTGAAATTAACTATATCGTATATTTTTTAGCAATAAAAATACCTAAAAATCTGAAAAAGTTTACGAAGTGCTTGGGACTAGGTAAGTAAAACGAAAACGTTTTTTGTTACGGGAAATTTAAATTCATTATAATTTACTTCTTACATTGACCGATGCCCTACCAAGATAGTTCAGCTAAAATGTAAACGAGTTATAGCCCAGTATATAGGGGGGTTTCAGCTTACTGTTACCGTAATAGTATTTTTTTAAGCCCCACGTTGGTAATTCAAAATATTTAATGTAGATATTTTAAGGACGTATTGCTGGAATCAAAATAAGACTTTTTTAAAATAAATATGTGTCCCAAAAGTCACGGGCGGAAAAATTCAAGGGCGGCAATTCGGCTAAGTTTGATTATGAAAGTACTGACGAACCAATAACAGACCCGAAAATAAATTACAAAATAAAAGTAATTTTCCTATATTATAATAGGTCTATGATTACATACGTCCTTATCATCTCTTAATTGAGGGGGTTGGAGCAATTTAATAACATTTTTGGATTTATTTATCAAATGTTTAGCTTAAATGAAAAAGGAATTAAGAAACTCTTTTAAAAATTTATCATAACATTTAAAAGATGAAGCACGTAAAGAATCAAATATTGATGCACATGACTTATTTGATGAAATTATTTGTTTAAAATGCCACTTACCAGAGAAAAATGAGTTAGATCCTCAGTTAATTCTTCAACACATTTTAGAGAACAATTTAATTTTAACATTTCCAAATGCTGCAGTGGCAAAACAAATTTTTTTTATCGCTACCAATATATGTAGCACCAGGAGAAAGCTCTTTTTTAAAATTAAAATTAATAAAAACTTTTTTACGATCAACTATGGCACAAGAGAGACTTAGTAATTTGGCAAACATATCCATAGATAGTGGATGGATTGTATTCCTCTAGATGAGTTAAAGATTTTGCCGAAATAAGGCAAGGAAAGAGTGCTTCCAATAAGTTATTTTGTTCTTTTTTTTCTGTTATGTAATATTTTTATTGATTTGTCAAGATCTTCTAAATGTTATGGGAATGAGTTGTCAGGGATCATGCTGATTAAAATCAGTACATTTTTTTTATTTGAGCTTTTGGAAATACTTATTTGTTTTATTTGCAAACATCAAATAATAATGATGATTTAAAATTATAGATTATACATTATACGGTATATAAATCAACATACACATATTTCATTTCAAAATTAGATAAGTAATAGCGATTATTTCAATTTTGTGTGTACACCCTTATGTGATGTATCAGTATTAAAATTAAATAGGCTTGGCGCGCCCAAATCGTTCAAAAAATATCTACATATGTATACTTAAATATATTAAATTTGTAATTTAAATATTCAATTTAAAACAGCGTATTTGAATAAACTTAAACATGACTAAATTTCAACAATCAGGTATAAAGTGCGATTTTGAATGATTTAACCTGTTTTATCCAGCGACAGTATTAGGTTAATTTTTTTAATAATATTTTAGGTGCTTTAAAAGATAAGGTCAAACATGGTATTAAAAACATAAAAGAAAAAGGCAGAAAAAAAATCAAAATAATAAAGAATACAATAAATAATAAGTTTAAAAAGAAAAAACCCCACTCCAGGCAACTTATGCCAGGTAAGTGTTTAATATACTTGTTTAATGTTAAAAATATCTTATTTTATCTTTTAAAATAAAAGTGTATGGATGGTCCCCGTATAGATGGCGATGACTATATTAGAAAAATACAACCCTAAAAAAAAGTTTGATATAAAATGTACTACAAATAGCAAACATATTTTTTTTTAGTTTAATTATTTACAATTAAATCGTTGGTCTGTGATAATAGAATAATAGAAAAAAAAATTGAACAAAAATTAATTTAAATTTAATTTTAAAAATTTTTGAGTTTTTTGCAGTATAATGTATTAATAATTTTAGCTGAAGAGGAGACCAACATTTCTAACCAAAATGAAGAAGTCAGAAAAGGTAAATTTTATTAATTATTAAAAAAATAGCTTCGCATTTAGTTGAAGTAAGTATAAGTTAGGTTTTTTGTATTTTATTTTAAAATGTGTCAATATGTTATATCCCGCAATAATAATGGTCAGTCCTGGCTGACATAGTATAATTTTTGCAGTCAATATGAACACCTTTTTGTAATATGCTGATTGCTTGCCTAAGAGAGGTAATGCACTTAATTTCAGTTTCCTAGTGCTTGAATAGATCAAATAGACATATGCTGTATTGAAAACAGGGATGTGTCCTTTCCCCACTTCTGTTTAACATTTACTCTGAAAACATCTTCCAAGAAGCTCTCGAAGGACAAAAATTAGACATCAAAGTAAATGGCACAAGGATCAACAATATACGGTATGCAGATGACACAGTCCTGATAGCAGATTATATGGATGACCTTCAAAGGCTCCTGGACACAGTTGGAATGCACGGCCGACTTATGGGAATTAACATCAACATAAAAAAGACAAAATTCCTAGTAATCACCCGCAAATTGGATAAGTTCCAGAATGCGAAACTCTCATACGATAGTGAAGACATAGAACGAGTTGAAAAGTATAACTATCTGGGGACTTGGTTATGTAAAGGCTGGTCTTCAGACGTAGAAATCAAATGCCAGATAAAAAAAGCGAGGAGCTCATTCCTGAGATTTAAAAACGTCTTCACGAACTCTGACTTTGACCTCAATCTCAGAATAAGATTCACAAAATGTTACTTATGGTCCGTACTGTTGTATGGTATGGAAGGTGTGGACATTGGAGGTTAGCACAATGAATAGGCTGGAAGCATTTAAAATGTGGTTCTATCGAAGAATCTTGAAAGTCTCATGGACAGCAAGGCAAACCAACGAGGAAATTTTAAGGACGATAGGAAGAGAACGCGAATTGCTGGGCATGATAAAACTTGGGAAAACAGCGTACCTGGGACATGTGTTACGCAACGAAAGATACCATTTACTTCAACTATTAATAGAAGAAAAAATAGAGGGAAAAAGGGGTGTAGGCAGAAAGAGGATGTCATGGCTCCGAAATATCAAATATTGCACAGGAGAATTAGTTCACTTGATGTCTTCGTTTAATGAGAGTAGTTTCCCACGCTAGAACTGAGAAATTATTTTGTCTTAGTTAAGCTGTCGGTTTCACTCTTTTTGCCACCACTATAAACTATATTTTTATGACTGTTTTATGTCCGAAGGCACTGATTTGTTGACGATTTTTTCAGCATTTGAGATTGCAGTCTTAACTAGTCCGTCGTTTTCAACTATTCCTGTGTGTGACGGCGCCTTTTTGTTGTATGACGATCAATTATTTTTTTATTAGAAGTAGAGCCGAATAAAAAGGGTATATCTGTTTTAAGCCAAAAATGACAAGGGCCGTTTATTACCAAATATTTTTGAGTAGTTTTGTTGTTAATGAATTTGAGGGCATAAAGTGCAATAATCTTTAAACCAAAATTATGTCATTATGGGTACACATTATTAGCATTCTTTAAATTTTTTTAATAATGTAATAATTTTTGTTATTTTAAATTCCAGTACAACTGAAGAATTCTGAAGTGAAAAAGATTTTACAAGAAGGTAAGTTTTTTTTAAATATCCAGGTTATATTTTATTTATAAATATATTTATATTTAGATTTTATTTATAAAATTTGTAAGATAAATAAGCAAATGTATTGCTTTGTTTTTTACGATATTTATAAAAATTGAGTTTAAATATTTGGGTTCAAAGTTTAGTAGAGACGAACAGTATGACTGTGACATTGAGCGAAGGGTGTTGGCAGGAAAACAAATGAATTAGGCCCTGCATACCTTTATGAGCAGCAAATAAGTGTAAAAAAATGGACGACTGGCAGTGCATATAGGTGTGTTGGTTCCTACACTTATGCATGGAAGTGAATGAGAGAGAAAAAGACATGATAGTAAGAATGCTACGAAGAAAAGTATTCTGAAAAGTAAGCCTTTGTGACTCTGATGGATTAAGTACAGAATAGTGAGATAAGGAAACGCTGCGGTGTAAAAAAAGATCTGAAAACTAAGATAGAAGTCGGTAGGGGTCGACCTCGGCGAAAGTGTATCGATCAGATCAAAATTATTTTAAGGAAAAGCCAGATCGAGAGTACCAACAGCCGACGAGCATGTATAACAGCGCTGATGTAACTGGAAAAAGCGAAAGACGTGTAACATTAAGCGAAGGGTGTTGGCAGGAAAACAAATGAATGCATACTTTATGAACAGCCAGAACGTGTCAAAAAAGGCACGTCTGGCTCTGCATAGAAGAGTGTTACTTCCTACACTTATGTATGGAAGTAAATGTTGGGTTTGGAAGAAGAGGCATGAAAATAGGATTAATGCTGCGGAGATGAGTAGTCGGAGTGACTCGGTTGGATAAAGTAAAGAATAGTGAGATGAGAAAACGCTGTGGTGTAAAAGAAGATGTGGTAACAAAGATAGATAAAAGAATGCTTAGATGGTTTGGACACGTAGAAATAATGGTTGAAGGAAGATTGACGAGAAAAATTTATAATGCAAGTGTGAATGGACAAGTCGGTAGAGGTCGACATTGGCGAACATATCTCGATCAGATCAACATTGTTTTGAAGAAAGGCCAGTTCAAGAGTACCAACAACCGACGTGCATGTATAAAAGCACTGATGAAAGTAGAGGAAGCAAAATATGTGTGTAAGAACCGTAGCAAGTGGTCATTGCCTACCACTACGGGAAAAAGGAGTGACTATATGTATGTGTGTAGGAATTATGTAGCATAAAAGGGATAGAAATATTTATTAAACAAGAATTTAAATAAATTGAGCAAATTAATTGTCACATGTACATAACTATCAAAAAATTTTAAAATTTATATTTTTAGAATTACCAAAACTATCCAAGGAAGCGAAAAAAATTGTGTCCTGTATTAAAAAAGGTAAGTGTACCATTTTAGGAAATTCAGTTTTTGTAATATTACAATACCTACCCCATGCTTTACAATAAAAATTAACTATTGTTCATTTTTTTTTTAAATTTTGATTGTAAATAGTATTTATTGAAACGTACCTGCACAAAATTTTGAGACGAAGTTAATATAAATTGAAATAAACTTCTAACCTAGAAATTTTTGGCTTAGTTGAAATTTTGCAGCTTATAATTTAAACTTGTCCCTGCAAAATCTAAAAAAAAAGATGACTTTATTGAATTATACAGGATGTTTTAAAAAAAGGTGACCCTGTCTCTAGGATAGGTAGAAAACTAAAGAATAATTGTGGTTGGCTTAAATTGGAACGATACAAAATAGATTAACCTGGCCGCCATTAAATTTTGTATTTCTTACTTTCTGTTGCTTGTATTGTTTATAAAGTTATTTTAAAATAATTCTTTTAATTTGATTTTAAATTTGCAGTTGCTGCAAATGAAATAACGATTAGCAACTTTGGTAAGTAAATAAATTAATTTTTAATAATTTATTCATCCTTATGCCTTGATGATATCTGATAGATCAAAAGTTTTTATACATAAAGTATACATTTTAATCAAAATATAACTTATTAAAAGAAAGCTGAACTGATTAAACTGGTTGTGTAATAATAATAAGTTATATTATATTATTATAGTAAAGATTAATCAAGGAAAATTTCAAATTTGTTATTAATGTACAAGAATTTTGAAAAAAATTGAAATAGATTATGTTGTCTATTAATATATATATATAAGAAGTAATAAGAAATAAAATATACTACTTAAAACAGATTCTAACGAGGAAGCAGATGAGGAAAATAACATCGCAGATGATGAAAGCATCATGAGAAAAGGTTGGTTTTAATTTTTTTAGGCTTTTCTTCCTTAAATGCAGAATGGTATTTATTGAGCAAACAAATTAAAACTTGCAGGAAATACATACATCGTATAGTCACGCATTTTTCCCGTAGGGGTAGGAGAGACCACACACGACTTTTGCTTCTTCTCCTTTCATCCGCGCTTTCGTACAAGCTTGTCGGTACTCTTGAACTGGCCTTTTATTAAAACAACGTCGATTTACGTGTCTAAACCATTTGAGCATTTCTTTATCTATCTTTGTTACCACATCATCTTTTACATCACAGCGTTATCTTATCTTACTATTATTTACTTTATCCATCAGACTCACTCCGGCTATACTTCTTGGACCACTTATATCTGCAGTAATAATCTTACTTTCATGCTTCTTCTGCCAAATACAACTTACACTACTATACATGAGTGTAGAAACCAGCAATCCTCTACACACAGCCAGACGTGCCTTTTTTTTCTTTAAACCCAAGTATACAAACTCATTCACTTGTTTCACTCTTTCTTCTTTAATTATTACCTCGCAGTTACTTTTGTTGACTTACATTTACATGAAGGACATCTAGTTAAAAAAAAATCGATCGAGCCTTACAGTAGCCGCATATAGTGTGTAACATTTGACATCTTACCTTAGTAATAAGCAATTTTAAAATTATATTCTGAAAAAATGAGTCAGGTATTATTTAAAATAATTTTTTATAACAAACAATAATTCTTTTTAATAAAAATTGTATTTTATTTAATTGACACTGACAGTGACAGAAATTAACTTTAAAATTTAAAAAAGCTAAATACTGAAATATTTTATTCGAATAATTATTTATTATTACCCATTATTTTTTTATCAATGATCTGCACTTTATTGAGACTTATTATCAACAGTAAATATTTATTTATATCGTTTACGCATATAACAGCAAACTTTATACACAGCACTCGGAAAATTGGTTGACGTCTATCTGACGGCCAACTCTAACCACGCGCCTATTCGTCAAATCAAATAGCGCGTGCTTCCGTGACTTCCTGTTACTGTTACTGTTACATATTTCACGAAATCACTTTCACAAATTGCGAGTAAGCGAGAGGAAAGATGTTACACATGCAAGAAAGCGAGAGCAAAGATGTTACACATCAAAAAATAAAGTTCCAATTTTGTTATTGATCTATAACATTTTAGAAATAGAATTTGAAGTGAGTAATTATGTTGTTTATCAAAAAATAAACAGGGTAATTCATAACTATTGAAACATAGGCTAATGGCGGGTGATTTGGACCTTAATATAACGATAGGACCAAATATGCTTCTGTAAAATTTTGCTGTGAAAAAAGATACGATGTATTAAATTGGAAATTATGTTTTTATTTTTTGCTAATAATATTCCTGTAAATTTATCAATTGTTATTAAAATTCAAAGTCTCAGAAAGGGATTTCAAATATTATTTTATTTATTAGGAGTGTCATTAAGAGTCAAATAATTGTTACTGTTAAATGTCATTTCTTTTAAGTAAATTATTGTTGCTGTGATATTATGGTCTATTGTTACATTTTAAAGCTATCATATTTTTTTCAATTGAAATGCCTCGTCACAATCATTTTACGAATGAAGAAATGCGGTATATGATTTGTGTATACGCACAAGAAAAATTTTACGCTCGCTCTGCAGCAACAAGGTATAAATTGTTATATCCAGGCAAAAGTAACCAAATCACAAAAAATTTGCAAATCAATTTCATCGTTTGTGTGAAAGCGGGTCATTTCGCAATAAAAATCAGGGTGGTTGTCCTAAACTAATCACACCTAAATAAGAAGATGAAATTTTGGTTCGAGTAGATGAAAATCCTGCAGTAAATTTATGTCATCTGTCAGCAGCAACAAAAGTAAGTCAGTCATCCATTATTAGACTTTAAAAAAAAAGAAAAGTTTTATCCTTGTCACATCACTCCTGTTCAAAATTTGCTTGCAAGAGATCTCCCACGACGATAACAGTTCTGCCAACGTATTCTCAACAAGCATAATGATGACCAAAATTTTATTAAGAATATTGTGTTCACCGATAAAGCGACTTTTACTAGACGAGAAGTTTTTGATTGGCGAAACAGCCATTACTGGAAAGAAAAAAACCCGCATGCTATTAAAGATAGACATTTTCAGCACGAGTTTAAATTTAATGTATAGTGTGGCTTTATAGGCGACCAACTACTAAGGACATATGTTCTGCCTCCAAATTTAAATGGAAATTCTTATTTATTTTTTTTACAAAATACTGTTAGTGATATTTTGGATAAGATGTAAAAAGGAAAATGTGGTTTATGCAAGATCGAGTTCCACCTCATTTCCGATTAGGTGTTAGAAATAATCTAAGTGACATATTTCCTTAACGATGGATTGGCAGTGAAAGTGATTTTGAATGGCCACCAATAAGTCCTAAGTATAACCCGCTTGATTTTTATGTTTGGGAACATATGAAGTCCTTAGTTTCTTAGTTTATGCCAATGAAATTAATTCACGAGACGAACTCTGGAGGATAATACAAAATGTGTCAAGTTTTATAAGTGGGCAGAATAATATTTTCTTTGAAGTCCGAAAGTCCTTTATTAAAAGAATTAGAAAAGGCATTTAAGCCGAAGGAGGTCACGCAGAACATTTAATTTGAGTTTGCTCTGTTTATGTTTTAAAGCTGCTTTTTCGTCGAAATAAAAGCCTTACGTTACAAGTTTTTTTGTTGCCTGTTACCTTCCTAAAATCTTCATCTGAGACTCTGAATTGTTCGATTGCGTTTTTCTCTAAAACAGATGAAATCGTCGTGTTTAAACAGGAGTATCAAAATTACGTACTAATGATGTCTGTGTTATATTTTTTAATAAAAATCACTAAAAAGTTTCGTCAAAAAAGTTCCCGGTTGATTTCATCATCAGGAATCGTTCACATGGCGGCTCCTAGAACAAAATGTAAAATAATACATAAAATAAAATTCCTTGTCTTAATATATGCCTCCCTGCCGATTTAAATAAAAATTGATTTATTTACAGTGAAATTATTACCAAAAAATAAAAACAAAATTTCAAATATAACGCCTTGTATCTTTTTCCACAGCAATATTTTATTAAGGCATATTTGATCCCATTGTCATTTTTTGGCCCAAATCACCCGCCCTTAGCCTGTCTTAATAGTTATGAATCACCCTGTTTAAAAAATTATAAATAAGTAAAATAATAGACTATTTAAACTTACAGATTTCAATCATAAAGAAGATAAACAACATGAAGGAGATAATACCATGAAAAAAAGTAAGCGTAAAAAATTTTTTTAGAATTCATTTTCTTTCATGCAGACTAGTATAAACAAAAAGAATACAGTTTGTCAATGATAGAAAGAAACTAAAAATATTTAAAATGATAATCACCAAATCTAAGACTATAATTAAATTTTGTTCAATAAATACAAAATGGGTAGTTTTATTACTTTAATATGAATAATCCATAATTAAATATTTTTTTTAGTATTGGAAGAATTAGATTTAGACCAAAGTGGGGGTAAGTTTAAAAAAAAGCAGACATCAATATTATAGTGAATTATCAAAGAATGCTAAAAAATTATTAAGTTTAAAGGCAATTTACTGGAAAATTTATTTTCAACCAATTAAAAGGCTACTTTCTGTTTACGTTGCTTATAGCAACGGGAGATTATCAGTAGTAATAACCCAAGGACATTGATAATTGTCGAAACAATTTTATAACAGATTTCGAAAGCTTGTTGCTTGGCGGCGTCGGTCTGTTGCCTATAAGCAACAAGCTTGAGATAGATGTTATAAAAATTTTGAGCGTTCATCAATGTTCGAGGGTTATTCGGATAGAAATTTTTTGGCTAATTCATATTTTTTTACATCACAAAAGTCCATGAACGCTTTCCACACAAAATTTTTATTGTGAACAGTATTCTTCGGTATATTCGATGCTAAAATTTCATCAATATTATCTTGAGTATCACAACCAAATCGTGACATATTGAAATATTTGAATTGTCAAAATCGAATTGAAAGGAAATGTAGGTATGTATCCATAGCAACATGTATAATTTTGTTTTGATTGGTTGTGTTCGATCAGATGACCACAAATTGACTGATTTTATTGGATATCAACTTGAGCAAAAAATGTTCGCGATAATGTTGTTAGTTTCTATTAACTTAATTAATAAGTAATAATTTTTCTGTCAAAAATGAAGCAACTATTGGCAAAAGTCACTTAGAATAAAATCAAAATACATTTTGTTGCTAACTGCTTAATTTCTTTAGCAATCGAACTTGCTGATTCATTACCAAAACGAATCATTGTTTACACAATATTATTGTAACAATAAATATCACGGGTACGACTAAAAAACTGATTGTTACTTGCTGGTTTGTCTCACTTGTTATTTCGAAATGACTTGACATTTGTATTAAAATTAAGTCGTAGTAGTGTCAAATTTTACCCATAAAATTTTTGACATCTACGCAAAATAGCTCGTAGGGTTCATCTTCTCATAATACTTATTAAAAACTCCAATTTATTAAATTTTCTTACCGAATCTCCTACGCAGCAGAAATAATAAATATTTCCCACTTACAGAGTCAAGCAAAGAAAACCTTAGAACTGTCAATAAAGGAAAAGGTAAGTTTTGTTACTTATTAAATATCAATTATTCATCATTGTTTTGTTAATATATTTCGTTAATCGTTTTTTATTTATTTTTTATGTGTTTCCCATTTTACGACTTTGTAAAAATAATACAGGATTGTTTTACGTTATCCTTAAAGCTATAAAAAAACAACTGAAAAGTATTATAATCGTTCAAACAATTGCAGCAGTAACTAATTTTATCTTTTACATTTATAATAACCCCAAATACAGCCGAATATTTGAAACTGGCTATTTTTTTTACCTTTAAATGCCTATTTATTATTTAAATGTTACATTACAGCAGAAGATCAAAAAAATATCCAAAGCAAAAGTTCACTTTTAAATTAATTATTATTTTTATAATTTTACCAAAAAATAGCGACTTAATAAAAAAAAATCTTCTTAAAGTGCTCATCCGTTAACGGATATTAGCAATCATTATAGCATTTGAACTTTTGCAATAGCTGCCCAGAAAAGGCCGGTCGTTGTGGTATCAAACCAAGTTTTCAAATTCTTCTCCTGCCATGTCCCCTCCGTCATAGGACTCTCTCCTGGAGAACCTGCTGTGGAGCTTATAACGTTTCCTATCCCGCATTAAGTGATCTAAATACGCAAGCTTCCTAGTCTTGATTTTCTCTATAATCTCCATATCTTTATTTATTCTCTTGAGCACTCTAACATTTGTGACGTGGGCTGTAAAAGGTATTTTAAGTGTTCGCCGATACAGCCACATCTCAATTGCCTCAAGCTTTTTTGTGGAGTATTGAGTAAGTGTCCATGATTCTGTTTTATAAAGCAACACTGGGAACACGTAACAGCGATGCATTCTTACTTTTGTTGTTAGATTAAGGTCGTGGTTTTTAAAAAGGTTTGGAATTTTTAGAAACGCCGCTCGGGATTTTTAAATCCGGCATTTAATTTCATTTCATTTCGTTTATTGTTGTGCCTAGGTACGTGTATGAAACAACTCTTTCGATTTTCTGGTTTCTGATAGTAAGTACTGTTACGAATTTTAGTTCTATCTTGGGTTCGGAGATTAAAACTCTCGATCCAGTAACAAAACAATATTTATTTCAATACAATAAATTCTACTTTTATTAACCACTTAAATATTCACTTAGCAATACAACTTTTACAACTCTATAAAACTATTTACATTTATTTATTCATAAACACTTTTAAAACCGATACTGTTCTTGTTTTCCCTTTTATATCTCCATATCACGATTCTAGATCATTCCACCTGTTTCTCCAAAGTTCGACGTGGCTTCGACATGGTTGCTCGACCTTTCCGGACCCCCTGGGCGGCCGACAAAGGAAGGCGGTCGAATACGGACCCTCGGCGCGGTCGATTTCTCGGTTGCTGACAGGACCGGATTTGTAACAGTACATTGGTTCCTTTTTGGGATGATCATGTATTTGGTCTTATCTATATTCAGCGTAAGACCGTATTTTTTACTGGTATCTTTGACTCTTGTCATGAGTTCTTGTAGGCTTTTAATATTGTCAGAAAATACTACGTCTGCCTACCTTATATTGTTCAATCGTTGGCCGTTAACAGATATTCCCAGTTCTATGTCATCTAGTGCTTCTTTAAATATCTCTTCTGAGCATAGGTTAAATAAAAGGGATAAGAGGATACATTCTTGCCGTACTCCTCTTAGTATTTTGATTACATCGCTGTCAAAAAAAATTGATGTTATATTAACTTTTTTTTTTTGAACAATATAAATGCTGTATATAATATATTTGGAATTTTAGTTTTAAGAATTTAATAAATTTAAACAATTTTGACTCATATTTGGTAAATGTTGAAGGGTTTTCTTAATTTTTATATTTGGAGAAAGTTAAATCTCATTGTTTATACACTCAAATTTAATAACTTTTGTGTCAAAAATAATGTTTTTGAAATTGTTTACAGTATTGAAAAAGAGACACGCCGAATTCAACGAAAAAGATGAGGGTAAGTAAAAAAAGTTTATACTAATGTGACGTCTATGGGTACTTTGATAAGTGGTACAAACTGAAAAATGACGGTTTTTATTTAATACTCACAAAATATAATTCACAAGACTTATATACTAGTTACTGACGATGATCTCATTAAATCTCACTTCCACAAAACACTATTCGCGATACGCGTTATAATTTATTGCAATGAAGCATTCCTTAAATTTCCAAAAAGCATGTACGTAAAGCTTCTACAGATATGAAAAAATATTTAAGAAACATAGAAATTTCAATGCAAAACGTTGAGGTTTACGGTATCTAGTCGACCAGCATAAAATATAAAAAAAAATCGCGATAAATAATCAAGTAATTAACTACACGACTATAATTTGAATTGACCCCACTTCGTCGAAATGTGTTTGCGCCGTTACTAATCAGTATAACAATGTTAGCGACGGTGTGTACGTAAGGCGGGCGAGCTAGCAAAAGATGGCACCACCCTTCCAGCTGTATCTGTTTCATCTTAGCCAGTAGTACCGATTACAAACTGCGGGATTCTCCTGCACAGCAAAGTAGTTTAAAAAGCAAACTTGAGGTGGAAAAATGACCCACATGTACATCATCGAAACAGATTTGGCCTAAACTAGATCTACGTCGAACTAATGATGTTTTAAATCTATTCAGGGAGTCCATTGGAAATGCAATCGCGGCCATAACAGGACACTGGGCAGGCGGATCCCATGCACGGCGCATAGGGATCGCAGAGCTAAGACACGTCTTCTGTAGAAGCTGTCACGATGAGAAAGAGGAGAAAACAATGGTACATCTTTTATGCGACTGCCCTGCCCTAGGTAGAAAACGGCTTTCTATACTGGGGCAACCGAACTTTGATGACTTATCTAATCTCCGCTCAGTTAGCATTAAGCACCTCACACTTTTTATTAAAAGTTCCAACTGGTTTTCACGGTATAGGGTGGAAAGGCACCGCCGTCCATCACGGTATCACAACGGGCCAAAATGCCTGAGTGGGTTCCATCCAAACCACCGTTTTAACCTAACCTAACCTAGCAGAAATTTAAGAAGACTATATTATAGGACGTCTTTTTGTCTTTTATTGACTACGAAAAAGCATTTGACAATGTAAAACACGATCTCCTCATATCATATCTCATGAAATTGGGACTGGATGGAAAGGATATCAGACTTATAGGTAATTTGGACTGAAACCAAAGAGTGGAAATCCTAATTCAGAATGCAGGAACAACTAAGGATTTTAAAATAAAAAAAGGCGTCCGTCAAGGGTGCATCTTGTCTTCGATGTTGTTTAAATTGTATGTGGAAAGAGCATTCACTGAGTCAATTTTCGACAGTTCCATAGGCATTAAAGTAAACGGAATTCCCATAAACAATATTCGATATGCGGATGATACCGTGATATTGGTAGATAGTGCAAATGATCTACAAACTCTACTAGATAAGGTCAATGAAGAAAGTCAAAGATTGGGTCTGAAAACTAACATCCGTAAAACCAAATGCATGGCCATTAGTAGAAACGATACTCCAAATACCACAATATTCATAAATGAAGAAAGCATTGAACAAGTCACTCAATTTAAATACTTGGAATACATGATCAACCAAAAATGGGACCCAGATCAGGAAATAAAATGCAGAATCGAGCAAGCAAGAACAACGTTCTCAAGACTTAATAAAAATTTGACAGTTAAAAACTTAAATCTCAGTCTCAGATATAGGATGGTAAAGTGCTACGTCTGGTCCGTTCTCTTGAACGGAGTCGAGGCATGGACGCTGAAAACAGCAATTATTAACAAACTTGAGGCCTTCGAGATGTGGACCCTGCGACGAATGCTGAGAGTATCGTGGGTTAACCATGTGACGAACGAGGACATACTGAGAAAAGCTAGTTTAGTAGACCGTGAACTTTTCGGAAACATCAAAAGAAGAAAAACTGGCTATCTCGGACACATACTACGTGGAGAACATCTTATTCTCCAGGGTAAAATAGAAGGAGGAAAAAGAGGAGTGGGTAGAAGAAAATTATCCTGGCTGCGAAACATACGACAATGGACAGGAATACGGGACTTTCAGGCACTGCAAAATGCTGCAATTAATAGAATCATATAATAAGAGAAACGATGGACGCCTACGCGGGAATCTGCATGGCACTTTAAGAAAAAGAAGAAGAAGAATATTATAAGTCCCTTATTTATCGATGGTAACCTAAACGCTGTTAAATATCTACAGGTTTTATAAGATCAAATTCCTACAGTACAACTATTTCTTATTAGTTTTGGGGACAAGATGGTTGTTTGCTAGTTTTCGAGATATCGGGTGTTTAAAGTTTAAATATGGATTTTGAGTTTTGCAAAAATTTTTTATGTTTTCACAATTTCTCTTTGAAAATTTTAAAAGCGTTAAATTCTACAAAAAATGTTTTTTATATTTAATTCAAGTAATTCAATTATTATCGAGTTATTTGCTTCTAAAAAGTTCAATAAATTTTAATTTTATAAAAAAAGCCTAACGCTTTATCAAGATAATACTGCTAACAAAAATAAACACTTTGTTGTTAGGAATAATATATTTGTGGCAGGTTAAAATTTGTTACAGCAAGAAATAAATTGAGGTGTAACTGTAAAAATAAACAGTGGCTCATAAATTTCATTTCTTGATGAAGATTTTGTGAACTTATTTTTATAATTTATTTGATATAAATATAAAAGGCGAAAAATTCGCTACATCAAATTTTGTTTGGAGATTTTTGAAGAAATATCCTAGGATTTCTGCGTAGAGTTTTTAGTTAACATTATGATGCAAAAAAAGTATAGTTTATTATTATTTTATTTATATTTTTAATTAAAATTAAAGTCTTAAGGGATGTAAAGTTATATTTTAACTTTACCATTTAAAAATAATAAAAAATTAGTCTTTTTTTAAAATGGGGGGGGGTCGTTTTTTAAAAACAAATGAAACAAGTAAATTTTTTATCAGAGAAAAAATTTTAATTATAAAAATATTAAAAAATAGTTTTGGTGTCACACGAAATTTTTAATTAAATAAAATAATTATTCCAGCATTTTTGTTACAATAATAAACATTATTGCAAATTTTTATTTTAAATGTGAAAAATCAATAGAATATTTCATTGCTAATTCGTAACATTGCAATTTTTATGCTCTTTAAGTCATTAAAAATTGATAAGTTGTCCACGTATTAAGTTTTAACAAAATAGAAACGAATTTTAATTAAAAAAAAAGTAAAGATATTAAGCTAATCATTGGTGAAGCAAAGCTTAAATTAAAACAATAACACTAATTACTCAATTTACTAATAACTATTTCGTACATAATCTTTGATATAAAGCCGTTACAATAAAGTTAAATAGAATTTTTTATTGCTAATAAGTTTTTCCTCGTTAGTACAATAATCAATTGTAAAAGTTTAGGATCCATAAACCATAAATATAAATAATTTTTTACAACTTAAATAAGTTTAAACGACGTGCACTTAAATCATATAAATCGTTAAAAATAAACTACTTAAATTGTTACGGCAGAAGTTTCATTTCACATTTTTCCAAAATGCAGAAGGTTGGATTTCTCATATCCGGCATTATATTAATGTATCAATGTGTTTTTGTAAAGGCTGGTAAGTTACCTATACCACATTTTTTGATAATTAGTATTATTATTAAATATGAAATTCCAAGCGATTCATTATTTATTTTTTTTGTAATAAAACTCATTATTTCCATTATAAACTGTTAGATAAACCTTTTTTTAAAAATATACCTTAACAGGATTGTAAATGTTTAAAGTTCAATATTTAACTCATTAATAAAAAAATTTGTTTTCTATAATAAAGGTTTTAAAGAGGAAAAAAATACCAAAACTACCACTTTAGTAAAATAAACCCTTCGGTTCAAAAAAGTAAAAAAAAAGTTTCATCATCCTAGCTCTCCTTCTGAAGTTATCGTGCGAAAAGTACAAAATGCGGTAAATTTGTGGATCACCTTGTAAGGCAGCTACCTGAAGGATTGTACCGTTATGGCCCATCTTTGAACTCGGTCTTGTCCTTCGGGCAAAACTTCTACCCTGTAAGTTTTAGTGACCTACCGCCTCTCTCAAGATATCGTGCCCACAAGATTTTCTAACACACAGACAAAATTTGAAACAACGCCTTTTTCCCGTAGTGGTAGGCAAAGACCACTTGCTATGGTTCTTACACAAATCTTTTGCTTCCTCTACCTTTATCAGTGCTCTCATACATGCTCGTCGGTTGTTGGTACTCTTGACCTGGCCTTTCTTCAAAACAATGTTAATCTGATCGAGATATGTTCGCCAATGTCGACCTCTACCGACTTGTCCATTCACACTTGCATTAAAAATTTGTCTCGTCAATCTTCCTTCAACCATTATTTCTACGTGTCCAAACCATCTAAGCATTCTTTTATCTATCTTTGTTACCACATCTTCTTTTACACCACAGCGTTTCTTCCATCTCACTATTCTTTACTTTATCCAACCGGGTCACTTCAGCTATACTTCTCAGACTACTCATCTTCGCAGCATTAATCCTATTTTTATGCTTCTGCTAAATCCAACATTTACTACCATACATAAGTGTAGGAACCAACACATCTCTATGCACAGCCAGACTTGCCTTTTTTGACACTTTCTGGCTGCACATAAAGCTATGCAGTGCCCCATTCATTTGTTTTCTTGCCAACACCCTTTGCTTAATGTCACTGTCATACTTTTGATTTTGAGGGGTAAATCGATACTTTTCCCTTTTTACCCTTCGGTTCGGAAAAGTAAAAAGTAACAAAATAATGATAAAGTATGAGTACATAATTATATATTGTATTTGGCATTTATTAATTTTGAGATACAAAGGCATGGTAATGGTAAAAAGCTTTCCAGAATATTCCTTATTTACCATCAAAGGGCTTTATTGAAATTTTTTTTGCCTTATTCAGCTGTTTAAACTAGTGTAACCTTACAGTAAAATTAACAATGTGTATTTTTGCATAGAGTTATAAATTTTAATTTTTAATATGTGTAAGTTGGTAAACTACGTTGGAAAAATTATTAAGGCATTTTTAAATTTTAGCTTTACCACAGGACAACAGTGAGGAGAATGGTCGATCATTGGGAGTCCCCCCTACACAAGGAGGTAAAATTTTCTTTAACTTTATAATTAAAATAATCTATTCTTGCAATATTTTTTTTTAAATTAACCCAGAAATTTTTAAATTTATATTAAATAAAAGAAGTGCTGGGCAGTTAAAAGAGCTACTGACAGAAGTAAAAACTTAAAAATACGATAAAACCCTAAGCAACAATTATATTAATTTCCATATGGTTTATTCAAGTACAGTGCTTTTATTTCAAAACCAGCGAATCCGAATAACTTTTTATTTTGCGTAAATGTAAGAGAAAAAAAAACACATCAAATTTTAAATCAAGGGGGAGGTTTAAAAATGTTATTCTGCTGTTTCCAAGTGGTACCCCTTTAACATGTCCTACCCCTTATTTAAAATGTTAAATAGTAACTCATACCTTGTGATACATCAAATAAAAACTTAAGAAAAATACAAATCAGCCATATAAACAACAATTTATTTTGCTGAAAACAAATTTTGTGAAATAATATGGGACCATAACAAAAACGACCTACGCCGCTGTTGGATAGGTAAACGTCCAATTAGGAATTAATTAACATACTTCTATATACATGTCATCTTTGTTTTTTGTTTTAAAAATATTAATAGTATATAAATATAATGAAAAACTATAATACTATTATGGAAAACTATAACAAAATTCTTGACAATTCTTGTAAGCGATTTGAGCCTTGTACGTCGTCAACAGTTGATCAGGAGTAAAAAACTTTCTGGCTTTCCACAGAAAACCTAGCCTCTGGCTTGCCGACTTTGCGATGTTAGCAACATGTTCATGCCAAGACATATTATTGGACACCGTGACTCCCAAAATCGAGATGGAGGGACTTGGTTAAGGGTATTTCCGGACATTGTGATGGGATGATTTGAGGAATTCACTTTCTTGGAAAACGTGGCACTTTGTGTTTTTTGTGCGTTGAACTGAACAAGATTGTTGGTTCCCCACTCGACGATTGCTTTAAGATCTCTATTGATAGAATCAACCTGTTCCTGCCTGAGTCTATTTGTATCATTCACCGAAAGTGATCGATAGAATGTGATCCACTTATTACTCAGTCACTAGAAAGTTGATAAACAGAAAAATATTGTGCTAGATGAACAGAATATATACCTTTAACAGGACGGAGATACACCACATTACGCACTAGCTGACAATATTTAGACTAACGATTTTCAAGACATTGAATTGGCAGAAGAGGTTTTATAGAATGGCCGGCAAGATCTCCAGATCTAACACCATTTGACTTTTTCTGTGGGCTATTTAAATACAATAGTTTACAAAACTTCTCCCAAAGACATTAAAGAACTAAAGCTAAGAATAACTAAAGAATGTTGACGTATTACTAGTAAAACTTTGCAAGGAGTTCGAGAAGAATTTAAAAATAGGATATATTATTGCCTGCAAAATAGCGGATCACACTTTGAACAGTTACCGTTAATGCATTTAAGAAGCTGTTTGTAATTAACTTTATTTTAATTTCCCTTGTAATTTAGCTACGTTTAATGTTAAACCTCTCCCTTGATTTAAAATTCGACGTGATTTTTGTTTTTCTTACATTTACGCAAAATTTAAAGTAATTTAAACTGGCTGGTTTATTGAAGCTGTTTGTACTGTCAATAATTCGATTATATTCTTAAAATAATACGATGAGCTTATAGTAACTAAAATAAAAAACAAAAATTTGCCTACACAATTTTTTGCAAATCATTTGCGAAAAACTCCCTCAATGAAAGATAGGTTAACTTGACGTCCTTCAAAATTATATACTTTTCGGGAAAATTTTTGAAAAATACGAGTGCAATAACAATAAGTACTCCGCAAACAAGTCGCCAATCTACAGAATAGTGTACAATGACTCTTATTTATTTTATTTTAATATTATTTTGACCACTGCTGACAGCAGCTGTCACCTTCTACATCGAAAATACCAAACTGGCGGTGACGCCAACGTCAGCGTGACGGACGCTTTAAAATTTTCCCCATCCAACCTGCCTAAAGCAGTTTTCATTTCAATAAATTTAACTCATAATAACAATTTTTAATGAATGAATAAACATTTGATTTTTTTAATACCTATTTAAACAGTAACGTGTTGTGTAATACGTTGTACAGGATGAATTTATTTTAAAATGTGACTGTACAAACCACAAATGTACAATGCTTCTCAGATAAAAGTATCCACCTCAAATAACATTAAAAAGGACTGATTTTAATAAAAAAACAAAAATAATCACGTCAATATATATTAGCAGGATAAGATAGTATGCTAATTTAGACTTGCTGGAAAAGTCATCGTCTCATCATTGCTACCAACCTTTAAATGTTTTTAAATAGATTGTATTTATTTATCGCCATAGCCCAATATATATATATATATATATATATATATATATATATATATATATATATATATATATATATATATATATCGCGTTAAAACGTGCGTCGGCGTCTTGCGATTCCTAATCTCCATTCCTCTCTATTCGTCCACATGTCCTCTCTCAGATCTCTCTCTTCCATCTCTTTTTGTATGCCTTCTCTCCAGCTCTTTCGTGGTCTTCCTCTTCTTCTTCTTCCTCTGGGGTTCCACTGTAATATTTTCTTTGGGATTCTGTCTGGTGGCATTCTTTGAACATGCCCGTACCATATCAACTGTTTAGTTCTTATTTCGTCTGGGATGTCGGGCTGTACTCCCATTATTTGTTTTATCCTCTCATTTGTAACTCTTTCTAGTCTTGATTTCCCCGCTGCTCGTCTCCAGTAATCCATTTCTGTGGCTCTAATTTTTCTTTCGATCTTTTCTTTCAAAGGCCATACTTCGCAACCGTACATTATTATGCTCTTCACTATCGTGTCGTAAATTCTTTTTTTGTTGTTGTTGCTTATTGTTCTATCCCACAGTACTCCGTTTAACATTGATATTGCTCTTCTTCCTTTTATATTTCTGTCCAATATTGCTTCTTCGAGTGTCCCATCCTTTGATATTCTCATTCCTAAGTAATTGTAAGCTGACGTGTGTTTGATTTTTTGTCCATTTGATAATTGTAAGTCCTGTTGCACTCCCCCAATACACATATATTCCGTTTTTTCTACATTAACCTCTAGTCCCCAAATTTTATATTCTTCTATAAGTTTTCGTGTCATATACTCTGTGTCGTCTATGTCTTGGCCGACTATAATTTGATCGTCTGCGAATGAGAGTGTGTTTAATGTTGTGTCCTCATCTAAAGGTATGCCCATGTTTTGGCATTTCCGTTTCCAATTCGCTAGTGCCCGTTCCAAATATATTTTAAATAATGTTGGTGACAAGCAACACCCTTGTTTCAGCCCTTTTGTGATATTAAACCCTGTTGTTAGGTTTTGTCCAACTTTAATTCTTGATTTGGTTTTATTGTATAATGACTTTACTCCTTTTATCAGTTCAATATTAATGTTGCAAGTTTCCAGAGTTTTCCAAAGTTTAATTAAGGGTACGCTGTCGTATGCTTTCTTTAGGTCAACGTACTGTATATGGATCTCTTGATTGAATGCTAGTTTTTTTTCTATAATTTGTGTTAGTGAGAACAGATGGTCAATCGTTGATCTTCCCGCTCTAAATCCGGCTTGCTCTTCTGCTTCCATTTCCGTGTATTCCCTTTCGATTCTGTTTTTTAAGATCTTGCCATATATTCTACTGATTGTGTTTGTTACGGCAATTCCTCGATAATTGTCGCATTTGCTTTTGTCCCCCTTTTTGTGTATTGTTGACATATGTGATATTTTCCATTCTTCTGGGACTTCGGACTGATTAATACACCTTTGAAATAGATCTTGCAGAAATAGATCTTGCAGATCTTAAATGTTTTTAAATAGATTGTATTTATTTATCGCCATAGCCCAATAATGTTACTAAAATGCAAGAACGAGAATTTTTTCTGACAATAATACGAATATTCTTGCCGCCCGCGACTTTAAATGTCGGTCCTTTGATACCGCCGAAATCATCCTTTTGTACAGCGCACCGCGCCATTAAGCCAGACAATATGACAGGGGCGGATCCGTTATCCACAATATGCAACAATATTAAACGAAAGCTTTCTTAAATAAGTCTATATAAAAGTTTATTTATTAAAATAAAAACATTTTAATGATTGATAATTTTTTTTAGTTTTATATTTGCCGATTCCATTGCCATTGAAAAGCTCCTTTTTAAACGGTAAGTATAAAAGACTGTTTAATGTTTATATCGTGTTTTCAATCTTAATTTTATGCATAAAACAACAGTAAATAATTGCGTGAAAAATGTGTTTTTTTAAATTATTTTTAGATTATTCAGCGATGGGACCATTTGTATCATCCAAAAGATCCGGTAAGAAATTTATTTTAGCAATTCTAGCAATTATTAAAGTATATCCATTACGTTTAACATACCATTTGTGTTTAGGTTTACCAAATTTGGGATTTACACGTAGCTCCGAAAATGAAGGTAAGTTAACTAAACATTTTTAAAAAACCAGTTAATTTCGCCGCATGTTAACCTATACTATAGGTATATAGGGTTAAAAGGTATAGATGTCGTGACTAGCGCTCTTCTTGCGGTCCTTTATGTGTACTTGGTAGGAGTTGGAGTTATTGATTTAGGTCTTCGAAGGACAAACATGAGTTTGCCAAGACCTAACCTATGCCGATGAGGGGCAACACCCCAAAACTGGTCCATAGGTGGTCACTTCGAATGAATAAATTTAATTATTCTTTCTTTAACTTAACAAGCATCTGTATATCACCCGAAATGGATTATGTGCGATTATCTATAAGATAGTTTTTAATGCTCGTCGTAGACACAGAGCCAGGATTGTAGTTGTTTTCTAATATGCAGGGTGTTTTAAAAAAAGGTGACTCCAACTTAAAAATAATTGGGGTTTGTTTTGTAAAAAATTTTCGTAACGCCATCCGTATTCAAGATAAATGGCGTTGAAGAAAAAAAAATTTATACACATTTATTACGATTTTTGCCGAAACTACTGAAAACATTGTAAAAAAATTTTATACGAATATCTTTTAGAAGCTGATACATCCCATGAATTTGTTTTTATATGTGACTATAACTGTTTTAAATTTAAATTTAATAATCAAAATTTTAAGTGAACTTAAACATTATTCAATTTTACACCAAAAAGGTACTCTTGGTAAAACTCGATACTGTGTACCGTTAACGGAATATTTTGATATGAAAATTATGGAGTAATAAAGCATTGTTATTACTGCAATAATAAGTAATGCCAAATAATGCCAAAATAATATTGCAAAGAATAAATCTGAACGGTCTACTCATAAATGAAAAAAAGTGGTTATTTATAAATAATAAAAAAACGCCACAAACTAAATAAAAATTAACGGTAAATATATTCGAGAATACTAAAGTAAACCTCACCTATCACATATGAAATATATGAAATTTAAACGAATTCTTTATTCCACACTATAATTGGCTTTGTCGCTTTCCACACATTTATGACTGAAAGATCGACAAATTAATATTTAATATCTTTAAACAGAAAAAATAGAGCCTATCAAAAAACCTAATACAGATCAACCCGAAGAGTGAAGGAAAAAAGTTAGGAATGTCACATTTTCTTTGTTTGCCACGTCTTTTTCGTTCTCTAACGAGTACTCTGCTAGCGGTTTCTCTACTGGCAAATAATGCCCGAGCTCAGCCGTAGAGGGTAGAAGAAAAAAATATAAAAGTGAGCTGCGCCACCGACTTGACGGTATAAGCCGGAAACCCCTAGATCTTATAGGCACTAGCAGGGGCACAAGATAAACAACTATGATTATGGTGAACCAAATAAATAAAATTATAGCAAAAATATGTTGGATACTTTACTCACACAATAGATAATTAAGGTACACAGTTCAATAGCAACATCATAACAAATGTAGTCAAAATTAACAGCTGTGATAAAATTTTCTTGCTAAAACAAACCAAAAATGTAAAATTTACAACTTTATAAAATAACCAAAACAGAAGTAAGAGTAACAGACTTTATCAACTTTATCATATAAATCAACTCACTAATAACACTTATTCAAACGCTTACATAAAGGCAAAGAACAAAAGGTAAAACATATATATATATATATATATATATATATATATATATATATATATATATATATATATATATAGTTAGCTCATTAATAACACTAATTCAAACATTTACATAAAGGCAAAGAAGATTCACTATTTAACTGTTTACATAAAGATTTTTACTGCCAAAACAATCAAGTCCATTTAAAAATACCTTTACAATGGTTGTCCTTTAAAATATCAAGATTGTAGGATATTTACAAATAAGTAGGAAGAAAATATGTTTTTACTTGGACATAAAGAATTATTGAGAAGGTTATTTTAATCCAAGTTTAGTTTTGGCATATTATCTAATGCAATAAATAGATTCCAACAATGTACTATACTAATAAACTAAACAGAACATAACAGTGGTGTCAGCATGAGTCACTGCGTTATATATTTAAAAATAAATCACTTATAACCTTTGGATATACGAATTCACAAAGAACTATACTTATAAACTGAAACAAAACTTACTGGTGGTGTCGAAATGAGACACAGCGTTATATATTAAAAATAAATTACTGATAACCTTTGGGTAAACGAATTCACATGTACTCCTGTGGCCTACTCCGGTGGCTGGTTAGATTATGGGGGCGGCACTGGTTAACAATGGCTTCCCTCAAATAGATCCCGATAACGGTTATTTTAACTTGACGCCAGAAATCCAAAAGAAATCTCCACAACAAAGGCAAGACAAAATGATCAAGATAAAAAATCAAATGGTTTTTTTTCAAAATCCAATTAAGATGGCCCAAATACAGCCAGATATGAAAGAAATCCCATAGAGGTTCTGCACACGTGCTAATAACACACCGTCCCCAACAACTTTTACCGACACCTGCTCTCCAAGACTCTCAAAACACGACTGACGCTCCTATATCGGAAATCAAGAAAAATGGCGCGGAATAAACGTCAATCCACAATCTTCTCAAATCTGTGCCTTGTCCGTGTGAATATCCAGTCCCATCCACACAGAAATTGCAAACCAACTATCGAAAGTTATGCAACATTATCTACAACGAATGATATGTTCGAGTTATAGCATAGTGTACTGTATGCAACAAGGAATACGAGTAAGAATTATAATGAACCGTAGAAGGGAGAAAATAGGCACGTGACAAAGAATACAGTCTTCTTTTTTTTCTTATAGTGCCTGTCCGGTGCGGATGTTGGCGATCATTCTGGCAATTATGATTTTGTTGGTTGCAGCACGGAAAAGCCTTGTTGTCGTTACTGAAAACCACACCCCTAAAATCTTTAGCCAGTAATTTCTTCGTCGACCTGACCCACGTTTCCTTTGGATTTTCTCTTGCAGTATGTTTTGTTGTAGACCGTATCTTTTTCCATTTTTCATTATATGACCGAGACATTCGAGTTTTCGAGTCTTTACCGTGGTTGTTAATTCGTTGTTTTTCTCCATTCTTCGTTAGACACATGGTCTATGCACGGAATTTTTAGAATTCTACGATAAAGCCACATTTTTGGCGGCAAGTTTTTGGTGGTTGTTTCGGTCAAGGTCCATGATTCTACTCCGTACAGCAAGACAGAGTAGACGTAGCACCGGAGGAGTCCTACTTTTGTGGTTAAAGTAAGAGAGTGGCCCTTAAAAATTGGTTTCATTTTAAAAAATACTGATCTTGATTTCTCTATTCTACAGCGAATCTCTCGAGAATTGTCCCATTGGTCATTGAGTATGGTTCCTAAATATTTATATCTACTGACTCTTTCTATTTGTTATTGATTTATAGTAGGGTGTTTTTGTGGGATTTATCTCTTTCTTATAACCATATATTTTGTCTTGTTAAGATTTATATCAAGACCATAATCTGTATTAACTTCTTTCACTAGAGTCATCAGTTGTTGTAGCACTTCCAGAGTAACTGCCATGATTATTGTATCCTCAGCATACTGGATGTTATCAAGATTTGTACCGTTTACGGTTATCTAAGCATTAACGTTCTCGAGAGCCTTTCTAGATATGTATTACAAATAGACGTTGAATGTAATAAATTACCAATTTAGGCATTTTTGGAAAAACGACAACTTAATTGAAACCGTGCCCTGTTGAATTCTTGCTGGCATTGAGTCTGGGGGTGGCAATAATAATTATTTTAATGACTTAACAGGGTATGCAAAATTTTAAAAATTGTTTTTTTTTTAGATCTATCGGTTAAACCACTCATAGATTCACCGTCAATGCAGCTACTTAGAAAACAATGTAGGTGGTTTTTTGTAATTATTGTCAATTAAATTTATTGTATCAAAAAAAATTATAGTAATGGCTGTATTTGGTATCTTATTTTTTAAAATACAGAGTGGGCCACAGAAAACAGTCCCCCTCCCGATATTTGGCAGTATTCATTAGAATTTAAGGAAATGCTGAAACACGTCGATTTTTGTTCCAAGGGGGATACATTTTTACAATACAGATATATGTCATTAGTAAACCTCTTCCCTTTCACTTCCCCACCCCCTTAATTTAAAATAGGAATGTACCATAGTTGCACATAGTTAGAAATAAATTTAAATGAAGTATTCAGGCTTATGATCATCCATGATTTTTTTTATATTTACACTGTCTGCGTCTTGCCAAAAAAGATAAATAAATTTAAATCTTAAAAGTGCAATAAAATTCAATTTGTAAAAACAATCAGAGATCAACTGGTGACCTGCTCGCAGACGTCTCACATATATGGCAGCTATCTATTGAAAAGTATGGAGAAACTTTAGCTGTGGCATTAGATATCTCCAAGGCGTTCGATCGAGTTTGGCACCAGGGACTCCTCGCCAAGCTTCCATCTTATGGCTTGCCTCCTCAGCTGTGTTCTCTGCTTGCTAGTTTTCTCTCAAACAGGTCTCTCCATGTAGTGGTCGATGGAGTTTCATCTGACACTCTACTCATAAATGCTGGTGTTCCGCAAGGATCCATTCTAGCACCAACACTATTTTTACTTCACATCAACGACCTATTGAAAGCAACTTCATGTCCCGTACACAGCTTTGCCGATGATAGTACCCTCCATACCGCTTTCTCTTCCAGGGCCCCTATATCAGCCCGTGAAACCAGAAATGAACGAGGAAGAAATGTTAACAATATAAATATGGACTTAGCAACAATTCTCGAATGGGGATCCAATAACTTGGTAGAATTCAATGCAAACAAAATACAAGCATGTCTTTTCTCTAGAAAAGCCGATCTCACTGTGCCTAACATAACTTTGTCAGGAGTAACCATACCACTGAAGTCATCCATATCGATGCTTGGTATTACTATCAGCAATAACCTTTCCTGAGAAAATCACGTGAGGTCCATTGCCAAAAGTGCATCCCAAAAACTTGGTTTTTTGTTTCGTGCCAAGAGCTATTTCACCTCCAGTCAGCTGCTTATGATCTATAAGGCACAGATCCGACCTGTACTGGAGTACTGTTCCCATATTTGGAGTGCAGCACCTAAACATATCCTGAAGCTACTGGATTCTGTCCAAAAAAGGGCAATTCGTCTCGTCGGTGATGCCTCGCTTACAAACTCGCTCACTTGTCTGGAACACCGTAGAAAAGTTGGCGATTTGTCTCTATTTTATAGATATTTTCATGGGCGATGCTCTTCTGAAATATCAACAATCGTATCTCCTTTGGCAGTCTCTTCAAGATTAACCCGTCAAGTTCAGTCTTCACACCCCTTCCTGGTCACTTTGGAGACCTGCAGAACATCACTTTCCAAAGACTCATTCATCCAACGAATTGCGAGGCTTTGGAACTCATTGACTAGGGAGGTGTTCCCCGAGGCATACAACCTCCAGAAATTTAAGAAGAACAACAACTCCTACCTTCTTTCCCTTGGTTCCTACGATGTTCTCTGAACATTACAGGATATCCCTTTTCGTGGGAACCAGAACAAAAAAAAAAAAAAAACAATAGAAAACTTATTAAGTGTAATTAGCCAGTACCACTATTTGCTGCAAATATCAATTCGTTAATTGGAAATTAGGACGACTAACCATTATTATTTTTTTTTTTTTTTTATTTTTTTTTATGAAAACAGTCGCAAAAAGGGTAGACCTATAGTGTGGGCCGCGGACGGCCCGCACTGCGACTATTAGAAGGGGAAGGGATTATAGAAAGGAAATGATTGTGGACACGCTTTTTAAAAAGTTGTAGGTCATAGTTCTCTGGAAAAACTGATTTTGGAAGCTTATTCCATTCCGTAGCAGCCCTGTAAAAGAAGGATTCTTGATGAAGATTGGTCCTAGTAGTGTCAATCTTGAGAGTAAATGGGTGAGACTGATCAGCGTGCCGAGTTCTTCGGCCGAATGTGGCCAATGGTGGTACAAGAGTTTTTATTTCTCTGGAGCATCTGCCATGAAAATATCTGTAGAGCAATGACTGGTCTGCAACTCTTCTTCTATGTTCTAGAGGGTGAAGGGTATCTGTGAGAGTTAAGCTGTTTATCAAGCGAATGGCTCTTTTCTGAATGGAATCTAAGAAGACGAAGAGAATGCCTTGGTACTGAACCCCAAATGTGCGAGCAATACTCCAGTAGAGGTCGGATTTGAGCCTTGTACGTCGTCAACAGTTGATCAGGAGTAAAAAACTTTCTGGCTTTCCACAGAAAACCTAGCCTCTGGCTTGCCGACTTTGCGATGTTAGCAACATGGTCATGCCAAGACATATTAATGGACACCGTGACTCCCAAAATCGTGATGGAGGGACTTGGTTCAAGAGTATTTCCGGACATTGTGATGGAATGATTTGAGGAATTCACTTTCTTGGAAAACGTGGCACTTTGTGTTTTTTGGGCGTTGAACTGAACAAGATTGTTGGTTCCCCACTCGACGATATCTTTAAGATCTCTGTTGATGGAATCAACCTGTTTTTGCCTGGGTCTATTTGTATCATTTACCGAAAGTGATCGATAGGATGTGAAAGTTGAGACAAGTGTGCTATCGTCTGCAAAACTGTAAATGGGGTTCGTGGTGGTTTTCAAGAGGTCGTTGATGTGTAAAAGAAATAAGGTGGGGGACAGGATGGAACCCTGGGGGACCCCGGCATTAGTTTTAAACGCATCAGAAGAAATACCGTCAACTGCCACATGTAAGGAGCGATCTTGCATGAAGCTCAAGAGCCATTGGCGCAGTTTGGTTGGGAGACCGTAGGCAGATAATTTACTTAACAATGCCTGGTGCCAAACGCGGTCAAAGGCTTTAGATATATCCAAGGCTATTGCACGGGATTCACCAAACTTTTCAATAGTGTTTTTCCAGAGCTGAGTGACATAAGCCAGCAAATCTCCAGTAGACCGAAGTTGTCGAAATCCATATTGTCTGTCATGGATTATCTTAAATTTCTCTAGATATTTAATAATATTTCTTTTCTTAGTTTGCGAATATCGCTTTACTGTTCCTGCTATAAATACTCCTGCGTTTATTGAGCATGCCACCTTCGTCTTCGTATTTGATTTGCCATATCATCATCTCCTTATGCTCCTAAAAGCACCCAGTGATACCGTACGGTATCATCGTATTTTACGGCCATCTTGTAAAGCCAAATTTAGTGAATATTAAAATATTTCAATTTTTACTCAATTTTGATACTAAATTTTTTTTTATCCAAAAATTAATTTTATTTATTATTCTAATACTTTTTAAATTTCCTATCGGATGTACATTTTTATTAAAAACCAGGTGAAAATACGTACATTTTTTATAATATCACACGTTAAGGGCCAAATAAATATTTTAATGTTACATATAATTGCATTTTAAATTGCAGATTCATCGTCACATTACAACTTCGACTCGGAAGGTAATTTTTAATAAACTTTTTTTATTTAACAATAAATATATAAATATACCCCCATATAAATTAACTTTAAATTCTTCATACAATAATAAATCAATAACAATATTAATTAAGGTGAAAATTGGCAAAATGAACAACGACTAAAATATTTTATATTAAATACTTATGTTTGTTTAAATCTACCTTAAAGTTAAAATTTGATTTGATTTATTAAATAGTTAAAAATATACCTTACTAATTCTCTTAATGCTCGTAGAGTCAGCTAAAATAAACTTAATTTACATCAGGGATTCCTAAACTATTTTGGGTAAGAGTGTAAATGGACAAGTCGGTAGAGGTCGACCTTGGAGAACATATCTTAATCAGATTAACATTGTTTTAAAGAAAGGCGAGGTCAAGAGTACCAACAACCGACGAGCATGTATGATTGCACTGATAAAAGTAGAGGAAGCAAAAGATGTGTGCAAGAGCCGTAGCAAGTGGAAGGAAGTGGTCTCTGCCTACCCCTATGGGAAAAAGGCATGACTTTATATATCTATGTATGTAATGATGGAAAGGCAATAAGGTATTTTTCAGCAATGTTCCACAATATAGGATACTGTGTTCAAATGTTGCGTTGCAACTAGAACTTCTAATAGCCTTAGTTGAACTTTGGTTTTGGCTCCTCTTCTTGCATTATCACATTGGCTCCTTTTATGGCTGTGATATTGAACGGATTTATTATCCATTGAAAAATTTATAAATTTAAAAAAAACGTCAAAACTTTTAGTAAAATCCTTAGGTAAAGCGTCCAAGTGAGTGACATACGATAAAATAACGTAATCTTTAAGCATTTTTGGTAATTTTCACAAATGCGGAAACTGTACATTTTTTTTGCTTAAATTTTGTTTATAGAGGATAAACCACAATAGACCTACTAAAAGTCGCAGTGGAGGGGCCACCACGCCCCACTCACATGATACCTATAGGATAAGTTTACCTACAAAGGCCGATATTATTGATTTTGTTTTAATCAAGTTAAGATTGTCAAACTGCAGCTGCAAATTAACTTCGTTCAACATACCAATGATATCAGTCACTTTTTTTACAATATTAATTCCTACTAAAATATTAGTCATCTTTTTAACAAGTTTGTATATGTAATAACACAACTGATACAGTATCTTAAAAGTTGCAAAAAAGAACTTGTGTTAATTAATAGGGGTCGATTTTTAGACCTCGTCGACCCCCAAAATCAGTTTTCGTTTATGTCGACCCCTGGGAAACCGATTGTAACTCCGAGCGGTCGATATCACGACCACTTTGGGAATCCCTGATCTACGCAAAGCACCAGGTTAATATCCCACTAATTGTTAATAATAAAGACTCTAATAAAATAATTTTTTTTAATTATAGAATCACCCGCAATGAACTACGCAGACGCAGTTGGTAATTAGAGTAGATTTTTACTTAATTATCTTGTACAGAGTGGCCAACCAAAAACGAAACAGAGCCATTTGCAGAAACCTCGTCAACATTTTAGAAAAACGTTCAGATCCGTCGATTTTTATTTAAGGTATTTCCGGTATTTTTGACTCTACTGCTACCCCAAGCAAGGGTAAGAATTACCCCAAAATATTTAAATGGCATTGGGAGTCGAATAAGATCTCTTTTAAAAGCTCTGACAATTCTCTTTATAATAATATTTAAATTTTACATTTTCTTCCAATACTTTGAAAAAAATTACATTTTAAAATTCCAATTATGTTAGTTGCTTACTTACTACTTAATTAATTTAATGTTTAAACTGCTGACCGCCCGCTTCTATGCAATTATAAAGATTTTGTTTAAAACGTTCACGCACATTCCGAAGAATTTCCGGAGTAATTCGACGGCACTCGTCAACGATTCTTTGCCGCAAATCTTCCAACGACGCTAGTTGGGTTAATAGATTTTACTTTTTAAATTGCCCCACAAAAAGAAATCGAGCGGTGATAAATCTAGCGATCGTGGGGGCCATTCAACGCTGCCTCTTCTCCCAATCCAATGCCGTGGAAAACGTTGGTCTAAATACTGACGAACAATCGCCGCATAATGCGGAGGAGCACCGTCCTGTAAAAATGATCTTCGTCATGCTGTGGATTATTTTCAAATAGTATTTTATCAAAAATCCACGGGTCTGAGCGTTTTTCTAAAATGTTGACGAGGTTCCTGCAAATGGTTTTGTTTCGTTTTCGGTTGGCCACACTGTATATACTAAGTAGCTAAAGATTCGTAGTAGGTACTCATAAATATTAATTTTATGTTTTTTAGATACACTGACTCAGCATAAAATAAAACCAAAAGGTAATTATATGTAATTATAGATACCCAAAACAATCTAAACGGCCACATATTTAATAAAAACTTATGCAAAATTTATTAAAGATATTTTTTCAAAATAAAGACCATGCAATTTAATTTTTTTTAATCCTGTTATGATTTGGCTGGTTTCACTTCAGAAGGTCCTGGAAGATCATGTTAGGCTTTTCATGGTAACTTTGGGAAGCAAGGCATTTGAATGCATGATAATGCAAGACCACACGCTGCCAGAATTGTCAGTGATTATTTAGATAAAATAGGAATCACGCGGTTTGATTGACCAGCATGCAGTCCAGATATGAATCCCATAGAACATGCAAGGGATAAGTTAGGGCAACGTATCCGAAGGCATACAATGGCCCCAAAAGTTGCCCAGGAGCTGAGAGAGTTGTTGCAAGTCGTTAATGCAAGACTGCGCTATATCAATTAATATATTTGATAATAAACAGATATTGGTAAAAGTAAAGTATCGAAGAAGAAAACGTTAACATGACAAAAGTCATCCCACGCTTTCGGTTGTAAATTATTTTTATTTGTTCGATAACTCTAGTTTTATTCTAGATGTATTGCAAATGATTAGATTGTTGACTACTCCAATTTTATCCCAAGCGCGTTGAGGATTATTTTTTTTTGGTTTGGTTTTCTTATAAAGCGTGTTGTCTTATTTATTTTTCATTATTTAGTTCGGGTGTTTTTCTATTTACTAACAGTGATAGCTGTATCTAAGGTTCCCTCCTCTAAAAAATCGATATAAACGCAATCTATTATGCCGATCTTTATTTTTTTAATATCCTGATAATCCAGGTCAGAATCTTTATTTATAAAGTTATTGTATTGTCATCGATTCTTTGGAAGTATACAAAGTTTCAAGTCGATCCAATGTTTTTAAGTGGATGAAAATCGTGTCCAACGATTCCGTTACATAGATAGATACAAGTCAAGCTAATATAAAAAGTGTAACAAAAAAATTGTGTGGTCTGATTCCATATTTAAAAAGCTACAAAAATGCACTAATTATATTTACAATGTGCAAACATAAACTGATGCAGTTTATTTTTAAAATTATTACAACTTCATATATAAAGTGACCTAAATTTTTTGCTTAGCAGTGTAATTTTTTGCGACAATTGTTTATTATCATTATAAAATTAAATACCTAGGATAGATTGTTGATTTTTTTTTATTTTTTAGACTTAAGTTTAAATATGTCTTGCTCTTTTAATACGTAATGGGTCACTTTTTATAATAAAAGATTATCTAATAAAAATTATAAAATTTTGTTTAAAAACAAATTAATTTCTATATTGTTTGCCAATGTTAGTAAAAAAATGATATTTTTTTTTTAGATTTTATGAACACCAATGTAGAAGGTAATTAAGACCAATTTTTATTACTTATATTTAAAAAAATACTTATTTAATAGATAAAAAAGCAAATAACATAAATTTTAGTAATATTTAATAACCTTTCAGGAGTGAGCACGAAGGTTAAATAATTTCACCATTCAATGCTCTGGGATTTTACTCCATACAGTTACAAATTGCAACTTTCTGGGATTATATATTTTTAAGCCTATAGATCAAGATTGAGTTAGTATTCTTTGCATTTCTTTAGAACGCATTTCGCTCCTCTCACCATACTTCCATCTTGGTTTGGTTTTTTTTTCAGTTGGGAGGTCGTATTTTCACCTCTGGCTGTTCTTATGGACTTCCAAAATATTTAATGTTGATCCGGAAGTCGTCAGATAATCTTTTATTGAATTCATCTTTATCATTCTCCTTATTCCTTGCCACAATCTCTTTTGCCACACATTTGAACCTTTTATACTAATTCATTGCCTTGTTTACATCCTTAATCGTTGCCTTTTATATATCTTATTATTTAAATTTTATTATTTATTATTTTACGAAGCTTGTACATAGGTACTAAGTTAGTGTTTTGATAAATTTTGTCCCCTTTTCCGATTTTTTTCGTAACAAACTAATAGATACATTTCTTGATCATTATTTGTACATAAAAGTTTATTGTAAATTATTTTCGTTTAAAAGGATCGATTGTATGTTAAATAACAAAAATTAACTGTTTCATTTTATTATATTTTAGGATCCTCTTTATTACGCCAACGTGAAACTAATAGTAAGTTTCACCAATTTTATTTTTTATATTATTTAAATTAAATTTATACCTATTAATAAGGATCCATTAAATATTAATCTGTAAGGTAAATTAGTACTGACTGTTTTGTTTAGTTATTTTTATAAATTAGTCCTAGAACAGGCTTTTTTAATTATTTTTTGATGGTAAATAAATATAAACCAAATTCCTTATCATAAAAATATATTTTTTTTTTATATTTTAGATGTACCAGTGTCAATACACGTAAATGCAGGAGGTAAGTTTTTACCATTTTTAACCAAAATAATGTTTATAAATTGTTTGTTGTATACAAAACTAACAAATTTTTTCCCTATTTTTCAGATCTGTTTCTAGCACAGCTTTTATCGGGTAGGTTGAATTTTTATTTTTAAACCTTAGATATTAGATAATAATTTTATTCCCAAACAACTCGCTTAAAATTAAATGTGATTAAAATTAAATAAATGTAATACAGTTACAAAAATTTGTTTTAAATTTATTAAAATAATATTGGGCGAGATGTAAGTATAATAGACTGTATTCATTAATGAGAGATGCAAAAATTAACTAATTAAACGTAGATGCCAAACTTAAAATTGTACACTTAAAAAATCTTAGACCCACCTCGGTTTAGCTGGAGTTCATTTTTATTCTTTCTTCTTTCACTGATAGACAGATACACTGATACACGGGATACAAAGATATATATACCATTCTTCATTTTCTTCTGGTCCGTCTGATAGCGTTATTTTTAGTGACTTTATTCAGAATAAAAATTCTATGAGATGGATCTCTTTATACATACATATAGTCATGACTTTTTCCCATAGTGGTAGACAGAGACCACTTCCTTCCACTTGCTACGTTTCTTACACGTTTTTTGCTTCCTCCACTTTCATCAGTGCTCTCATACATGCTCGTCGGTTGTTGGTACTCTTGACCTGGATTTTCTTCAAAACAATGTTTATTTGATCGAGATATGTACGCCGAGGTCGACCTCTACCGACTTGTCCATTCACACTCGCCTTATAAATTTGTTTCTTTATCCATCCTTTCTACGTGTACAAACTATCTAAGCATTCCTTTATCTATCTTTGTAAACAGATCTATTTTTACATCACAGAGTTCTCTTATCTTACTATTTTTTACTTAATCCAACCGAGTCACTCCGGCTATACTTCTCAGAATACTCATCTCCGCAGAAGTAATTCTATTTTTATGCTTCATTCACTACCATACATAAGTGTAGGTACCAACACACTAATATGCACAGCCAGACGAGCCTTTTTGACACTTTCTGGTTGCTCATAAAGCTATACAGTGCCCCATTTTTTCGTTTTCCTGCTAACACCCTTCGCTCACTGTCATACTTTCCATCTCTCGTAAACTTTAAACCCAAGTACACAAATTCATTTACTTGTTCCACTCTTTTTTCCTTAATTAGAACTTCTTAATTTGTCTTGATTTCTTCTCTTTCAAAAACCATTACTTTTGTTATAACCATCACCTGCAACTTCTCTTTAGATGACGCTAATATGAGTGGATCATCGGCGTACGGAAGGCATTTAACAATCAAATAATTCATTTTCAATCCATACGCACTCTCTTTTAAATCTTTTAAACAATCGTCTATGAATAAGTTAAACAGCCATGGCGAAGCCACACATCCCTCTCACATCTTTTTCGATGTTAAACTAGTCCGTGTAAGCTCCGTTTATCCTGACACAAGCAGTGGAAATCCTCGTAAAGTGATTTCAGTGCTCGTATTAAACTATCGCTCACCCCATACATAGACAATGTCGACCACAATTCACTCCTCACCACTCTGTCATAGGCCTTTTCTCTTCATAAAGTTTAGTTTCACTTTACTAAGATTGCATAATAATAATAACCTTTCCTAATTAAATAGGGTAAAATAATTCTTGCTGACATTAGCTTTGAATATTTTCACAGACGTTCTTTTCCTGAAATTGAAGTATTGTAATTTTATCTGTCATTTAAATGCAGTCACGTTCCGTACTTTGATCAGATATTATCTTAAGTTTTTAAAAGTTCTCGTACCTAGATAAGCCATTGGTTCGGGAAAATTTAGAGATGAAATGTCATTCGAAAATAACCACATACTGGTCAAAGAAAAAATGAACAGATACCAAACAAATATTTTAATGCAAATTTAAGAAGAACAAAAATCTTCTTAATTCATTTTATTTGTACTAGTACCTAATAGCCAAATTAAATCTATAGCTGAAATGTAAAGATTGGCAAATACATTACGTGCTTATTATTATAATTTTTTACATTTTTTTTATTTTTTCTCTTGAAGCTTATAACTTACTTATAACTTTGTGCGTATATTTTTGTCTTTTTTAAATACTTTGTAATAAAATAGCTAGAAAACAGCTAAAATGGCTAGTTGGAATCACTACAGTTCACCAGCCAATCCAAAACATCTTAAAAAATAGGCAAAGAGAAGAATAAATCCTGCATATTCTGTGGAAAGGACAATTAATCTGTATCAATCAACTTTTATTTAAATGTGAAGGCAATCTCTTACCCAGACGACTCTAAGTTTAAGGTGCCCGATGGGTTTATAATTTTTTTTATGATTTTAAAATTTTGCACCTAGAAATGAGTTAATTAATTAATTTTAAAATATGTTTATTTTGTGCTTTTTATTTTTTTAGGTTTGACGGCATCTCAGAATACTTACAAGAAAGGTTAGTTGTGATTAAAAATTTTTGTGATTTACATTTTATTTTAACGAAAATTTAACAATAACTACATGTTTAAAAAAAAATTTAATTGACATTTTTGATAGTTTTTTAAACTATCGCAATTTATAACTAATTTTTTATTATTCCTATTACAATTTTTTATACATTTTAGAATTAAACAATCAGTATACTTCTCAACAAGGTAAGTTGCAATGATTTCTTACCAATAAATCAATAAAAAATATAAAAATATTGGAAGGTTAGGTTAGCATTAGATATGTTTCATTATCTGCTTCCCTAATGAATTTGTTGATCTGCTTGCTGCTAAAGACTTGCTTTATAACCAACGTTCTCTTTCTTTTAAAAAATGCAATAACCTTTGGGAAAGTGGCTGCATACATTTTTTTTTACTAAAAATCTAAAGCATTGGATCGCGTTTGGCACCAGGCATTTTTAAGCAAATTATCTGCCTACGGTCTCCCAACCAAATTTCGCCAATGGCTCATGTGCTTCATGCAAGATCGCTTCTTACATGTGGCAGTTGACGGTATTTCTTCTGATGCGTTAAAAACCAACGCTAGGGTCCCACAGGGCTCCATCCTGTCCCCCACCCTATTTCTTTTACACATTAATGACTTCTTAAAAACCACCACAAACCCCATTTACAGTTTCGCAGACGACAGCACACTTGTCTCCACTTTCACATTCTATCGATCACTTTCGGTAAATGATACAAAAAGACTCAGGCAAGAACAGGTTGACTCCATGAAGAGAGATCTTGAAGCAATCGTCGAGTGGGAAACCAACAATCTTGTTCAGTTCAACGCCCAGAAAACCCAAAGCGCCTCGTTTTCCAAGAAAGTAAATTCCTCAAATCATTCCATCACATTGTCCGGAAATACCCTTGAATTAAGTCCCTCCATCTCAATTTTGGGAGTCACGGTGTCTAATAATATGTCTTGGCATGACCATGTTGCTAACATCGCAAAGTCAGCAAGACAGAATCTGGGTTTTCTGTGGAAAGCTAAAAAGTTTTTTACTCCTGATCAACTGTTGACAACTTTGCAAACTTTTAAAAATTAAAATGTTAACTAATTTTATGTCAAAAAGCTGTCAGTCGTTATTTTGTTGCTACGGTAATGATCAAATGCATTTATTAAAACCATACCAACCAGGATTTTAATATTTAAAATGACAACAACGGTGTAATTCTTCCCGGCCTAATCCGGGAAATACATACTTTCCGGACCAGACCGGGAAAAAGCTACTTACTCAAAAAGAAAGCGTCGGGAAAGTGGGTACTCCCAAACGGTTGCCAAAAAAGGAATGTTTATTATTATAAATAACATAAAAATTACAAAGTTTTATTAACTCCGGTATTTTAAAAACCTAAACGTTTTTAGATACAAAATATATCTAACAATTTATTATTAATTTTTAGATTCGCCAATATTTCGCAGCAAGCTAATAGGTATGCTTTATTAACAATTTATTATATATTATTAAAATTAAAACCGTTTCATATTAAACCCATGGTCACCTATGCTTTATTGATATGGTGGCCAAAAATGCAACAAATTTCGACACACGTTAAGCTGCAGAAAGTGCAGCGGCTAGCTTGTCTAAAAATCACGTGCCCTACTGCAGCCGTAGAAGTAATGCTAAACCTTCCCCCATTGCACTTATGTGTAATGAAAGAAGCAGCAATCAGTGCCTTCAACCTGAGCCAGACAATAATTCTTAGAGCAGTAAATCGGATTGGACATTTAAAGATTTTGGAAAATATTTCGCTAGAATTCATGTCTAAGCCGACAGATATTATGCCAGTTAGGTACGACTTTAAAATGCAGTTTAAAGTGGTCATAAACAATCACCAAGTTTGCACAAAAAACGGACCTCAACTAGGAAGGGATGCTTTAGTGTGGTACACTGATGGATCCAAGATGGATAAAGGGGTTGAAGTAGGCATTATAGGGCCAAATTTTAGGCTCTCAAAACCACTTGGTAACACCCCAAACATCTTTCAAGCAAGATTACATGCCATAGAGACATGTGCCCAGGAGTGCATCGAAAGAAACACCCGAAGGGTGGAAATCTATATTTTATCAGATAGCCAAGCAGCACTAAAAGCTCTGAAGTCATACACTTGTGAGTCTAAGCTGACTTGGGACTGTAAACAGTCCCTGAGACAACTGGCAGCAAACAATGAGGTTACTCTGATGTGGGTTCCAGGTCACAAGGGAGTTAATGACAACGAAGAAGCAGATTGCCTTATCAAAGAAGGGGCAAATACACAATTTTCCGGCCCAGAACCCTTCTGTGGACTTTCCAAAGCCCACTTGAAAGAAGAATTTCGACGCTGGGAAACAGATGAAATGAAATCTTACTGGCATAAAGTGCCAGGATAAAGACAAGCGGAAAGTGTAGTAAGCCTTTCGCCAAGGAAAGTATAGGATAGTTACCGCTACTGCGAGAACTTCGCTGAAACTGCAGAACATTTGTTTTACGAATGCCCAGCGCTTTTTTGCAAGAGGCTCAAGCTTCTGGAAGGGGACACATCATATAAATTATTTTTTTGACAAATTTATGCCCATTTTGATCTTTTCCCATTAAAGTGTAAATGTTTCATGACAGTCTACTCCTGCAGTTTTTTTATCCAAAATATCTGTCTGCGTTCTGATCCTCTAAAAGGTTGGACTTCCCGATTCGAAAAATATGACAATCATAATAAATCTACTTTATTTTGGATCTACTTTATTTAGATCCATTGTAATTGTCGTAATAAGTTTTACAAATCCCCTAATATACCCAATGGGATTAAATTGGCAATGAAGTCTTAGCACACGTGTCCATAACTGAGTATTATTTGATCTACTTTGTAAATTTTTTCTCTTTCGTGCCTTTTAGCTATTGATAATAATTTCGGCTTGAAGCAATACTGCGGAAATAAAATATTTTTGTTCGTTAACCATTCTTTTATTTTCTGTACGATCCAGAAGTTTGTTGGTTGCTTAGTTAAAATTTTCGAATGGTACAATGACAGATGTTTCATGTGACGAGGGTAATAATTTCTCTTTTAACCAATTAACAAACATCTTTGTATCCATATGGTCATGATAACCGGCTGATTTTGATTTTGATGACAAAAAAAAGATCCGCCCCATCAACAAAACCATGCTTTCCACCTACATGCACAACAATGTGTCTTTTTCCTTTACCGTCGGTGTGTTTTATAGACTTTATGTTATCACCCTGCCAAATTCTTTTTGTTCCACCTTTAGCAAAAATCCAAGGTTCGTCCAGATAAACAAATGAAGAGCATTCTTGTTTACAGTGAATATAATTTCTCCAAAAATTCAATTTTTTTGTGCACGACTGTAGCATTTTTACACAAAGCCTTTCGGTTGTCCTCATTTTTGCACTTAAACCCCATTGACCCTTAATTTCCAAACAAGAAGTCCTTTATAAAATAAAATTCGTTACCTACGAAATTTGTTAAAAAATATTAGAGGACTTTACTTTCGTACTTCCTAAATGTACAGTTGAATACTGGTTATCGAGTTTCTAACGATAATCCGAAACCGCCGTATATTCGTGAAATATGATATAGTTATCTTTTCTTGATGTTGTTTAACTATGTGTAACTATAGAAAAACATAACGATCCAACCTTATAAGTTAACTTATTTTAATCTTAAAATCAAATGAAAAAAATAGGCTTTCTAAAAGGTACTTATTTTAATTTCATTTGCTAATTATTTATACACACTAAATGTATAATTGTTATGTTTTTATAGAGCAACCAGTACTGCCAGACTCTGATCAGAATGGTAAGTTAGGACAATAATATATATTTTTATATGTTGTATGTATGGTAAGTTAAGACAAAAATATGTGTTTTTATATTTTACTATTAATTACTACGCTTAAAAATAATTTTGAAACAGATTTTTCTTAATTTAATATAAATTAGAGGACCCGGGCTGCTCTGCAGCAAATCTTTTGTTTTATAAATTTATATACAGCTGTTACGTGACATGCAGCACAATTTGCATATGTTATTGTTTTACTAGCCGTTCTTATTTTTTATTTTTCATTCGACTAAAAAAATTTCAATTGCTTATTTTTTTTATTTGAATTTTAGACGCACCAGTTGCACGCAATGACAACCCTGAGGGTAAGTATTGACTAATTCTTATGATCCAGCTAATATTAATAAAATACAAGCAAATTACAAAAGTAATAAATTAAAAACATAAAATGGTGAGTTTTTTATTTATAAATAATAAAAATAATTTATAAATACTGGACAATTGGCAACTGCAAAGTTTATTTATTATATACTAAAGCTTAAATCATTCGAATCTCACTTATTTCTTAATTTCTTAATTGTTTAAGACTTCTTCACAATTATTTTTTTATCCTTTGCTCATTTTGTTTGGTTTACAATATTGCTTTTTCAAAATATCGATTATTATTTTTTAAATAATATTGTGATTAACATTGTTACATTATTATTATTAAATATAGATGTTTTTAACTGACCATAACTTTTTCTTATAATAATCATCTTGTGTTAAAATAAAGGGGGCTTTACACGCTACGATAAATCGTAGCAATTTATCTTAACGATTTATTGCTCCAACAAATCGAAAGAATAGAGCACCGTTTACACGCTACGATAAATGTCACTTACCTACCGCTATCGACCCCAGTAAAGCTTTACCATGGAGGAAGTAGTGTTGCTGTCGCTGTACATCGGTTGTTTAGTGAGAAAGGTGGAGAAGTCGCGAAAACCAAGAACACAGTGGAGCCCAGATTTCTCCGAACTCTTAACTTTCAAAAGTTCTTTCTTGTACACCGTACGCAACGCGTTAATTTTTTTACGACAGTGTTTCTATCTGCAAACGGATAGACCTAACCTAACCTAACCTAACCAACACATCGTTACGATTTCCAGAAATTGATGCCGGCTGGCTTCAACCATCCACTCCAACTCCAATCCCAATAAATCGCTACAATCTTCCGTTTACACGCAACGATAAATTGTAACAATCTGATCGTTACGATAAATTGCTACGATTTATCGTAGCGTGTAAAGCCCCCTTAAGATCCCGTTTGGGTATAAAAAAGTAAAAAATATTATTAATAAACAATAAATATAAAATACAATTAATTTGGTGTGATAAACGACTCGTCGCTGAAAATTTTTTAAACGATTTACAATACCTACATCTTTTTAGACAAATTTTTAAAACTAATGTATAATATCTTTCTTAACTTTCGGGCAATAATCTATTAAATTGTTATTATTTAAAAATAAAAAGCTCCTTACAATTTGAAAGTTTTTATATTTTACATTTCTTTATTTAAATTTCAGATTCACCAGCATCGCAAAACTCGAATGTGGAAGGTTAGTTTTTCTGTATTTTAATTTTATTTAAATATTTAAAAATACCTGTCACAAAATATGATTAACAGTAAAATGTAAAATGTATTTAATTTTTTAGATTTACCGAAATCTGGCGAATCTTCAGGTTAGTTAAAAATATACTTTAATGAAATCAATTTATGGTTGCGATTTGTAGTTTTAGCGTTGTCAATAATTAAAAAAAATCATTAAATAATAGTCATTAAAATAATCAGCACCCTCTTAAACATAATAAATAAACAATTATAGTATTAAAACTGCAGCAGTTGCGTAAATCTCCACTTAAAAAGCACATACATAAATTAAAATTATTAATGTATCTTTAAAGGACAAATTCCTTAAAAAATATATATTTGAATTATGTTTGTAAGGTTAATTTTAACAACTTTGAATTATTTACTAACAATGTCATTCTAGAAAACTTGACTCAATATAAAATGGTTTTTAAATGTTTTTAGATGATCCCGAACTACGGAAATCCCCATTAAGTCTTTATTCTCATCCACTCGTAAACCGTAAACGTAAGTTTAAAAAATAATTATTAACAGTATGTCAAAAAATTTCAATTTTTTAAAATTAAGTCACATTCAAGACAGTTAAAACTTCTATCTTTGACACACATATACTAAGCTGGTCACATAGATTACCATATATGTGGGTATTAAAATTAGGTTACTTTTTTTTAAAATTCCCTTTACGTTAGGGACTTGACAAAAGCAAATTCAAATAGATAATTATTAATAAAATAACTTTAGTACATAGATAAGGACTATGACAGTGGTAAGAAATGAATTGCGGCAATATTGTCTATGTATAAAGTGTGCAATAGCTTGATACGAGCGCTGAAATCACTATACGAGGATTCCACTGCTTGTGTCAGAATAAACGAAGCTTACACGGACTGGTTTGACATCAAAAAAGGTGTTAGGCAGGGATCTGTGGCTTTGCCATGGCTGTTTAACTTATTCATAGACGGTTGTTTATAAGATTTAAAAGAGAATGAGTATGGACTGAGAATGAATAATTTGATCGTCAAATGCCTCCTTTTCCTCCGATGATCAAATCATATTAACTTAATCTGAGAAGAAGTTGCAGGCGATGGTAAATATGATGCATATTGCACTGAAAATAAGAGTGATTAAAGTGAATGTAAGCAAGAGGAAAGATGATTTTTGAAAGGAAAGAAAAAATGACAAACTGCTGAAGGAAGGAGAAAGAGTGGAACAAGTGAATGAGATTGTATATTTGGGTTCAAAGTTTACGTGAGACGAAAAGTATGACTGTGAGATTAATGCTATGGAGATAAGTAGTCTGAGAAGTATAGCTGGAGTAATTTTAGTGGAAAAAGTAAGAAATAAGGGAACGCTGTCATGTGATGTGGTTTTAACAACACAGATTTATAAGGCGAGTGTTTATGAAAGCGCTGATGTAAGTAGAAGAAGCAAAAGATTTATGAAAAACCATAGGAAGTGGAAAAAAGTGGTCTCTGCTCACCCCTACGGGAAAAGGGCGTTACTGTGTGTATGTATGTATAAAAATAATCGCCTTTGTTAAAGCAACAATGATTTTATTAAATCAAGTTGGATGAGTAGATTTCTGATGCAAACCTATATTTATAAGAAAAGGGATGCTTAAAATTTTTTATCTCTTATTGGTAGAAACGTTGCCGAACGAGTTTTGAGCATGTTGCCAAATTTATAATAAACAATAATATTTCGACAAATGAGTTACAAAAATATTGCAAAAAAAATGAAAAATATATGCAGTGATATTGTTTTATTGCTGCTCAAATCGGGTTTATAAGCTTTAAATAAAAAAATTAAATTTGCAGGTGTAGAGAGGCAAGTAACACGTGAAACGACTTTCAAACAGGATACAAGTAGTAATGGTGAGTTTTAAATTTTCTTGTCACTTAATATAACCAAACAGGCACAAACAGCTTCTGTTCGGTTTTTAAATGTTTTAGATAAGGTGTTAAATTAATGTCATTACAAATATATTTATTAAAATAATGTTAAAAGAAATTTTGGTGAAAAAAAATTATGCATCCTTAGACTATAGTTTTATTTAAAATACGTACTAAAATATCTGCAGGCTGGTAAAAAAAGAAGCTAGTAAAAACCAGAGCTTTTAATATTAATATTCTAGCATAGGTTAGGTTAGATATAATGTGAGTGGGGCGTAGGTAGCCCCTCCACTGCGACCTTTAGTAGGTCTATTGTGGCTCACCCATAGAGGTTAAAGTTTACCGCACAATCCAGCTCCTTCTCACGAAGTTCATGGTTGTTTGGGGTGAGATTTTCTTGAAATCGGTAGGTTCTAGGTTGGTATAACCAAATATGTTAAACCTTATTCTTCCTAGGCCGGGGCATAAACGTAGTATATGTTCAGCAGTTTCGTCTTCCACGCAGCAAAACCGAAAGTCCGTTTGTTGATTCAGACTTAGACGACGTGTCCAGGTTGCTATGACGACAACCCTGAATTTTCCGAAAAAATTTTCGATCGCAAAATTAATAAGTGGTAATTTCCCTGGATTAACAGCTGTCACGTGCAGACGCCAGAATAGCAGAAGCGTAGAATATTTTTGACAAACCTACAAGCTCGTTCTCATCCCACATTTGTATATTTTTGTACTCTTCGTTTGTAAAAACAACTTCCTTTTTGTTGGGTCTTTTTGTAGACTTTACCGCTTTACAACTCGCGCAGCTCTTGCTACTGTAAATTTCACATTTTTTTAAACTTAAGCTGAAATTTGGCAAAACACATTTTTTGTAACTGTTTAGCAGTTTAATTTCACATTATCTGAAACAAAAAACTCTCTCGTAATTCATTTAGATAACCTAACCTGCCGATGTCCTAGCCCATATACAATATACCTCTGAATTTTTTCTCTCAATCTTCTAAAATTCTAGCGAGCTCTATTACAGATGTTAGCTCTCCAATTTTGTATTTTTTTTCTTTACTAAAGGCCAAAAATTGTTTAATATCATTGACTTAGGTTTCTTTGATATTTTCTTTTTGCATTTAATCACGAATAAAATTTTACACTGTACACCTTTAAAATTTTCAATCAAAGCCTCAAAAAAAGTCATGTTATAGCCACGTTAATTTGTTAAGGCACCAAACATCAAAGCAAGATTAACTCCTACAAAGGCACTATAAATATGAGTATTATCATCCGCCATTTTGTGTCCTAACAAAGTGAACCGGAATATTTAAGCATTGCACGAAGTACAATATTTTAGCCAAAAAAATATAATAATTTTAAGGTGTACAACGTTAAAAAAACATCCCAAAAATTTTTTGTTGGAACTAATTGCGCATTATTATGTATTATGTGGAAAAAATTATTTGCCTTGACTTCTATATTTTTATACCTTTGTATTTTGTAGTTTTTGAATGCAAATTCAAATTTTTATATTCCGTTCAATTTGGCTTAAGGAATATCCAATTCTCAGGATGTAACCTCGGGATGTTAAATTTTGCATACACCGTTTAATAAAGAATGTATAATAAATAAACGTATATTTATATTAAGTTTTGTTTATTTTAATAACAATTCACCTTAATTTATTTTATGGACGCACTGCCGTACTCTATTTTTTTCATGCAATTTTCTGTGAAAGATTTCGTGCAAAATGATTGCACATTAAAAAAATGACGAACAATTTTTTCCTTAATTTTACAGCAGACATCAATCGCGACAAATTCAATCAAACAGTTGATTAAGTGATGATTTCGTTTATTTGGAAAAAATAAATAATAAAATTTATATTATTGTTTTCAACATAATAATATTTATTATTATTATTATTATACATAGTGGACCAAAAGTCTGGAAACGGACAATTATCTCGTAAATTGCTTGTCCGAATTGTACAAAAAATTGAGATAAGCCTATTTTGAGATACGGAGATTTCAGATTTGATATTTGCAATGTTGTCAGATTTGCCGTTTCTATGATATAATTAGTCACTTTGGTTTTTTAAATACATCACCCTGTACATTAAATAATTATTGGAATCTCCTCTTCAATTCGAGTTAAGCTACATGTGTTACTCATGATTTTATGTAGTCTAAAAGGTCTTAAATAAATAAAACAGAAGTGTGGCAATGCCTAATTGTATTAACAATTTTTTAATACAAACAATTTTCAACTACATTAAAACGTAACAATTAAAAGATAACAACATTTTTAACTTAATTATTACTTAGTCTAGTGTTCAAAATGTGCTCCATTTGTAAGCTGATAGTACCCTTATCAATGGTAGAATGCGTCTACCACATTTCTCCATGATTGTTTGGACCTTGACTGGACCCTTTAGAGTACGGCAAATCTGACAACATTGCAAATGTCAAATCGGGAATCTCCGTATCTCAAAATAGGCTTGTCTTAAATTTTGTACAATTCGGACTAACAATTTACGAGATAATTGTCCGTTTCAGACTTTTGGTCCACTCTGTATAACCCAAGTTACTAGGAAAAACGCAATCAATAATTGTCAATGGCCTTGGAGGTTATCTTTTTCTGTGTTAAAAAAGAAATGTGTGACTGAAAATGTCTTTTGAAAAAAGTATCAAACAATTAGCATTGTCATTTTATTATAATTTCATTTTGGAATTTTGGCTGAATGTACTCACTTTCCTATTGAAAATCTTGCTTCACCTAATATGTTTCTTTATTCACAAATGAAACAACACAACACAACACAAATGTTGATTTTTTTTTATGTTTTCGACCTTCAAATTATTGTTTTTTTTTTGGCTAAAAGGTCAAGATCGTTACAATGCAGTGCAATGTTTACAAACTTTTACAGGACACAGAATGGAGGATGATCATTCCTATATCTTTTTAGTGTTCCACTAAACTGTCAAAAATTTTATTTTTCGAAAATTGTCATCAAATGTTGACATTTTCGTTAAAATCTCAGTTAGCAATGTGGCTCTTTTTTGTCACTCAGCTTATAAATACTTTTATGTTCTAGAACGTAAAAGTTTTATACGGTCTAGATTCTGGGATATCTAAGGGTAAATCCTTTTAAAACTGCAACAAATGCTCAGGATTTCCTGAGTCAAAGAATCTGACTTAAAAAAACCGCGTCAACATATAATGGACAAATTCGTGTCTACCGACCAGGCAATACAAGATTCGAAGAACGCTACACTAGCGCTCTTGCTTTCAGACATGGCCGATTTTCAGTAAATTTATGGGGTTGGATAAGTGCTTATGGACTTGGTGTCTGTTAGCGATTGAAGAGAAAGTTTAACGCCGAACATTATATGTCTATTTTATAGATATTTTCATGGGCGATGCTCTTCTGAAATATCAACAATCGTTCCTCCTTTGGCAGTCTCTTCGAGATTAACCCGTCAAGTTCAGTCTTCACACCCCTTCGTGGTAACTTTGGAGACCTGCAGAACATCACTTTCCAAAGACTCATTCATCCAACGAATTGCGAGGCTTTGGAACTCATTGCCTAGGGAGGTGTTCCCCGAGGCATACAACCTCCAGAAATTTAAGAAGAACACCAACTCCTACCTTCTTTCCCTTGGTTCCCACGATGTTCTCTGAACATTACAGGATATCCCTTTTCGTGGGAACCAGAACATAAAAAAAAAAAAGGTTCTACAAGATATAATGTTCCCATCTGTTGGACAAATATATCCAAAAAAATTTAGACCAAACAATTCTAATGAATTATGGGAAGTTATTTACGAGTGCTGGAAAGAGTTTAATCCAATTGATATGATTTATTTAACTTAATGCCAGATAGATTGGTTCAAATAGTCAAAAAAATATTAAATTTTTATAATTTTATTAAAAATCATGAATTAAATTAAAATTAAATATTAATTAAAGTTTTTTTTTATTATTATTGGTACATTAACTTTAAAAATTTGCATTGTAGAAATACATTAATAGTATATTGTGCAACTAGTGCGATAAGTTAGCGATTGCTCACGAGAGCGAAGTTGAATGCACGAGCGAAGCGAGAGTATTCATCCGCTCGAATGAGCAATCGACAACATCGCACGGGTTGCACATACTATTTTTTATTGCAAATGCGGAATAAACGCGAGCATAAAACAGGGGTCCCGATCAAAAATATTAGGTAACTGAAATAAAAATATAAACTTTGTAATGTCAACTGACAGTTGCGCGTTCGGCTGTTAACCGAAAGGTTGGTGGTTCGAGTTTGCGTGCGACAAGGATAGTTTGCGTGTGCTAAGTATAATTTGCGTGCGCCAAGTAACACTCAAATGACGTAAGCGTGCCTACAATGTTGATAAATTCATTAGTATATTTGGAACTTCGGAAATTCGGAACAGTCTTTTGTATTATAGCGGCATGAATAAAATGTACTATAAAATATATGAAGTACTTACCTAATATACAGGGTGTCCAGAAAAATTACACCGCATACTCTGTGAAACTGACTTACCTATATACAAAAGTGCACACAAAAAAGTTACAGGGTGTTAAATTTAAAAATCTGTATCCATTTTTTAACCTTGCTCGAAAACGAAGATACTATTATACAATGAACAATGCACTACAAGAAATAATGAAATCGAAAAATGTAACCCGCCGTACGAAAGTAACAATTCATCATGCAATTATAAGACCTATAATGACATATGCATGTAAAACATGGACGTAAAAAAATGTACACGTATGTAAATGTATACGTTTACTTTTTTGCAAACAAAACTTACACTATCTCTTTGATAGATAAATTTGCGAAAATCTATCACCCCTTTCGGGATTTTTTAGCTTTTCTTTAGTATTTTCCCTATTATTTTTCTTTTTAAACTACCACTGTGATTTAATAAAAAAAAAGGTTAGCTTGAGATCACAATATATTTTATTTTATTTGCGAAAAATTGCCTATATAATTTTTCGTAAATCACTCGCAAAAAACTCACTCAATGAAAGAAAGGTTAGCTTGACGTCCTTCAAAAATGTATCCTTATACATATACACATATCGACTTATTTAGGATTTTTTCTTTTATTTTTTTTTCCGCCACTGACCACTGTAATAAAGCGAACAAAACAAAAGAAAACATTCAAATCGGTCAAGTCATTTTTGAGTTTTAGCGAGACTAACGCAATGAATTTCATTTTTATATACTCGTATGTAGATTAAATATTAAGTGTGCAAACCTACTGTCATCATTTTCAGTTTGCGAGTTATGTCAGATTTTAAAATTTTATTTTTTTCATTTATTGATTCGAATTGTATAAAATTACCTTTTGAATAATACATAGTAGTAGATTATAGATTGTAGGGGGGGTCGTGATGGCACATTTTTTAGCGTTCGTTATTTTTATGAACGGTTTTGTAAATTGTCGATTGTACTGACATCAAGTGGCTTTAGAAAAACCACTTCCAGAAACTTAAGCCTCTTGCAGAAAAGCGCTGGGCATTCGCGAAGCAAATGTTCTGCAGTTTCAGCAAAGTTCTCGCAGTAGAGGCAACTATCACTCTCTGTTTTGCCCATATTTTTAAGGCGATACCTCAGAGGGCAGTGTCCACTGAGGAGCCCCGTCACCAGTTTCAAGTCTTTCTTGTCCAACTCGAGAAGCTGTTTAACTTTCCTTTGCGAAAAGCTTACTAGCCTTTTCGCTTGTCTTTTTCCTGGCACTTTATGCCAGTGAGATTTCATTTCATTTGTTTTCCAGCGTCAAACCTCTTCTTTCAAGTGGTCTTTGGAAAGTCCACAGAAAGGTTCTGGGCCGGAAAATTGTGTATTTGCCCCTTTTTTGGCAAGTCAATCTGCTTGTTTGTTGTCTTTAACTCCCTGGTGACCTGGAACCTACATCAAAATAACCTGATTGTTCGCTGCCAGTTGTCTTAGAGACTGCTTACAGTCCCAAGTCAGCTTAGACTCACAAGTGTATGACTTCAGAGCTTTTAGTGCTGCTTGGCTGCTGGGCACATATCTCTATGACATGTTATTTTGCATAAAAGATTATTGGAGTCTAAAATTTGGCCCCGTAATGCCCACTTTGACTACACATAAGTGCAATGGGGGAAGGTTTAGCATTACCTCTACGGCTGCAGTGGGGCACGTGAACGCTGCCCCTGTGATTCCCAGACAAGCTAGCCGCTGCACTTTCTGCAGCTTGACTTGTACTTGACATAGTAGTTATTCAACTACATATATAACATAATTAAAATTTTAAATTTAAAACTAACAAAATTAAAATACTTTGTTTCTTTAAATTTCAGGACCACTTTTAGGTAATAAGACCTTCTATATTATTGTTCTATATTTTCAGAGCATTAGTAGATTTTTATTGTTAGTTTTAAGCAGTTTTTCAAACAGTCCACTTTTAAATTGAAAATCACTTAAATAATAAACATTTTCTTCTATAAAAAACTAATTTTAATTGTCTAAAAATTATTAGTTGGTTTTTAATATCAGCAACAGACTCAAGATGACAAATTAATTTTTTAATAAATAAAACATTCGAAAAGTGGAACAAAAAATTTAAAATAAAATACTTTATAATGTTATTTAGTGCCTTGCAACCAGTTAAGTTACTAAAACAATGTTGCTTTGGTAAAACAGATCAATAATTTTTAAAAAAATTGCTGCATAATAATTTTGTATATTTTAGTTAACCAATAACGACATGATTTTACTTTGATGCCTGCTATAATACAAGGATGTACAGTTAATATTAATATATTAAAAATATCAGCATGGATGTGCGACTACTTCGATCCTGGAGATGTCCATTTAAGCCATTAACAATTATTGTAAAATACAATTAAAAGTAACTGTATGTTCATTCTAAAATAAAAGCAATTTTCAAAAACGATCAAAAAATGTTTAAGTACTGAAACCTTATGTCCTATTTTAAAATGGTTATTATTGGATATAAATTTAAAAATATTTGGGAAATCATAACATAATATTTGTTATATTTTTTATCATAAAGTGCTTTCATTTTAAAACCAGCCAGTCCAAATAACTTTTGATTTTGCGTAAATGAAAGAAAAACAAAAAACACGTCGAATTTTAAGTCAGGGGGAAGATTTAAAAATATTATTCTGCTGTTTCTAAGTGGCACCCCTTTAACATTCCCCACCCCTTCTTTTAAATTTTTAATACCAACCCGTACCCTGTAATACAGGAAAAATTCAAATTAGCTATATAAACAACAATTTATTTTATCGATATTTTTGCTGATGACACAAATTTTGTAAAATAACATGAGACCATAATAAAAACGACCTACGCCACTGTTGGATGAGTAAATGTCTATTAGGGATCAATTAACTTACTTCCAAATACATGTCACCTTTTTTGACATTTTTTGTCATTTTGTTTTTTTGTTTTAAAAATATTAATAGTATATTTAGTGATTCGTGACGTTAAATTAGCCATTATTTGTAGCTGTAGCATCTTAAGAAATATTAAAATGGTGTATTCTTTGCAAGAACAAAAAGAATTCATATTTATTTTGATTGATTTTCTGTTCTTATTAATCATTGATGTCTTTTAGTAAATTTATTAATTCAAATACATAAAAATTTAAGGCAGGTACAAATAATCTTAGGACTCGTAGCTAAGAATGTAAAAAATCTCAATGGACATTGAATTTCTTCAGAAACAATGCATAAATAAATTAAAATACATAAAAAAATTACCCTAGCATTGGCAAAAAATTGCATTATATCTTTTTTTGACTAGTTAATCAATGTGTCTATCTGCCGGGTATCCAGACCTGTTTAATTTAGATATATACATATAGTGAATAAGAAGTTTACGTACAAAAATATATTTTAAAATAATCATTTTATCAATCATTATATCCTAAATTTCCATTTGAATCTGTTGTATGTTTATTATTATAGCAAATAAAACTCAAGAAGATACACCCAAACCAGAAGATACTAAAGGTAAGGAACAATAACATAAAAATAAAGTATTAAAAGTTATCATTCATACTAGAAACAATTCAATTAAAAAAAAAATTATTTTAACACAATTTAAAAACAATAACCAAAAACATTTAAAAAAAATATGGCTTCGTTGCTAGGATAGGAAAAACATTGCAAAATAAGTTGTGTATGTTCTGTAAAGTTTTTTCGTAATCAATATGTCTATTTGCCGGATATCCAAACCTGTTTAATTTTCATAAATACTGGTGAATAAGAAGTTTACGTACAAAAATATATTTTAAAATAATCATTTTTTCAACTATATTATCCCAAATTTTATAATTATAGCAAATAAACCTGAAAAAGATACACCTAAAACAGAAGATTCCAAAGGTAAGAAACAAAAACATAAAAATAAATTATATTAAGTTATCATTTACACTATAAATAAATAATAATTTATTGCAACAAAATTTAAAAAAATTACCGAAAATATACAAAACAATATGGATTTGTTGCTATTATGGGAAGAACACTGCAAAATAAGTTGCGTATGTGCAGTTTACGTACAATAATATATTTTAAAATATTCATTTTATCAACCATTATATCCCAAATTTTTTTTTAAATCTGTTGTATGTTCATTATTATAGAAAAAAAAACTAAAAAAGATACACCTAAAGAAGAAGATACCAAAGGTAACAAACAAAACTATAAAAATAAAGTATTTTAAGTTATCATTTACACTATAAATAAATAATAATTTATTACAAATAAATTTAAAAAAAATTACCGAAAATATACAAAAAAATATGGCTCTGTTGCTAATATGGGAAGAACACTGCAAAATAAGTTGTGTATGTGCAGTTTACGTACAATAATATATTTTAAAATATTCATTTTATCAACTATTATATCCCAAACTTTTATTTAAATCTGTTGTATGTTTATTATTATAGAAAAAAAAACTAAAAAGGATACACCTAAACAAGAAGATACCAAAGGTAAGGAACAAAAATATAAAAAAAAAATATTTTAAGTTATCATTTACACTATAAATAAATAATAATTTTTTACAACAAAATTTAAAAAAATTACCGAAAATATACAAAACAATATGGCTTTGTTGTTAAAATGGGAAGAACGCTGCAAAATAAGTTGCGTATGTGCAGTTTACGTACAATAATATATTTTAAAATATTCATTTTATCAACCATTATATCCCAAATTTTTATTTAAATATGTTGAATGTTTATTATTATAGAAAAAAAAACTAAAAAGGATACACCTAAACAAGAAGATACCAAAGGTAAGGAACAAAAATATAAAAATAAAGTATTTTACGTTATCATTTACACTGGAAACAATTAAAATTTAAAATTATTTATTTTAACAATAATTAAAAAAAATAACCAAAAATGTACAACAAAAAATGGCTTCGTTGCTAGGATAGGAAGAACATTGCAAAATAAGTTGTGTTTGTTCAGTAAAGTTTTTTCGTAATCAATATGTCTATTTGCCGGGTATTGAGACCTGTTTGATTTTGATGAATACTTTTAGTGAATAAGAGGTTAACGTACAAAAATACATTTTAAAATAATTATTTTTTTAAATATTATATCCCAAATTTTTATATAAACCTGTTGCATGCTTATTATTATAGCAAATAAAACTAAAAAAGATACACCCAAACAAGAAGATAACAAAGGTAAGAAACAAAAACATAAAAATAAAGTATTTTAAGTTATCATTTACACTAGAAAAAATTGAAATTTAAAAGAATAATTTATTTTAACAAACTTAAGAAAAAATAACCGAAAATATTAAAAAAAATATGGCCTTGTTGCTAGGATGGAAAGAGCCCTGCAAAATAAGTTGTGTATGTACAGTCAAGTTTAATAGCATCTGTATTTAAATTATAGGGTGCTTCAAGAAAAAAATTTACACGGATTTTTTACGGTTTTGTTGAAACAAATTGGATTAAACTTTCTTTCTTTTAACTAGTTAATAAATATGCCTATTTGATTTTGATCAATACTTTTAGTGAATAAGAAGTTTACGTACACAAATTTATATATTTTTTTTAAATTCCGCATCAACCGTGTAGGTTATTAGCGGTAGATACATTTTATATAGGTTAGATGATTCCATATTCGTTTTATATCAAATGAAATAATTTTGTTTCTATAAGAAAATTTTTATTACTGTCAATTCTGCAGTCTTGACACAAGATGTCTTTCAGGTTTAAAGATAGTTTGTTTTGTTTTCTTTTAAATTGATATTTTGGACATTCAATTAATATGTGTTTTATAGATAGGTCACAACTGCAAAGTTGACAGATTGGTTTTTCCGATTTTGTAATTAGATACTCATGAGTGAGTTTTGTGTGTCCGATTCTGAGTCTTGATATCAGTACTTGATCATTTCGTTCTTCTTCATTTTTTGATCACGGCAGTATATTGTCTTTTATTTGTCGTAATTTTGTTTTACTTTCTTGCCATTGGTTTTGCCACGCACTTTTCACTTTAAATTTTATATTTAATTTAACGTCACAAACCATGGCTAAATTAACGTTAGTTGCACTGACATTATTCACTGCTTATTTGGCATATTTGTCGGCTAATTCGTTTCCTCCAAGTCCTACATGAAAAGGTGTCCATAGAAATTTGATGTCACTTCTTTTTAGTTGAAGATGATATAACTCATTTTTTATAAGTAGAGCTATTGGGTGTCGGGTATATAATTTTTTAATTTCTATAAGTGAGCTTAAAGAGTTAGTAATAATAAGTGCTTTAGGGCATTTTGTAGTGTTAATGAAAGTTAGAGCTTTTAATATAGCATACAATTCTCCCGTGAAAATACTTAATATTTCTGGAAGCTTATATTGTTGAATTCCTGCTGGTGTAACCACAGCAGCTCCAGTACCGTAGGATGTTTTGGAGGTATCTGTGTATACTTTATGATAGTTGGAATATTTGGCTATGGTAGATAAAATAATTTGTTTTAATATAGATGTTGGGGTTTCAGTCTTATTGTACGATTTTAGGTCGGTGTTGACAAAAGGACGATTTATGAGCCAAGGCTGAAAGGTTTTTATATAGGGAGAGAAAACGGGCTGAAATTGAATCTGGAGATTTTTTAACTCGACAATAAAAAGGCGGATCACTTAAATTTCTTTGATTTATATGTTAAAATGATCATTTTATCAACCATTTTATCCCAAATATTTTATTTGAATCTGTTGTATGTTTATTATTATAGCAAATAAAACTAAAGAAGATACAACTAAACCAAAAGATACCAAAGGTAAGGAAAAAACACATAAAAATAAAGTATTTTAAGTTATCATTTACACTTAAAACAATTAAAATTTACAATAATAATTTATTTTTACAAAATTTAAAAAAAATAACCGAAAATATACAAAAAAATATGGCTTCGTCGCTAGGATAGAAAGAACACTGCAAAATAAGTTAATAATATGTCTATTTGCCAGGAATCGAGATGTGTTTGATTTTGATAAATACTTTTGGTGAATAAGAAGTTTACGTACAAAAATATATTTTAAAATAATCATTTTTTTAAATATTATACCTCAAATTTTTATATAAACCTGTTGTATGCTTATTATTATAGCAAATAAAACTAAAAAAGATACACCCAAACAAGAAGATACCAAAGGTAAGAAACAAAAACATAAAAATAAAGTATTTTAATTTATCGTTTACACTAGAAACAATTAAAATTTAAAATAATAATTTTTTAAGTTATATATTTATTTATTTATTCAAAGAACTAAAAAAAAATAACCGAAAATATGGCCTTGTTGCTAGAATGAAAAGAGCACTGCAAAATAAGTTGTGTATGTGCAGTATTGTTTTTACGAAATAGCATCTGTATTTAAGAAAAAAATTTACACACATTTTTTATGATTTTGTCGAAACAAATTGGATTATACTTAGCTTTTTTTAGTTAGTTAATCAATATGCCTATTCGATTTTAATAACTACTTTTAGTGAATAATAAGTTTACGTACAAAAATATATTTGAAAATAATCATTTTATCAACTATTTTATCCCAAAATTTTTATTTGAATCTGATGTATGTTTATTATTATAGCAAATAAAACTAAAGAAGATACACCTAAACCAAAAGATACCAAAGGTAAGCAACAAACACATAAAAATAAAATATTTTAAGTTATCATTTACACTAGAAACAATTAAAATTTAAAATAATAATTTATTTTAACAAACTTTAAAAAAAACAACCGAAAATATACAAAAAAAAAACAGAAAGAACACTGCAAAATAAGTTGTGTATGTTCAGTAAAGTTTATGTGAAAAAAACGTCCTTATTTAAGATATAGGGTGCTGAAAGAAAAATTTTACACACATTTTTCACGAAACAAATTATACTTATATTTTTTGACTAGTTAATTAATATGTCTATTCGCCAGGTATCGAGACCTGTTTGATTTTGATAGATACTTTTAGTGAATAAGAAGTTTACGTACAAAAATATATTGTAAAATAATTATTTTTTTAACTATTTTATCTTAAATTTTTATTTTAATCTGTTGTATGTTTATTATTATAGCAAATAAAACTAAAAAAGATACACCTAAACGAAAAGATACCAAAGGTAAGGAAGGAACGAAAACATTAAAATTAGGTATTTTAAGTTATCATTTTAACTTTGAATTAAATTTGGGATTGAGCCGGGCGCTAAGCTTTATATCCATTATATCCCTATTAAGGATAATTTATGTTGGAGGCAATGGGTTCAGAAGACCAACCTCAGCCTACCTGGTCCCACTTCCTTGATGTCGGTGTTGTTGCCTTTATCTAGCTCGAGGATGTCCTAGTTGATTGTCATGAGAAATTCACAGTTGACCATCACATAAAGTGGAGATTCTTCTTTCACCCTACATCTTAGACATAGTGCATCATGAGTGATGCCCATGTTTTTAAGATGGCTTGCGGTAAACCAGTGACCAGTTATTCAACTTATTTCTCTCGAGACTAATTAGTCTGTTACCCAGTTCTTTGGGAGGACTCCCGCTGGTTTCAAGCCACCTTTTCGTGAATCTGACTTCAAATTTCCTGTTCATTAGACCTTTGACAGACAGGAAGTGTACTTATAGCTCCACTTTTCGCTAGACGTGTCCAAACCATCTAACCATTCCTTTATCTATCTTTGTTACCACATCTTCTTTTACACCACAGCGTTTTTTATCTCACTATTTTTTACCTTATTCAACCGAGTCACTCCGGCTATACTTCTCAGACTACTCATATCAGCAGCATTAATCCTATTTTCATGCTTCTTTTGCTAAACCCAACATTCACCACCATACATAAGTGTAAGAACCAACACACCTCTATGCACAGCCAGACGTGCCTTTTTTGACACTTTCTGGCTATTCATAAAGCTATGCAGTGCCACTCATTTGTTTTTCTGCCAAAACCCTTCGCTCACTGTCATACTTTCCATCTCTTGTAAACTGTATGATATATATCTTACGATTGTCTTGAAATGTTTTTGTTATCAGCATATATTTTGTTTTGCTTATGTTTAGTGATAGTCCATATTCTTCGCTTACTGTGACCATTCTGTTAATTAGCGTCGGTAGGTCTTTAAATTTTTCAGCTAAAATAACTGTATCGCCAGCGTACCTCAGATTATTTATTGTCATACCGTTAGTTTTAATGCCCATGTCCTGATTATCAAGTGCCCTATTTTATTAACTATTATATTCCAAATTTTTATTTATCTGATGTATGTTTTTATTTTAGCTAATAAAACTAAAGAAGATACACCTAAACGAAAAAATACCAAAGGTAAGGAACGAAAACAAAAAAATAAAGTGTTTTAAGTTATTATTTTTAATAAAAACTATTATAATTTAAAATAATAATTTGTTTTAAAAAAATATAAAAAAAATAACCGAAAACATGCAAAAAAATGTAGCCCCGTTGCTTGTATAGGTAGAACACTACAAAATAAGGTGGGTTTGTTCAAAAAAAATTTTCGTAATAGCATCATTTACTCGTGAGGTACAGGGTGCTGAAAGAAAAATTTGTGCACACATTTTTTACGAATATATCGAAACTACTAGCAACATTGTAGTAAAATTTTGTATGAATATGTTTTGGAAGCTGACACATCGCATGACTTTGTTTTTATATCTGACTCTTATAGAGCGCGCTAGTTACACCGGTCTGGGAAGAGCTCTTGGACTTGCCCCTAGTGATAAGGATGTAGCTGCTGCTCCCTGGGTAACCTTCAAGTATGTACTTACAAAAACTAAGGCAATGACAAACCTAGTACCAACAGAAAATATGTGCATAGAGGAAGCGCAAGTAGAATATGTATAAAAGTGTACCTATATGAGACACGAATTAAAAATCAGCAGACAACCAAACTTGTAAACTCATATACCTCGGATGAGCAGCATACGGCAAATTAAGATACATATTTAAGGAAAAAATTCTTATAAGTCTAAAAAGGAAGACTTTTAACACGTGCATCAAACCGGTTCTCATATATGGGGCAGAAACCCTAACGATCACTAAGGCTTTAGCAATAAAATTGAGTGTCACACAAAGAAAGATGGAAAGATCTATGCTGGTGATATCACTCATAGACAGAGTAAAAAATGAGGAGATTCGTAAGAGAACAAAGGTCATGTAACACGTCAAACAGATTAGAGATGGACGAAAAAACTTCTGGAATGGAGGCCGTGGTCAGACAAACGAAACCCCGGAAGACCACCCACCAGGTGGACAGATGATTTAAAAAAGATAAACACCAACTGGATTGCAGCGGCACAGGACCGAGAAACTTGAAAGAAACTTGAGTAGGCCTGTGTCCGACACCGGACGCAAATGGCTGGAGAATGATGATAAATGTACTTTGTGCCGTATTCCTTACTTCAACATCAAAAAACTAAAGAACAAATCACAATAGACCATTTATAAATATTAATAACGACAACCTGGAATGGGTATCCTCTTACAAATATCTTGGCACATGGTTAACTGAAACAGTAGAACACACAAAAGAAATCAAGTGTCGAATTGAAGTAGCTTGCAGCGCTTTCATAAAAATGAATAAAATACTCTGCAGCCGAGATATAACAATGGAACTGAGAACCAGAATGCTAAAATGCTATATATTCTCCATTTTATTGTATGGAATGGAGGCTTGGACACTTTAATCAGAAAACATCAAGAACATAAAAGCATTTGAAATGTGGTGTTATGGGAGGATGCTGAGAATACCATGGGTTGACAAGGTTTTAAATGAGAAAGTACTACGCCGAATGAATAAAGCCAAAAAAATTAGTAACACCATAAAAAAGAGAAAATTAGAATATCTAGGACGTGTTCTGAGAGAAGATAGATATAATATCCTTAAGCTAATTATTCAAGGCAAAATAAAAGGCAAAAGAACGATTGGCAGAAGAAGAATCTCTTGACTGCGCAACTTGAAGGAGTGGTTTGGTTGCACGTCGTCTGAACTCTTTAAGTGGGCGATTAATAAGGTCCGAGTAGTGGTGATGATTTCCAATCTCCGATAGGAGCGGAATTTCAAGAAGAAGAATTCATTACGCTAATTATTGAATCTTGATCAACCAAATTTAATACGATACCTTTTCTCTTTCTTACTGCTTCTTGTTGTTCTGGGCCCACCAGAATTAATTTTTTTTGGTCTCACATTCTCAGTTTCTCGACAGCGTCCTTTTTTTTACTGAGAATAGTCGCAAAAAGGGTAGACCTATCGTGTGGGCCGCGGACGGCCCGCACTGCGACTATTAGAAGGGGGAGGGATTATAGAAAGGAGATGATTGTAAACCCGCTTTTTAAACAGTTCCAGGTCATAGTAATCTGAAAAAACTGATTTTGGAAGCTTGTTTCATTTTGTAGCAGCTCTGTAAAAGAAGGAATCTTGATGAAGATTGGTCTTTGTAGTGTCAATCTTGAGAGTAAATGGGTGAGACTGATCAGCGTGGCCGAATGTGGCCAGTGGTGGTAAAAGAATTTTTATTTCTCTGGAGCATTCTCCATGGAAATATCTGTAGAGCAGGGGTCTCCAAACTACGTTACATCCGGCTCGCGGACAGATTTTGTCCAGCCCGCGGAGAGCTAGCATACTTGAAAACTCCTTTTAGAGAACATATTTTTTATAGCAAATTAAATTTAGTTTACTGAAGTATTCTAATTTTATGTTGAATAATTATTAATATGACATCTACATTGATATGGTCATGGGCTAACTACTCATAACATTGTTGTAGGCTTATTGTTATTGTTTTTGTGATAAGTTGGATAAAGAAACACAGAATTGTAATGAGTAAAGACATGTATAATATGCAGAAAATTTAACTTGAAAACTTTAACTTATTGAAATGAATCCAACTAACATTTTATACATTTTAAATAAAAACATAACTTATAACAAGCATAATGACATATGAAATACTGATGAGATTTATGTAATTGAGATTTTCCACTGACAATAGTTTGTAGTTGTGGACTAATTTTACTTGCACCAATTATTAAAAGAGATTTAAGATGCTCATTAGTTAATTTAGATCTGTAAAAATTTTTTGTGTACTTCATTTTGGAGAAGGTCTTCTCACACAAATAAGTAGTACCAAAAACGGAAAACAGCCCACGAGTAATTTTATGCAAATTATCAAATTGTGTCAGTGGAAGACTCTTATAAAATTCCAACAAAGATGAGTTTTGATATTTGTTCTTAATTATATCACTGCACTGTAGATCAATCATTTCCATTTGAAGTTCCGGGGCTAGGGTTTCAATGTCAGTATCAAAAGAATTCTGAAAAATCTTAATTTGATTCGCAATGGTATCAAAGTCCGAGAAACGAGTATCAAAATTTATTTTCAGAGCACTCAAAGTTTCGATTGCAAAATCGATAGGAAACTCAGTCTCAGTGGTGTGGCTGAATATTTCACATGTTTTAAAATGTGAAAAACATTTACTTCGAAGTTGTGATTGAAACAGTATCAATTAGAAATTACAGATAATAACAGGAAAATTAATAATATGCAGTGTTGCCGTTTTGCGGACTTTAGTCCGATTTGCAGCCTTTTTTAAACGTTGCGTACTTTTTCGGACTTTTTTTTTCATCAGTGGACTATTTCACTTTTTACCACCGGCAACAATGATAATATGGTTTTGGCCCTCGAAACTTACTGGAGTCATCAGTATGGCCCTAAGGCTGGAAAGTTTGAAAACCCCTGCTGTAGAGTAATGTCTGGTCTGCAACTCTTTTTCTATGTTCTAGTAGGTAAAGGGTATTTGTGAGAGTTGAGCTGTTTATCAACCGAACGGCCCATTTCTCAATGAAATCTAGAAGACGAAGAGAATGCCTTGGTGCTGACCCCCAAATATGAGAGCAATACTCCAGTATAGGTCAAATTATAATTTTTTATTTAAATTATTGCCTACAAAATTTAATATTTTTTACAGATAAAAAAAAAAAGAATACGTTACCCAAATTTTTAAAGAAGCTCCACTTTAAAGGTAAGTTTAAAAAAATATATTAAAATATTAATAAGAATAAAATAAAAACAAATAGATATTTCGGGTCTTTAATAAACAAACTTTAAAACAGTTTGTAGCTAATTTTAAAGTATAGTCGACACCTAATTCGGTTAGATCCCGCAAAATAAGTATAGCATAATATTTTACGAATATACGGCGGTTTCGGATTATCGTTAAAAAGTCGATAACTAGTATTCAACTGTACATTTAAGAAGTAAATTCCCCTTATATTTTTAAATAAATTTCGTAGGTAACGAATTCTATTTTATAAGAGACTTCTTGTTTGTCTGTTAGCACGGTTAATTTAGCAACCAAATATGTTCTTAATGACTTTATTTATTGTTTGTAATAAGAGAGGTAGGTAAGTAATTTAAACAAATTTTACTAATTAAATAAGCTATTAAGCTTTAATTTGACTTGAAAAGACACATTAGTAATCATGCAGGTGAAAAGCATGTTTTTGTTAATGGGGCAGATCTTTTATTCACGTCAAAATCAAAATCGACCGGTTATCATGACAATATGGATTCAAAGATGTTTGTGAAATGGTTAAGAAAAACTATTACCATCGTTACATGAACCATCTGTCATTGTATGAGATAATGCTCCGTACCATTCGGAAATTTAAAATGAGCAACCAACAAACTCCTGGACGGTACAGAAAATAAAGTAATCGTTACCGAAAGAAAATATTTAATTTATGTAACGGACACTGGTCTTTGAGGAAACATCTGCACAATATAAGCGTGTTTAACACAGATGCATAATGCAGATTATGTAATGAGGAGGAGAAAACAGCCCTCATATTATCTTTGAATGTGAAGCCACTGCCCAATGAAGGTACTACCTGGGTTGTATTCCAGACCGAGGGATTGATCCATGAGCTTCTACTCTTTAACAGGAGAATTGAAGAAATGGGATTAAACTAAGGAGCTGGAAAGGTACAAAAAGCAGACAATGCTGAAGTGCATAGGGAAAAAAATTAGACCTCTTCCACAACTCCTATTTGATCATTCATTCATTTATTTTAACGATAATCCCCAACCACCGTTTATTCGTGAAATATGTTATGTTTCTTTTGTACGATAAAAATAAAATTTAATGCAACAAGTAGATATACTATCTTTTTAATTGTTTTTATGTACAAAGAATACCTATAGCATATCCAGTTACCATGTTTTAAATTTGTAATTTCGTAAAATAAAAATTATATGAAGACTAACTATATTTTTAGTTGGTATTTTATAAAAAGTAAAAAATAGTATCATGATTTGCAACATTTTGGGATTGTAATACGATTTGATTTTTTGACAAAATACAAAAATGGTTAAGTATCTCTATTTACAATTTATATTATATTTAGCAAGTACTCTTGCTAAAACCGATTAATTCGTTAATCTAAAACGAAAGCTCCGATTAAAGTACTGACAATATTGGTAGATATATACGAGGGCAGTTTGATAAGTCAGTGACTTTTTGAATTTCCCGCGCAGTTACTCCAAATGCAACAGTGCTGCCGTCAACTATAATCTATCAGTGGGCAACTTTCTAATTTTGAGCAAGCTACGTCGTGCAGTTGGTGTTTGATAGCCGTTCAAAGCAGACAACCTCGTGAATTTTTACGAAAATGGAAAAAAGTGAATTTCGTGTGCTGATTAAGCATTACTTTTTACGTAAAAAATCCATCACTGAAACTAACGAAAGACTTGATAAATACTACAGGGACTCGGCACCATCAATTTTAATGGTTAAGAAGTGGTTTACAGAGTTCCGTTGTGGTCGTACCAGCACTAGTGACGCCGAACATCCAGGTCGCCCAAAAGAAGTGATCACGCCGGAAATCGTCGATAAAATCCATGAAATGATATTGGATGATCGGAGAATGAAAGTGCGTAAGTTAGCTCATGCTGTAGGTATCTCAACTGAACGGGTACATCATATTTTACACGAATATTTGGACATGAAAAAACTCTCTGCGAGGTGGGTGCCGCGATTGCTCACACTCGACCATAAGCGCAATCGTGTGACCACTTCAAAAGAGTGTTTAGCGATGTACAGCCGTAATCCGGACGAATTTTTGCGCCGTTTTGTTACTGTGGATGAAACATGGATCCATCACAACACGCCAGAGACCAAGGAACAATCGAAACAGTGGGTTGTTTGGGGTGAACGTAGATCAAAGAAGGCGAAACAAAGTCTGTCAGCCAACAAGGTCATGGCCACAGTTTTTTGGGATGTACGCGGTGTCATTCACATCGATTACCTTAAGAAGGGTAAAACGATTACCGGCAAATATTATTCAAAGCTTTTGAACAGATTCGACGTTGATTTGAAGCAAAAATCGCCGCATTTGGCGAAGAAGAAAGTACTATTCCATCAAGACAATGTACGTGTGCACACTTGTCTAGTCACGATGGCCAAAATCCACGAATTGGGATACGAACTGCTACCCCATCCAGCATATTCTCCAGATTTAGCCCCCTGCGACTATTTTCTGTTTCCAAACCTAAAAAAATGGCTGGGCGGTAAGAGATTTGAGTCGAATGAAGAAGTCATTACCGAAACAAACGCGTATTTTGAGAGCTTTAAAAAAACCTATTATTTGGAGGGAATAAAAAAATTAGAAAAACGCTGGACTAAATGTATCAGTCTAAAAGGTTATTATGTAGAAAAATAAAATGTTTATTTGCGGAAAAAAATTTGTTTTATTTAAAAAGTCACTGACTTATCAAATCGCCCTCGTATATAAAGTAAGCAGTTCCAGTTCGATTGGTTTAAATAGAGCAAAAACATAGTAACTCAACTTACTATATTTTTCGATTGCACGGCAGAAATTTGTATACACTTATAAGTCCGCTCCTGTTTTCGTTTTTCGTTTGGGTTGAGGACCTATGCTTAGCTTTGATGTTTTGAAGTAAATTGTCTGACCGAATTCTGTCTATACATATTTTTTTTGTCCATTTTATTTAATTTTACACAAAAATTTTTTGTACTATTTTTTTTTCTGCATTACGATATTTTAGGATCCGAAGTATTTGTGTTTTTCCTTTTTTTATAAAAACCATTGTATTAAAAGTATTTAGTTCGCCACATTTTCTAAAAATTCTAGTATATGGCGAAGGTGCCGATTTAGAACAAAACCGACTTTAATGAAAGATTTTGCCAGAAAATCTCACTGATTGTAGAGGTTTGTAAAAATACAAAAAAAAATAAAAAGCAAAATGCTTACTTTAAGATTCAGTAAACTAGAAAATTATCTAAGACCACAAAATTATTTTTATTTGTTGTTTAAATTCAAAATCGTCTATAAGTTAAATAATTATACAGTGTGTACATAAAGCAACGTAACTTACTAATATTTTAATTTCTGTTGGGTTTACAAAAATAAATATTGCATAAATTTTTTTTCAAATAATAATAAATATGCCATCTGCATAAGTCAATAAAAAGAATACAAGATGCACCGTTACTACAAAATAACTTATTAACATAATTTTTTAAATAGTACACCTTGTATATATTTTTAGTTTTTTATAATCTATTAAATTACAAATACAACTGTCAGGACCGCATAATTTTTCCTTTAATTGAGTTTTAATTCTAAGCAATACGCTATCTGGCGGAATAAACTTGCATCAATATCACGTGACCAGCAAGTATGATTGCTTTGCGTATACATACCCTGAAGCTCGCATTTGTGCGAGGATTATAGTTGTTTAATAATGACTAATAATTTGTTAATAGTAAAAATAAACAGCAGAACAAATTGTTGTGTACCTGGATGTAACTCAGTGTGTAAAAAAACCCCAATTTGTCTTTTCATTATTTCCCAAATAAGGTGCAAATAATTGAGCATATTAGAGAATCGGGAATGGTGACTATGGTTGATAGAAAGAAACTGTGGGAGATCAAACTGAATATAGGAAAGAGAGTTACCAAAAACATGAGAGTTTGTTCTAAACATTTTTTTGAGAAAGATTTCATCACTCCTAGTGATTGTAAGTTCTTTGTTTTCTATATTTTATGTGGTTAATAGAATTACCTGTCAATCTGTCAGGGGGCTATTAAAAACTTTACCTAAAAAACACTGTTATACCAAGTAAAATTTTTACCAGTGTCCAGCATTATAAAAATGTTGGAAAGTCTAAAAATAGAAGAGGAAAAAAAATGATATGAAAAACTAATTGAAAGAAGACAGGGAAGTTCTCTTGTTGGTTATTTTTATTAAAGTCATAAGTAAATAAATAATTATCATTGGAGTCATTAAATCCATAATTTAATAGCACTGGTATGCAAACAATAAAATCTAATTATCCACTAATCACCTTTTTTTTCTTTGACAAAACAAACAATAATGTGGTTTTCTGCAAGAACAGCTTCACCCTCGACGATGCATCGACTAATTGGAGTAGCAGCCAGTTAAACAAAAATTGAGGACAACGGTAGAAACATATCTGAATTACTTCCAATATAAAATATTGAATATAATAACGTTAAAATATCGAAATTTTCACTAAATTCTATACTTCCCTTAGTAAACACATAGATTATAGCAAATGCAATCACACTTGGCTTTACAATGACAGCGCGAAAAAATGAAGGTTAAAATGTCAATAATTACAAAGTTACAGTGGTTTGAAACTAAAATTATAAAAAAATTGTTTGTCAAAAAGTAGTAGGTTTTTCTACCATTAACTGTTTTTAAATAACATGAATTGTTTTTTATTTTTATTAGTAAAAGGTGTTGATTGTAATTAGTTACTTTTAAAATTTAAGTTTGTTTACCAAACCGGAAAGAATAATGACTCTTATGTTGGGAAGTTACGGTGATCGTAAAAGAACTTATGATGAGGTAGCTTACTTACTTAATGGTACCTAAATAAATCGCAACCAAATTGCCAAAGCTGCAGTTTGGAGGATTGTGAAATCTTTAGAAGAAGTGGGTTTAATTAAAAATCACCCTTAAACTGGCCGACCAAAGACCGTAAATAAAAATTAAAAATACTTGAACGTTATACAAATGTTTTAAAGAATATCCTTTTACATTCATTCGGAAAATTACATTGGAACATGATGTCAGTGTGGGATCTGTCTGTAACATTATTAAAAGGAATAAGTTTCATCCTTATAAAGTAACGATATTGCGAGAATTATCTGAAGATGATTATGACCGCAGAATGATATTTTGTAAAACTATAATGCAAAAGGTAGATGCAGTCCCCCATTTTACAGGTAGGATAGTCTTTTCCGATGAATCCACGTTTATGTTAAATGGTATAGTTAATCGCCACAACTGTAGATATTAAAGTGATACTAATCTTACATGGATGCGGGAACATAGAACACAGAGGCTAGGGCAAGTATTATCGGCACCACTGTAATTGGATCATATTTTGTAGAAGGCAATTTGAACGGACCAAAGTATTTAGATTTGTTAAGAAATCAAATGGTGCTGCAATAAAAAATGCAGTTGGTAACAATTATAATGACATTTGGTTTCAGCAGGATGGTGCATCACCGCATTTTAGTGTTGCTGTTCGAAATTACTTAAATGAAGTTTTTTAAGACAGGTGGATTGAAAGAAGGGGCAAAATTGAGTGGCCAATCAGATCTCCCAAATTATCGCCTTTCGACTATTTTCTCTGGGTATATCTAAAAAACATTGTGAACAAGACAAAACCTGATAATCGGGATGAACTGGGAAATAGAATACTGATAACAGCCCGTTAAATACCAAATCAGCAATTGCGTAATATCATATCAGCTTTTTATAATAGACTTGAATACTGTCAAATAAAAAAGACAATTTAAACATTTTATTAAATGAGATTAATAAGTTATTTGTTATTGTTAATTATTTTGGCAATAAAAAACTTTCCATAAATTATTTTTTTTAATAACTGTGGAATAAATAAGGTTAGAATTATGAGGTAATGACATTTGTATTTGTAATTTAATAGATTATGAAAAACTAAAAATATATACAGGGTGTACTCTTTAACAAATTATGTCAATTAATTATTTTGAAGTAATGGTGCACCCTGTAAATTTCTAATCAACTCATGCAGATGACCTGAGTTATTTGAAAAAACTTTTATTCAACATTTTTTTTTGTGTAAACCCAACAAATATTAGCCAGTTACGTTACTTTATGTACACACTGTATAAAATTTTCTTCATTTAAATAAAATAAATAATGCAATTTTTGTTTTTTAGTTAAGAAAGAAATAAATATTATATGTGTAAAACTGAAACTTATACCAATACCTTTCTTCCCAAGTATTGTTAAGGTTTGTCCAGCTGTATCAAAATTACGCCTTCAAAATTGGAAGTTCAAATTTTGTTTAAGAATAAAACTCCAATTTACAAGACTCTACCAGACAGCAATTAAATTAGGATGTCATAAAATTAAACTACCTTATATTAACATATATAATTTACTTTTCAGATCTTAGGTTTTAACTATTATGTTTATACCTTATATGACTTTCATTGTGCTCCACGTGTAAAAAAAACGAAACTTGATTAATACTTTTTTTGGTTAAGTACCAGGTTTTTAAATTTTTCATATACAGGGTATCCAGACTAATATTTATCCGGGCTATATCTCCTTAACGAATAGAGATATTCGAATGTAACAAAAAATGGTCTTTTCCATTTTTAATACACTTTAATATGGCGTAAAAAAACATCCCTTAAATATTCACCCTTTTGTAACAAACCCCTAACTTTATAATTTTTAATAGCACCCTGTATATTTTTTAATGTAGTCTTATATCGTCTATTTAAAATTTTTTTAAAATTAAAATCAATCTATAAGTTATAAAGAAAATGACGGCATTTTTTTGGTGCAATTTATTATTATGCTATTTTAAAAATATTTTATTTAAATGTAGTAATTATGATACAAAAAAAATATAAAAATTTAATTAAAATTAAGTGTGAATTAAATAATAAACTATTTTTAAGGAATGAAAGGGTGATATACGAAAAAAATAAATTGTTTGCATAAAAAAATAAAATACATGTCAACAATAAATATACAAATTAATCTAAGTTAAATGGTGTAATACTCGTGGAGCTCAAAAAATATAAACTAATTTAACCACTTGCAAAAATTACTTATGTTCCTTATGTTTATAAAATAATTGGTAAAAATGTTAACAATTGTAAGAAAATATTTTCTTATGAAAAGTATTTTCACAACCACATTGTTTATTGTTAGCTTCTCTAAATAAAATTGTTACTGGCACGTTTTGTATTATTGTTTTTTAAAAATGGTTTTATTCTTTTAAAAATAGTGTATCTTACTTAAACTTACTAAAAATGGGTTACAGGCTTCTGGTTAATCTCATCTGACACCAGGGCTTCGTTCAAAAAAAATTAAATTTGTGCGCCAGTATTTAGTTTTACGCTATACGACACCACTTTTAACTATTCTTTCCTCCAAAATCAACCAAAAATAAGAAATAAGTTTCTGACATCGAAGGGCTTTAGGAAGGCCCCTTCCAGAACCTGAAGCTTCTTGTAGAAAAGCGCTGTTCTGCAGTTTCAGCAAAGTTCTCGCAGTAGCGGCAACTATCACTCTCTGTTTTGCCCATCTTTTTCAGGTGATACCCCAGAGGGCAGTGTCCAGTGAGGAACCCCGTCACCAGTTTCAAGTCTTACTTGTCCAACTCGAGAAGCTGTTTAACTTTCCTTGGCGAAAGGCTTACTAGCCTTTTCGCTTGTCTTTGTCCTGGCACTTTATGCCAGTGAGATTTCATTTTATCTGTTTCCCAGCGTCGAACTTCTTCTTTCAAGTGGGCTTTGGAAGAGTTCTGGGCCGGAAAATTGTGTATTTGCCACTTATTTGGCAAAGCAATCTGCTTCTTCGTTGCCTTTAACTCCCTTGTTACTTGGAACCTACATCAGAGTAACCTGATTGTTCTCTGCTAGAAGTCTTAGGGACTGTTTACATCAAATTGTAACGACAAAAAACGTATAAAATCATTTATATAATTTCGTTTAGGGGTAGGCGTCATTGAAATAAAAATTCTACCTTAAACTTATGACCATAAAAATATACTTTTAAAAAAAACTGCACTTTCATATTATAAGTAACTTACAACAAGAGTCTAGGACCCATTATTACACTTTTTTTTTAATTTTTTTTTATTTATAAATAATTAAATTGCTCACTACTAGTATTAATCTTAACTTGTTAAACTTACTTTTATAAATGGCTTCGTTCGCTGTCAATTTTTGTGTACCACGGGACTGCATAGCTGCTATAATGGAAGACGTTCAAACCCAACTTTTGTAAACTTTGAGTTTTAAAGAATTTAATCACATTGATGAACAGTAAATGATTAAAAATAAAGACAATTTATAAAAATTTCATATTATTTATAAAGGGTGTCATGTCATTAATACAATAGTTTCTGAATAGGTTAATAACTTTAAATTGCTATGTGTTAATTAATAACCAATATCAATCAGCGTAGGGGAGCCAGGGGCATGTGCTAACAATTTCGATATGATCCAGATACGTTCGCCTAGATCCGCCGGCTTGCCCATTCACACTTGCCTTATAAATCTGTTTTGTCAATCTTATTTTATCTATTCTTTCTACGTGTCCAAACCATCTAAGCATTTCTTTATCTATCTTTTTCACCACCACTTCTTTCCCACCACAGCGTTCCCTTATTACATTATTCCTGACTTTAATAATTTAACGAAAATAAAATTAGTTGGAGATTTATTTTTAAACCTTGGGAATCGTCAACTTTTATACAGGGTGATTCTTTGGGAGTTCCAATTAGACGTTTAAGAGAAACTTACAATAATTAAAATTTGAGGCGAAATATTTTCGGATAAGCCGAATTGATCTAAAATATTTAGAGCCACCAACTACTTCCGGTTATACCGGAAGTTGACTATAACTTGCTTATTTTAAATAGAACACCAGCTGCACTTCCTCCCTGTATCATTATAATGAATGTAAATTAAAACATTTTTTTTGCATTGTTTTTTTAGGAGTGTGTGTTTTTACTACACTTGGTCATTTTGTTTAATAAAATGATCAATAGTGTACAGGGTGATTTATATTTGAAGCATATTTAAAGATTTCTCAACTTTCTTAAATAAATCACCCTGTTTTTTGTAACGTTGTAAGACAAAACTTTAACTGGTCTTTAAGTTACCACCCAATGATTCTGACTTGTGCATCAAATTCGAAAGTGAAGTTATGCAATTTTTCTGCAAAAAAAATAACTTATTTTTTCACCATTAAAGATTCATGCGAGTGTGATTAAAGTCACTAGAAATGCAGTTAACAAAAAACATTAACCACTTTCGTCTTTAAAATGAGCAAATAAAGGCGAAATACCTTAAATGTGGACAATTTTTTTTTACATTGCTTTATAACGCTTTAACGTTAATTTATAAAAATACTGGTATACAATAAAAGGTCCTTATTACTTTATTTTGATAGCATTGTATAATTGGGATGTTACTTTCTTTTGCGCAGCCACAACGCTGTATTTGATATGATCCAAGTGATAAATTTTCGGAAAAGTAACGAAACAAATAAACAAAGAAAACTCCTTGCTGACAAATCCTACAATAATAAGAAAGGTCCTATTTACATCCTATCGAGGATCAACCTGCTTGTATAGATCCATTTTTTTCGTCAATTTGTTTCGGTAATGATGACATGCAAATTAGTACAAAGGAGAAGAAGCAGCACAAAAACTAGACAGGTACGTAACTACGCAAGCTACCAAGTTCCCTCGTGTAGAACGTCGTTAAGAAGAACAGGTGGGGATCCTTCACAGAGGAGTTTCATTCAGAGACCGATGAAACCAGGAAACGTCGTTTCTTGTTTAGTTCGATGTAAAACGCGGGAGTGATCGCATGTAAACGCGCGTTCGGCTTTCTCTCGGTATTGCTGACTCGAATATTTATTAGCACATGTGTTGTTGACGAACGATTGGATACGTGTTGTGAATTATATTTTTTCTATTAATTTTTTTTTATTGGAATTTCGACGGATTTGGTGACGCTGGTGTTTTTTTTGGGAGCGGTAAGCATATCAGTTTTTTTAAACCATTCTTGAACGAAACTAAAAACTTATCTTCTCGCAATCACTTCAATTTCATTTTTTTTTTATTTCACGAAAATTCTTTAAATTTTTAAACTACAAATCTTATCTAGCAAATATAAAAGAAGAAAAAATATTTATTGAAATTTGTTTTCCTAATTTATAATAACTCCTACTACAATTATGATGGGTACTATATAAAAAGGATTTAACCTTCTTGGTATGCAGTCAGGACTTGTAAAGGTATTTATTTTGTTTTCCAATACATTAAGAAATAGCGATTATAATAATATTACAATATTAAATGAAACAAGTGCAGTACTTGTTAACTTAAGAGTAAAACATTTAAAAAACAAAAAAAGCGTTGTCATGAAAATGGCAAATTTTTGGTCATCGTTAAAATATTATTTTTTAGATCTTATTAAATTCATACGAAAAGATTCAGTAGGTGATTGCTCGTATAAAAGTATGATTGATCTTTCCTGTAACAAAATTTCATTAGCCCACCCCCTTACCCCCTATAAGGTGGTGAGTAAAATTAAGCTTCAATTTTTTTTCAAATTAAAGTGAAAAAACTTAAAATTTTGTAATTTCCGTGCACTCGCAAAGGATAACCACCGGTATTTTTTCATCATACGTGTTACATTACAAGGGGGTGAAATTACTAACTTTATTTAATACCTGTCGTGCCCCCGCCAAGTTCCCAAGTACCATCCTGTTCTCGAAGCAGTTCTGGCCATTTTCGTCCCCCTATAACTACGTTGTGGATAATACTAGAAGCCTGAATTTTCAGTAACTTAGCAGGCATTATTGGGAAGTCTATATTCCTACGTATTTATGTTTTGTCGATTATAGCAAAGCTTTTGATAACGTAAAATAGGAAAAGTTTTGGTCTATTATGTTGTCAGTGGGTGTCCCAGACCATCTAGTGTATCTTATTCAACAATTATATTATAACAATTCTGCACGGGTTAGGATTGATAAATGCTTGTCTGATGAAGGTGCCACATGCAAGGGTGTGAGACAGGGCTGTGTTCTCTAGCCGCTTCTTTTTAATATCTATAGCGAATTTATTATAACACAGGTTCTAGAGAACTGGCAGGGTGGAGTAAATATTGGCGGCGCAAAATTGTCTAACTTAAGGTTTGCCGATGATATGACATTGATAGCTGCCTCCCAGAAAGAAATTCTGGAACCCCTGATGAGACTTGAAGATGTCAGTGCTCTTCTACGGCCTAAACATAATTTAAAATAATAAAACCAAAATTATGATCATTGATAGAGAACATACCAACTACCCTGAAACTCGGACTATTGGACACTGTAAAGTTGTCAACAGTTTCGTCTATCTTGGAGCCCTAATAGAAAATACCTGGAGATGTGATGGCGAAATAAGACGGCGTATTCAGCTTGTTAGGTCAGCAATGACACAGTTAAATAAAGTATGGAGGGATCGGAAAATATCACATAAACTAAAATCAATCTAGTGAGTACCTTGGTTTTTTCTATATGTTTCAGAATCTTGGACTGTTAAAGAAGTAGATCGTCGTCGGATTGATGCATTTTTTTTTGTGGTGACGAATGTTGAGAGTGTCCTGGACCACACATAGAACAAATGCTTCGGTTTTACAAGAAATACGTCTGTCAAAACGTTTGTCCACTATCGTGTACTCTCGAATTCTTACATTTTTCGGACAAATCAGTCTGAGTAAGCATATAAATATATAGGATTACAAAGTTACATTTGCAGTGAATGATCCTGTACCTGTATTTGTATAATAAAGAAAAAAAGTAGGACTATCAACAAAAAGAAATGAGATGCCATTAAAAATAACTTGTAAAACACACCAAGTCTCGCAACTCAGATCTTCTACCGTAAAAACTTGTGAGATTCATGTAAAACCAAGTCGGTTAATTTATTCAGTCCCTTCTGTTTTAAGTTATTACGTAATTAGCTAACTTAATAACATCTTATAGTGACCATATCAATATTAAAAATCTTTTATGTTTTAAATAAATAGATTGACTTGGCCAACGCATTAAAACACGATGTATCTCATAAGTAATACACATTATATTAAATTAAATTTTTTAGTGCGATTGCCAAGTCAATCAATTTATTTAAAACATAAAAGATTTTTAATATTGATATGGTCACCATAAGATGTTGTTAGGTTAGCTTATTATGTAATAACTTCAGACAGAAGGACCCTGCAGACCAGTCATTGCTCTACAGATATTTCCATGGCAGATGCTCCAGAGAAATAAAACCATTGGCCACATTCGGCCGAAGAACTCGGCACGCTGATCAGTCTCACCCATTTACTCTCAAGATTGACACTACAAGGACCAATCTTCACCAAGAATCCTTCTTTTACAGGGCTGCTACGGAATGGAATAAGCTTCCAAAATCAGTTTTTTCAGAGAACTATGACCTGCAACTTTTTAAAAAGCGTGTCCACAATCATTTCCTTTCTATAATCCCTTCCCCTTCTAATAGTCGCAGTGCGGGCCGTCCGCGGCCCACACGATAGGTCTACCCTTTTTGCGACTATTTTTATAAAAAAAAAAAAAGTAGGGATTAAATAAATTAACAGACTTGGTATTACATGGATCTCACATCTTTTTACCGTACAAGAACTGAGTTGCGAGACTTGATTTTGTTTACAATTTATGTTTTTAATCGGATCTCATTTCTTTTTGTAGATAGTTTTACTGTTTTTCCCTAATTATACTTGTACAGTTACAACTAATTCCTTCACTGCAAATGTAACTTTGTAATCTTATTTATTTATATGGGATTTTAAATTTGAAGCTTTTATGTCAGCTAGAAGTGCCTTGGCGTATTTTGTACAAGTTATGTTTTTTATGGCATTTCTTGTACTAGTTTTTTTCTAAAACCAATAAAATTGATTAAAAAAAGTACAATTACATAATTTTTAATCTTTATTAAATAATAAACTACGTATTGAGAGTGGAAAAAAGTAAAGACGGAGAATGCATGAAAAAAATACGATTAATAATAAACGTTAAATATGACTGCCCTCAACCAAAATTAAAACCTAATTTTACTCACCACCTTTTAGAGATGATAGGGGTGGGCCAAGAAAATTTTGTTATAGGAAAGATTCATAATAATTTTATACGGGCAATCACCTGAATTTTTTCGCACAAATTTAGAAACACCCTGTATATACACAATGATCTAAAAAACAAATAATAAAAAAAAAAGAATAACATTATTAAAGTTGTTAAATTTACTGTAAGGAACTAGAGAATTTAGGAATTTTTTTTTATATTTAGTGATTTAGTGGTGTAGATATTACCAACCAAAAAATTATGAAGAAAAATTCGCCTTTCTTAGGATTTTAAAAGTGTTCAAGATTAAATAAGATTGTGTAAATCTTAAAACAAATACTTTTCTTGTATATTATATATATTACATATAAATATGACGATTTAACCTGAGATTAAACACTAATGTAGATAATTAATCTAAACAAATAAGAAAAACAAAATAAAAGTAAAAGCTAATGTAGCTCTCGAATATGTATGTAACAATTTTTTTTAATGATTTAACAGATTTACTATCCTGGGATAGATTATAAACTGTTTAACTAAGACGGCTGTTTAAAAAATTGGATTGATAATGAATAATTTGATCGTCAAATGCCTCCATACGCCGATGACCAGGTCATATTAGCATCATCTGAGAAGGAGTTGCAGGCGACGGTTAATATTATTCATAATGCCACAAAAATTAAAGGGATGAAAGTGAATGTAAGCAAAACGAAAATGATGATTTTTTTTAAAAAAGTATGGCAAATTTCAAGGTGCTGATTAAAGGAGTGGAACAAGTTAATGAGTTTGTATACTTGGGTTCAAAGTTTACGAGAGACGAAAAGCATGATAATAAGCGTTGGGTTTTGGCAGGAAATCAAATGAATGGGGCCCTGTATAACTTTATGGGCAGTCAGAACGTGTTAAAAAGGCACGACTGGCTGTTCCATATATTTATGTAGTGAATGTTGGGTTTGGCAAAAGAAGCATGAAAGTAGGATTAACGCTGTGGAGATGAGTAGTATAGCCGGAGTGACTAATAAATAAAGTAAGGAATAGTGAGATAGGAAAACCATGTGGTGTGATAGACGATTTGGTAACAAAGATAGATAAAGGAATGCTTAGATAGTTTGAACACGTAGAGAGAATGCATAAAAGAAGATTGACGAAACAGATGTACGTGTTTCGTTCAGATCAAAATTTTTTTAAATAAAAAACAGGTTGAGAGTGTTAGCAAACAATAAGCTTGCATGAAAACGCTGTGACAAGCAGAAAAATGTATATAAGAACCGTAGCAATTGAAAAGAGATGGCATCTGCCTACCCATATGGTAAAAAGGCGTGACTATGTATATGTCTGAATATTTTTTTTTATTATTATTATTAATTTCTTACATTCATCTAATTTCATATAATTTACACTTCATAATTTTTTTTTTGTTTAACATTAGCTTTTTTTTTATTTTACCATAGCTGATAATTTGAAAATATGAATATTTCATTTATACTTTAGTAATGGTTCTGGTTAATTGTATATTTTGAGCAATTTTTTTTAATTTTTTATTGACCGTAAAAATTAAAAAAATATTTTTTCCTTAGTACCATTAAAACATATCCTTAAATAATGGGACGTCGGACCTGTAATTACCACTATCTGTGTTTATACAGTAGCTCGAATGCTCACAAGTCGATGAGTGTTTAAAAATTATGGGTCAAACAAATTTTACTGGAAAATGGTACCAAGAAATATATGCGGAGATAAAGAACTAACCTTAAAAAAATATTTTCAAAAACCTAAATATTACATACAAAACCATAACGTATTAAAAAACGCCAAGCAGATAAGCTTTGCATTTTTTGTTGGTGTCCTATATTTGACCTCTACAAATGCGCCTTTTATACATTTTATCTTTTTTCTTTCCAATCTCTTCATCTCACATACAACATAACAATCTACCTGAGATGCCTTGTAAGAAAACAAAAGTAAAGTTTTTTTAAACCATTTCTGGAACCCAACAATTTTTTGATACGAGGGCGGTTTGATAAGTCAGTGACTTTTTGAATAAAACAAATTTTTTTCCGCAAATAAACATTTTATTTTTCTACAAAATCACCTTTTAGCTCAATACATTTGGTCCAGCGTTTTTCTAATTTTTTTATTCCCTCCAAATAATAGGTTTTTTCGAAGCTCTCAAAATACGCGTTTGTTTCGGTAATGACTTCTTCATTCGACTCAAATCTCTTACTGCCCAGCCATTTCTTTAGGTTTGGAAACAGAAAATAGTCGCAGGGGGCTAAATCTGGAGAATATGCTGAATAGGGTAGCAGTTCGTATCCCAATTCGTGGATTTTGGCCATCGTGACTAGACAAGTGTGCACACGTGCATTGTCTTGATGGAACAGCACTTTCTTCTTCTTAGCCAAATGCGACCGTTTTTGCTTCAAATTAACGTCAAATCTGTTCAAAAGCTTTGAATAATATTCGCCGGTAATCGTTTTACCTTTTTTGAGGTAATCGATGTGAATGACACCGCGTACATCCCAAAAAACTGTTGCCATGACCTTGTTGGCTGACAGACTCTGTTTCGCCTTCTTTGGTCCACGTTCACCCCGAGCAACCCACTGTTTCGATTGTTCCTTGCTCTCTGGCGTGTTGTGATGGATCCATGTTTCATTCACAGTAACAAAACGGCGCAAAAATTCGTCCGGATTACGGCTGAACATCGCTAAACACTCTTTTGAAGTGGTCACACGATTGCGCTTATGGTCGAGTGTGAGCAATCGCGGCACCCATCTCGCAGAGAGTTTTTTCATGTCCAAATATTCGTCTAAATTATGATGTACCTGTTCAGTTGAGATACCTACAGCATGAGCCAACTCACGCACTTTCATTCTCCGATCATCCAATATCATTTCATGGATTTTATCGACGATTTCCGGCGTGATCACTTCTTTTGGGAGACCTGGACGTTCGGCGTCACTAGTGCTGGTACGACCACAACGGAACTCTGTAAACCACTTCTTAACCATTGAAATTGATAGTGCCGAGTCCCCGTAGTATTTATAAAGTCTTTCCTTAGTTTCAGTGATGGATTTTTTACGTAAAAAGTAATGCTTAATCAGCACACGAAATTTACTTTTTTCCATTTTCGTAAAAATTCACGAGGTTGTCTGCTTTGAACGGCTATCAAACACCAACTGCACGACGTAGCTTGCTCAAAATTAGAAAGTTGCCCACTGATAGATTATAGTTGACGGCAGCACTGTTGCATTTGCAGTAACTGCGCGGGAAATTCAAAAAGTCACAGACTTATCAAACTGCCCTCGTACATTAACACAAATTGTATCCTTATTTTGGCACTGATAAAATTGTCGATCATAATAAAGTATTAAATATTAAATTTAAATTGTTTAATTTTGTTTAGTCGTGGGTATTTAGGATTTGATAAGCTCCTGGACAAAATTAACGAAATTAATATTAAATCATAGATATTGCTTTAATCAATTAATTATTTTTAATGGACATTGGATACATTAAAAGTTAAAAAAAACGTATTGGAATACTTAAAAACTAACTAAGCTTTTATATTTATCTATAAGATTAAAATTAAAATTGTTCCTAGGTGTAAATAGGACACTATTACCGAAATTAATGGTGTAACTGCAACACTGGTAGCGTGTGTTGGCTCCTTTATTTCAGATTACATGGGATTTATTTGTCTAGGCATACCTCTAATAAAATTTTGGATGAAATTACGACGAAATTTAACTTCATGCTGTGATAACTGCATTTTCAAGTTCCTTAGGTTTCCAAGTGCATGCATTTGACGTTTAATATTTTCCTTAAGGTAATCCCATAAATGCTCGATCAGATTTATATCGATTTTGGTGGCAACTGCATAATTGGTATATCGATTAAGATAATCGAGCACCTCTCCCCAGCTATGTGAGTTCGAGCGTTGTTTTGCATAAACAGAAAATTGAGTTCCAAAAAATAACAGGAAGGCATCACATGTTTTACTTCAATATTCTCAAGATAGTAATTAGCATTAATGAATCTCGTACGGACAGGAACTAATTATGTGCGAGTATCAAAGCATATATTACCCCAGAACATAATGAAGCCACCGCTGAATGAGATCAATCCATTTGGATGTTTTAGCCGAACCCTAGTTTTGTTCACAATAAAACTGGCAAATCTGTTCTCTCTAGTAAGCAAGGGCACAGTGGCTGGTCTTCCTACTGTTAAATCAGCTTTATTTAACCGTCTTTCAACTGCTTAAGAAGAAATTTTGACGTTGCGAACAGTTTCAAATTTGTTTCTAAATAATAAACTAGTGACAGTCTTGTTTCTTAAATGGTATTTTCAATTAAACCGTTCATCTCGGTCGTTATGCATTATTTTAGCCCTTGCCATGGACTTCTGGACTTCCTGCTTTATTCAAGCGTCTTACCATACGACTTATTGTGGAACAATTTTTTCCCAACAAATTAGCAACATAACTTTGTCAATATCCCCCATTCAATAAATCTAAGACCTGCAGTACCTCTTGTTCGGGTAAATTCCTTGATAAACTAATTTTTATAATTTTTTGGGGTTAAAATTTAAACAGTCCTTCATAAAAAAAGTATTGCTTTTAAAAAAGGGCAATTTATAAGTTTAGTTTTAAGGAAAATCTATTCTTTACAACTGTAAATAAAAACTAATTGTTTTGATAGCTATCCTGAACAACGAGATAAAATATGCATAGCCTACTATTAAAATTTTGTCCAGGAGTTTATTATTCTCAAAAAACAAAACAAAAAAGTACCACCCTCTATGTGTGTGTGTGGAGGAAATTCAAAAGGAATTTGTACTTTTCTTAATTATATTTTAATATTGGTTTCTTTTATGTATCTTATTACCGAGTCCAAAATAAATTTTCTGTTTGTTAATATCACTAAAGTAATATTTGCCGGTAGCTGGAATCCATTTCCTATCAAATCAAATATAAATGGATCAATAGACGAAACATATTGCATTCAAAGAATAGATTATTTAAAACGGCAGTTTTGTTATTATTACATGAACAATATGATAAAGCAACTATATTAAATTTGGAAAGATGCGCTGGGATCAGCCATGATCTAGACTCTAGCACAATTACTCTAACACATTTTCTTCACTAGCAGCTAGAGTAACCTTTGCTCCTATTAGAAAATTGAAAATGATGCATTTTATTTGGCAATCTAGGATAAATTAGGAAATAGTGGTTTTTGGAGTTTCTTGCAATTTCCTCATATATTTTAGACCAATCTGACCTCATTAGATTTTTATAATAACTGATAAAGTCTTAGTAATGTGTATGGTAATTTATAACATGTTCTGTTGTAGCATTCTTGGCCTTAGAGTCTGCTTTTTCATTGCCACTAATACCTACATGTGCCTTTGCCCAGATAAATTTTACTTTGCAAAGCTTGAATTTCTACAAAATATCTCAAATTTAATGCGTAGCTAATAAGGAACACTACTTTACAAAATTAAACAGTATATTGAGCTTTCTAATTTAAAACAAGTATATTTCACGATAACCTGTTCTTCATAAGTATTATTAAAGTTAATCTACCCGAAACGGTTCCTAAAAACAAAAGATCTTTGCATGAAATCCCAAAAAAAATAATTTTTTTTAATCCGTCTTAAATTTTAGTATTCGTTTTGCAGGATTAACCTTATAAATAGTTGATACATTAAAAATGGAATAAATTAATACATTTTAAATATTAATAAGAATCGTTTTGGATTTTTTATGTAAATATATAGGTTTTTTAAGTGTTAAAAAAAACATTCACTCGTATTTTTCTCTATTATAATAATCTAACACCTCCATATGAAGGATTTACGAAATTAACAATAAATTAATTTATGATTAATGAGCTGTTTAAATTTTAATATTTATATTTAAATCAGAGTGGCTTTTATTACTTTGGATATACATATATTCAAATATTTCGCTTTTATTTAAAGGATTACGACGATAGTAACGATAAAATGTAATATTAATTTTAAATCTTAATAAATTAAGAGTTTGGTTATTGTAAACAACTTTTATAATTTTTTTTAATAATAAAGAGGGCATTTTACCCATGTCAAATTTTTACGCCGCACTCTCTCCGATTTAAATAATTAATTAGCAACTTTATAATAGTGTTAAAATAGAATATTTAATGTTTTAAAGAGTGCGATCTAATCAATAATAAAATTAAAGAAAAGAACATGGCAGTGTTCTCCTAATAAAGGTTTCCTGCTCCTTACGAAGCTTTGACCCACTCTGGTTACTATCTAACAAGAAATATTGATTGAAAGCAAAGAAATCCAACTGAGTTACCACCAAGGAAAAGTCACCTTTCATCGAATGCCTATCAAAGAAACCTAAACTATTGTGTACAAAACCATTTCATATAATTAATAACAATTTTGTAGTCCAACATTTTTTATATTTAATTGTAAAATTAGTTTATAATATTTATTGTTAACACCAGCATTATTATGGTTTATATAACTAAGAGACATGTTTTTAATTTTTTTTCCCTACTGTGCAGAAAGCGTCACTTTCGGCCCGCTACGCAAAACAAAGTTGCTGCTTTCCGCCTGCATTAGGGACAAAAATAGTATACACACCACGGGCATTAAAGTAAGGAATGTCTCACAACACATGCATGATCATCTCGGATTTGCCTCGGTCAACAAACATTGTGCTCTGAGACATTTCTTACTTTACTGCCCCAGGTGTGTAATAAAATATTTTTTTTTGAAATATCACAAGTAAAAAAACCTATTAACTTTCCAGTAGGAAATTATAGTAATGGGTCCGATTTTGCGAATCCCGAATTTTGACATATCTTCACATTATAACGTCCCCAGAGTCGAATACAATAGTTTTTAAGTGGACGTCTGTGTGTGTATGTACGAATGTGCGTATGTTCGTATGTGCGTTCGGAATTATTTTTCGTCTCGATTATCTCGAGAACAAAATATGATATCGACGTGAGACCAATTGCATTCAAAGCATAATTACGCAACTTAGAACTGATTTGATTTTCAGCAAAATCATATTAAGAGATAGTTTTAAAAACATAAATAGGAATTGGAGAATTTTAAACTTGTATCAGTATTGAGAGAATAGCATTGAAGACGCTATAATAGTAAAAAATTATTGTTAGTAATAATCAAACATTGTTTATAACAATTTAATATTGTTACTAAAAAATGATTATTGATCATAATAATTAAAAAAAATTTTCAATTGTTACAAACAATTGAAAATAGCTCCGCTTATGTAATGATAAGAAAAAGTTTGAAAGAATACGGTTGACATAAACAGAATATTGGTAATGACAATTATAATTTGTTGTAAACAATTTGAAATCGTTTTTTATAATAATTTTAATAATTATTATAACAACAAAATATGGTATTTTTTAATTCTTTTCACTTGGAAGTTAGTCGTGTGGACCTCTCGGGTCGCACCCAGACCACTGATATTTTATTTTTTCTGTTTGTGGTTTCGAAACTAATTGTGAAAATTAGTTTTGAATAAACTATGTTTTGTTTAATATTTAGTGTATTATAAATAAAATTTTACGGACCCACTAGCTACCTTTTCAATACTTCTTTAGATAATGTTAATGATGGAAGGTTAATCATTACCTATAACGTTCCAGACGTTTTTAATGTTTAAAATGCTTTTGTTCTAACTACCATTAAAAAGAAAAATGTGATAAGGAAGCGGCAGCCATTTATCGATAAATTGTTAGTAAAAATGCTTTTAACGTCATACAGTGGAAACAAAGGATGCTTTTTAGACATGCCATCTGGTGAAAGTTGTTGAATTTATGATAAATGTTCGATCGTTATTTGCGAAACAATTTTACAAACCGAATATTTAAGGTACAGTTATTAAAATTATAAACCACTAACTAAAATAAGAAATTAATGGATTTAATTGGGGTGTAAAGAAAAGAATTCACGTTTTGACAAAATTTTTAAAACTCTTCATCAGAAAAGCAATTACAAGCGAGGAATTTCTTTCCAAAAATAAACGGAATCAGGGATTATTGTCAGTAAAGATCACTAATAATGAAGAATATTTAAAAAAAAGTTTATATTTTTTTTTCAAATAACATTGTTTCGTCTTTTTATTATGATTAAAAATAATATAAAGTTGGTGCCGAACTTCCCATAAAAATTCATTTAAAAAAGTGCTTTATTTCTTGGGTTTAACATCTTCTTTTCTAATCATAACATCCTTACAGATGTGTTGTGACCCATATTAACGAGGTTCAATGTTTTGGATGGCTCTTTTGATTGCATCTCGCCATTTATTTGATTAGGTGACATGTGAACCGCTTGTGGGAGAGTAGCATCTAATAATTTTTTGGTAACATCCACCCATCGTTTTGGTGATAGGCCACGTCTTCTGATCCTTCAGGTTTTCCTTGCACAATACGCCTTTCCATATGCTTACTCCGACTGATGTGTCCGAAAAATGTAAGAATTTGAGAGTACACGATACTGGACAAACGTTTTGACGTACGTATTTCTTGTAAAACGAAAGCATTTGTTCTATGTGCGGTCCAGGACACTCTCAACATTCGTCGCCACGCCCACATCTCAAATGCATTAATCCGACGACGATCTACTTCTTTGACAGTCCAAGATTCTGAAGCATATAGAAAATGAGCCATTCATCTGGTAAGATTCCTGTATTATATATGGTGTTAATTAAGTCCAGCAGAATATCTGATGTTCCCATTCTATCAGTTTGATTATTTCGGCAGGTAATTCATCCGGCCCTGAGACTTTCGCACATTTTAGTGTTTTTATAGCGTACACGATTTCTGTCTTCGTTATCTCGGTTTCATTTTCCTCCTGTTCATTGATCCGTGCTTCATTTTTTCTGTTCTTTTATGTATCTTTTCCATGTCTTTAGTTTTTCCTCTATTTTGATGATTATTTTTCCATTCTCATCTTTTTGTATGCTAGTTTTTTGTTTTTTGTATGTTCCTGTTATTTCTTTAATCCTTTTATACAAATTAAAATCGTCGTGTTTAGCCTGTAGTAGTTCTATTTCTATTTCTTCACATTTTTCGTTGTACCACTTCTCTTTGGCTTGCCTTATATGTTTGCGAATTGTTTTTCGGATATCGTTGTATGCTTTCTTGTCGTACTCGAGTCTCCAAATCCTTTCCATCAGTTGAAGTATCGTAGGAGTCGGACATTCTTGTTTTTGGAAACGGGTTTTTTTACCAGATTTTTTCGCTTGGTTTGGTTAGGGAAGATTTAAAAGCTTCCCATTTGTTGTTAATGTGACATTTTTTGTTATTTGGAATGTCTATCTCTGGTGCGGTGATGTTCTTCAGATTCTCATTGATTTTGTTCTTTCTTTCTTTTGGATAGACATGGACATACAAACCAATGGAAAAATAATCCAGACATCCAAAATCTTCAAGTCTCATCAGGAGTTTCAGAATTTCTCTCTGGGAGGCAGCTATCAAGGTTGTACTATCGGCAAACCTTAAGTAGACAATTTTGCGCCGCCAATATTTACTTCACCATGCGGATAGAACAATACCCGATCCTTTTGAGGTCTAGAGGACTTAAAGAAAAATTAAAGCTACTCAAAACATCCTGTGCTGATGAGACACCATACTCTTAACCTTTCACCTTTGAAGAAGAAATATTGTCTGCATTGAGAGAAACCAAACCCGGTAATGCCCTAGAATTTGATGGTATCCACTCAGATTTTCTCCTGAACAGCGGAGAATTTACAAAACGCTGGCTCCTTCGATGATTTCCTGGTTGCAACACACAATGCGAATGAAACATCCGAAATTTAGATGTTTGTTTTTAATATTTTTTTGTTTTATCGTTGATTTGTGTTTATTGAACATATTCTATAGACTAATGTGGTGTATTGTCATACGATAAATTAATAAATCCTGATACAAGCAGTGGAATCTGTGGAGTTAGTAGGAATTCTCGTTAAATGATTTCAGTGCTCATATCAAACTACCGCTCACCCCATACATAGACAATGTCGACCACAATTTACTCCTCACCACTCTGTCATAGGCTTTTTTAAGCCCACAAAAGCGCAGTAGACCTTTCGACTTTTAGCCAAGAATTTTTCGACCATACCACGTGATGAAAAGACCTGATCCATACATGAGCTTACATTTCCTACAATTGATAAATTCCATAATTTTAACAAATTGATAACAGTGTGTAGCTGTAATGCTATTAGATTATGTGAAGTGCATTGAATTTTGTGTTGTATCTACTTTATCATGATTTATAAGCTAAAATATCTACAGATAGTGTAATTAGCTATATATTACAAATTTTGCACACTCTAATACGCATTTATTTCAGAATGAAATTCTGTAAAACAGTGTAGCAAATATGAAATTACCCATATCAAATATTTTAGCAATAAAAAAATAGTACTTAAGTGTACCACAATATATTTTTGCAATAAATTTGTTTAAAATTTCTTTCTGTAATAAGAACTTTTTTTTCTAACTTATATACTTTGTTTTAATGTTTTAAATCAAATACAAACAAACGAAAAGTAAAATTGAAAGAGTAAATATTAAAAAAAAATGTGTGGGCCTCTTATTATTAGAAATTGTGATGTAATAAAAATTCCAACGATGCAACACAGTTTTTTATTAAGTAAAAAGCCACCAGCAAGTGCTGATTACCGAATTAATCTGTATTATTAACAAATCACGATCATTTTTTTTAAAGTCGTGTGGAAAAGTATACAACAAAAACCCAAGTATTAAATAATTTGTTTTACACTACTTCAGAAGTGTGTTTGTAGTCTAAGCACATATTAAAATATACTTATCTGTGATTCCGTATCATTTTTTACAGAAAAATATAGTATTTATGCAGTAAGCAATACAGACAAAATTTGTATTATGTATTCTTGTCACAACACTCGAAATACTGCCATTACGGAAGACCCATCTGTTCAAGGTTAAGCTTATTATCCTTTCGGTATTATGTAGTTATATTTTAGTAAAAAGTGTTTTGATTAAAAACAATTTTTATAGCTTAAAAGGATTGTTTTAAAATATAAATATTTAATTATTTACGTTTGTATCTGTAGAATGCAATTTTGGTTTATTAGTTCAAAGATATTAGTATGATCTCCTGCATACCCAGAGTAACTACTGTATTTGATTATTTTTCTAACGCTGCTGTAGGGGTAGTTAATATATGTATGTTTTTATTTTCAGTTTTTCTTGCCTTGTATACCACCACACAAGGGATGCTCATGTGATTGTGGGTACAACCACTTTCGCGTAGAGCTAATATACCATGGTGGGTTTCAACACTCACGTTTTACCAAACATTCACCTGTAGGTCCAGAAGACCCTGGTGGCTTTGTTTGTAACATGCACCTAATGTTTAAATGCCAGTCTGGTGTCTGGTGTGAATCCCAGATTTGACCTTTTTAATTTTAAATTAAAAACGTAGATATTATTTTTATATAGTCCAAGATCCCAGTCACCCCAGACTTACGTAATTTTCGGAAAGATGAAATTTTTAGGATCGGTAGTTTAACATAAACGGCCCCAATTTCAGCTTAGCGAGTATCCATACCTTTCTATTTTCATGTTATACTGCCGATCCTAAAAATTTCATCTTTCCTAAAATCACGTAAGTCTGCGGTGACTGGGATCTCACTCTAATAGTAAATAAGCCACAATAGACCCATTAGAGGTCGCAGTTGAGGGGCCCCACTCACATGATACCTAAATAGTAAATATTCTTTCCTTGACAACCACAGTGTACAGTTAAATTTGATCTTATTGTTTCTTAAATTTTTTTTTTTACTAATTGTCTTTAATTGCAGGTTATTATTATTTTTCGAGATAAATACTAAATTTTAATCGGTGTTTTTTATTATAAAATACTAACTTGCAATAAACAATAAAATCTTACAATAAAAAATACCTATCGTGACTATTTTTTCGTAAAATATGTTCTCAATTGGCGATTAAACCGAGAAAAAAATTTCTAAACACAAAGTATCTTAATTTAAACATAATTAAATAATCCGTATATAGACTAGCAGTAGTTTTATTTCTTTTACAGAAATTAACGGAGCCATAAGAATTTATAAAAACTATTAGAAAACAATGCTAAAAATGACTCATATGGCAATTATAAGAAATCTCTATACATCTAATTGTAAATTTTTACTCGGAGACATTTTATATTTGGGTCAGGTCTAAATCTGGTATCATTGATATACTGTGCAAAGTTGATTCAAAATTATCATTACGTTTGCCACGTCTATTTTTTAGTTCTCTAAAGAGTACTCTGCTAGTGGTCTCTCTACTGGCAAATTATGCCCGAGCTCAGCCGTAGAGGGTAGAAGAAAAAAATCTAAAAGTGAGCCGCGCCACCGACTTAAGACGGTACAAGCCGGAAACCCCTAGGTCTTGTAGGCACCAGCAGAGACACGCGATAAACAACAAACAATTATGGTGAACTAGATAAATAAAACTATATTTACAATTACTTCTTCTTCTTCATGTACCGTCTCCATTACGGAGGTTGGCTATCATCATTGCTATTCTGACTTTGGAGGCTGCGGCCTTAAACAAGTCGGATGACGTGACATTAAACCATTTTCGCAGATTTCTAAGCCAGGATATTCTTCTCCTTCCAATAGATCTTCCCACAATTTTCCCTTGTATTATGAGGTGCAGAATCTCATATTTTGGGCCTCTCATGACGTGGCCGAGATATTGCAGTTTTCTTCTTTTCACTTCGTGTAGGATCTCTATGTCCTTCTTCATTCTTCTCAGAACCTCCAAATTGGTTATATGTTCCATCCATGATATTCTCAACATCCTACGGTATGCCCACATCTCGAAGGCTTCAAGTTTTCGCTCGCAATATACGTTGAGGGTCCAAGCTTCCACACCATACAGAAGGACTGGAAACACATAACATTTGAGCATCCGAGTTCTCAGGTCCAGGCTCAGATCGCGACTACAGAGCAGTTTCTTGATTCTCACAAAGGATGCACGGGCTTTCTCAATGCGAATCTTTATTTCCGAACAATAATCCACGGTGCAGTTGACACTTGTACCTAGGTAATCATACCTCTCGACTCTTTCCAGCTCTTCATTTTCAGCATATAGATGTTCATTAGGCACTTCAGTTTTAGTGACAATCATGTATTTGGTCTTCTTAATATTCAGTGTCAGACCATATTCTCGACTAGTAGTGATGACCTTATTCAACATATTCTGAAGGTCTTGTATGTTTTCGGCGAGAAGTACTGTATCGTCTGCATAACGTAGATTGTTCAAGGCAATGCCGTTAACTCGTATTCCACCGGTATCATTTTCAAGAGCTTTTGTGAAGATTTCCTCTGAATAGACATTAAAGAGGAGTGGTGAAAGAACACACCCTTGTCTAACTCCTCGTTTGATTTCCACTGCTTTCGTCAACTCAGATTGGACGCGAACCGACGCACTTTGGTTTAGGTACAATTTCACTATTATTTGTATATCTCCTGCGTCAAGGTTTTTTCGTTCCAGTGCTTGTATTAGTTGCTTGTGTCTCACTTTGTCGAACGCTTTATTATAGTCAACAAAACAGGCGTATACTTTTTGGTTAACATCAAGACACCGCTGCATCAAGACATTGTACGCAAACAGAGCCTCCCTTGTGCCGAGACCACATCTAAAGCCAAACTGAGTATCTGATATATCTTCCTCTAGCTTCTTATAAATTCTACGATGGATGATTTTGAGAAAGATCTTCAGTGTGTGGCTCATAAGACTAATCGTACGATGTTCTTCACATTTCTTGGCATTGTACTTCTTAGGAATTGTGACAAACGTTGATTGAAGCCATTCCTTCGGTATTATTCCCGTTTCATAGATCCTATTGAATAAAGAAGTTACAGCATCCAAATGTTGTTCTTCGATCAACTTAAGCACAATTACTGCAATATATTAATTAAGTAAAAAATGATGTTCTGATTTTTTTTACAATAAATTCTGTATTTTCGTAAAGTGGTTTAAACGAATTTAATACACTTTCTTAAAATAATATTTAAATTAATTATAACAATCTTCCAGACAGTAATAAAAACCTAATGAGGTACAAAAGAGAATTAAAATAAAAAAAAAAACAAAAAAAAAACAACAAAAAGAAAATGTTCACAATATTTAAAATTTCGAAAATAATTGGTTTTATATAGAATTTCTGATAGCAAAAGATTAACACAAAAAAAAGAAATACAAAATAAATGGACTTGCAACAAGAATAATATTTTAAAACCCTCACAATAACCACATAAATTATATTCAGTAATATATAAATTCAGATTCAACTTGGAGCCGGTACAAATTTAACGAAAAATAATTTGGTTACTTTTAAACTATTGAAAACTTCAGTGAGACGTCACTGGGAGCAGGTACAAATTTAATGAAAATAACTCGTTACTTTTAAATTATTGAAAACACTTAGATCAAGCACATAATAACTGATAAGTTGATAAAATTAAATTCAATACCATGTAACCAATTGAAAACTTCACTGAAACGTCACGGTAACATCGATGATCCAAGAACCGAAACACCAAGTAGTATTATCATAATAATTTCTGCTAAAAACACCAGGCAAGTCTTTATAACACTGAAATATATCGTCGATGTGGATGGAACGGCACGTGGTACTTCACGATGGCTTCACTTCATCAAACCCCACACGTGGTGATCTTAACTCGACCCCAATAACCAAAATATCCACCACATAGGCACGACAGAATGATCAAGTTAAGAATTAAATGGTTTATCTTCCTAATCCAATTAAGATGGCCCCAAATACAGCCAGATATGAAAGAAAAAACCGTAGAAGTTCCGCTCACGTGTTAATATAAAATCGTTCCAAAAACTTTCAACCGACTTCCACCACTGACACCAAACGAATGATAACCACTCCTCGCTCCCAGACCGGATATCAGAGAATGTCCCAGGACACGCGTCAGCCAACCTTTCCAAGTCTAAGTTCCTAGTTCATAATCGCGTTCGTCCGTGTTAGTTGCCTGCCCATTCACACAGAAAAGCAAACCAACAATAATATATCTGACAACACACGACAATCGAGGCCAATAATCAAGGCGAAGTCTAATAACACTTAATCCCCATCGATTAGCAAAAATGTCACAGCTATTAATAATCGAATTCTATTACTACTAGATAGGCAACATTATATACAACGAACCAAATACGGTATGCAAAGCTAATTACGAACGCCAGACTATCATAATAATGAAACGGCAAATGGAAAAAAAATAGGCACGTGACAACTTGCTTAATTATTAACAAAGGAAAGTAACATTATTTCTTCTTTAAGTGCCTTATCCTCTTTGAACGTTGGCAATCATCAGCGCTATCTGTACTTTGACGACTGCTTTTCTAAAGAGACTTGTCGTGGTTTCACCATACCATTGTCGTAAATTTCTTAGCTACGATATTTTTCGATGACCGGGACCTCTTTTGCCTACGATTTTTTTTTCTATTATTAGTTTGAGAAGTCTGTATTTTTCATTTCTGAGAATGTGTCCAAAGTATTCCAACTTTCGTAAGCTTAATTCAAAAGTTAAATATCTCAATAATGGTTTGATTAAAGTACAGAAAGTTGTTAACAAAAATTAAAGAGCAGTAAAATTTCTGTCTAACAACGTTATAAAATCCATTAAAGAAAGTCGAGAAATTTTTAAATATGCCTTTTGAATCACCCTGTACAATAATAATAATTGTATTAACAAAAAGACCTTGTTTAGTAAAAATACACAATACTAGAAAAACATAATGCAAAAAAGAAATGTTTAAATTTACATAAATTCTAATGATACAGGGTGTCAAATCGGACACTTTTTCGTGATAAAAATGGTCATATCTCGTAAAACACTCAGTGCAAGGTAGCAAAATCCTGTATTGAGAGAATCCCCAAGAATCTCTCTCTCTTTGTCCTTTTACTCTCGAGAGAGTATGGTGACATCATGTCGCAATTGCTCGGATCGTAGTTCTCCATCCTTCTCTTTCTTGAGCTGCAGGAGAAGCTTCTTGCAGACCGTGACCAATGATTTCTTTGGTTTGGTCCACCCAGCGCGTCGGAGATCTTCCTCTTGATCGTTAACCATTGATTTTTACCTCTACTAGTACGGTGTTCTGTGTAAGATATTCGCAGCATTCTTTTGTAGGCCCACATTTCAAAAGCATCTATTATTCTTCGATTGGCCATTTTTAAAGTCCAGGTCTCGGAGGCATATGTGGCAATAGCAAAGATCAAGGAGTTTAATTATTTCAGTTTGTTGCGTTGAGATATTGCAGAGTAGCTTTATCGAAATACGTAATATTATACAGGGTGTTCTATTTAAAATAGGCAAGATATGGTCAACTTCCGTTATAACCGGAAGTAGTTGGAGGCTCTTAATATTTTAGATCAATTCGGCATATTCAAAAACATTTCACCACAAATTTTAAGAATTTAATTATGTCAAGTCTCTCTAACACGTCTAATTAGAACTCCCAAGGAATCACCCTGTATTTTAGGATAATTTTGCCAAAAAATTAATCCAACACAAAATCCGATGCATAACGTCGATAAATTATCATAGAAATATCTAGAAATTGTACAAAATTTAAGATTTGTTTTTTTAATAATATAATGCACAAAATTAAAAGTACAGTAAGATATATTTTTATGAGCAAGTACAACGCTGTAGTACTAAGTACCTTGTTCGGTGTCGTGAATTTGCCTTTATAATGACGACCGTGAGATTTTTTTTCTTTAGACGTTTACGAGCTCTGTACATAAAATAATTGCTAGAACAGCTCATTCGTCTCTTTGTAACAATTTCAGTTCATATACAATAAGTCACAATAGTTACGCAACGCTTTAAGCCCAAGATTTTTTTTAACAAGTCCAAACAGCAAACTTTAACTTCTTTTTTTTATACACGCCTTTTCTCGTAGGGGTATATTTTCCTTTGCTACGGTTCTTACACACATCTTTTATATATATACATATATATACATTCGCCTAGGTCGACCTATACCAACTTGCCCATTGATACTTGCCTTGTTAATCTATTTCGCGTCAATCTAGCACACCACTACGTCCCTTATTTCACTACTCCTTACTTTATCCATTAGATCCATCCGGATATACTACTACTCATCTCCGCACCGTTGATCTTACTTACATGTTTTTTTTGCCGAACCCAACATGGTAGTTCATTTTAATAATTGTGTCAGCACAATAGATTGTAGATTGTAGGGGAGGGGGGTCGTGAAGGCTATGCTGCCTCTCAAGCCCCTCAGATCTTTTGTGTATGACCCTTAAATCTATTCGAGGCCCGGAATTCCGAGAATTCGCAAAAAGTTTATCAGTTTCCTGGAAGCTGGAAGAAGGCTCCTTCTATAAATTTAAGCCTCTTGCAGAAAAGCGCTGGGCATTCGCAAAGCAAATGTTCTGCAGTTTCAGCGAAGTTCTCGCAGTAGCGGCAACTATCACTCTCTGTTTTGCCCATCTTTTTAAAGTGTTACCTCAGAGGGCAGTGTCTAGTTAGGAGTCCCGTCACCAGTTTCAATTCTTTCGTGTCCAACTCGATAAGCTGTTTAGCTTTCCTTGGCGAAATACTTACTAGCCTTTTCGCTTGTCTTTGTCGTGGCACTTTCTGCCTGTGAGATTTCATTCAATCTGTTTTCCAGCGTGGAACCCCTTCTTAACACAATAAATATTTATATTTTTACCATTTAATACATATCTATGTTTCAAAAAATAACTTAAATTCTTAAAAGTATTTTTTATTTAAATTCTTTGGTCTTGGAGGAAATATCGTCTGTTACACGGTTAGAATCTACTATTCTTTTGTATGGATGAACAATTACAGTAAATAATAACCAATTTGGAGAAGCACTGTAATTTTCTTCTTCAAGTGCCGTATCAGGTCCCCCTGAAGTTGGCAATTGCTTGTGCAAGTCTTTCTCGATTCTGCGCCAACCGAAACAGTTCATCTGCGCTGCGTATACCGGTCCATTCACGGATGTTCCACAGCCAGGAAGCCTGCTTTTTTCCTACTCCTCTACGTCCTTCCACTTTTCCCATCATGATCAGTTGTAGGATTCTGTATCGCTCTCCTTTCAAGATATGTCCAAGATATGAAATTTTCCTGCACTTGACTGTATTTAGCATCAAACGTGTTGCGTCGGCCCTGTTTAGCACCATTTCGTTGGTCTGCATAGCTGTCCAGGGTATTCTCAGGATTCGCCGGTGTAACCACATCTCAAACGCTTCTAACCGATTAACTGTAGCGGCCTTAATGGTCCAGACCTCTGCCCCGTACAGCAACACTGACCATATGTAGGATTTTACCATTCCCTGCCGTAATTTTAGGTTCAGATTATCATTGCAGAATAGTGGTTTCATTTTTTGGAATGTTGTTCGGTCTCTATTCTACATCTTATTTCTCTATCTGGATTTAGATGTTCGTTGATAAATCATCCAAAGTACTTAAACTGGGTTACTCTGTCTATATATACTCTTCGTATCAATCTGCAGTGAAGCATCAGGATGTGGTTGTCGACTAAAGACCATAAATTTTGTCTTGTTGATATTTATGTTGAGCCCCATTTCTTGTCCTTCTGCATTTACACAGCTTAGTAGATGTTGCAGGTCTTTTCGTTTGTCACTCAGAATGACAGTGTCGTATTGTATTTATATATTCTCCATTGATTTATACTCCCATTTATTGTTCTTGAGTAGCCCGTTTAAAGATTTTATCTGAATATATGTTAAAAAGCAGTGGTGGCAGTATGCAGCCCTGTCTGACGCCTCGTAGAACTTGGCTTTTTTCTGTGAGCTTTCTGTTTAGTCGTACTGCTGCTTTCTGTCTCCTGTATAAATTTTCGATAATTCTAACGTCCCTGCTGTCCATCTCCATGTTCCCTAAGATGTCGTTGTACTCTGTCGAAGGCCTTCTCGTAATCAACGAATGTAATGTAATATTTAAGACAAATGAATAAAATAGTCTTTAGAAGTTTAAAAACTGCACAGACAGCGTAAAAGTGAATGTGGTCAAGTGGTGTTAAGGTGGTTTTGACCATTTTGAACAAAATTTAAACATCCGTTTTTAATCAGAAAAATCTAAAAATTTATAAACGTTATCAAAATCGAAAGTTATTTTAGAGGAAGTGCTTTAGTTTTTTTTCAATAATACGTGAATCTAAATTGATTGCTATTATTGTATTTTTCTGATACATTTCTCTTAATTTCTCGTGGTAATAAATGTTCGGCGTTTACCATGTATTTATCGTTAAAATAATGGTTAACATCAGGAAACTTCGTGTATTCCTTTTGTATTGTGTTCGGATTACTTAAAAAAATGTTTTTGTTTAAACGATGCAAAAACAATCGAGTTACATATATCCCATAATTTTTCTCTTGTTGCAGTGCGAGGTACTGCCTATTGTGACGCAATCTGTTGCAATTAAATTACATTAAGCGTTCTGTTTACCATTCGGATATTAAATTAAAATATCAAGTGAAAGGTGTTCAATAACGAACCCGCTGTTTTATGAATATTAATATTCGCAAATCTTCTTCGAAATTAGACGGTTCGCGACGCTAGATTTACACATAATTCACTACGCGAACCAGGTGTGTCTGATTTTCTGATTAAAATCAATATTAACACGAGTACATTTTTTTAATTTATTATTTTTAACAAGAAGGATATTTGCCAACAAACTTTTATTGGGTTAACAAGATTTACATGAAATTCCGAACATTCTATTCTTGATTAAAAATAGCTCGAGTAAAATATAAAAAAAAACTGATAAAAAGGGAATCTAAATCCTTTGCACGATGAAAAAAATTTCTTATTTAGAATGAGGTCAGAATATTCAAATCAGATAGAAAAGTACGAACAACAAAGACTTATCTCCTACGTTACTCACAGTAAATCTCTTATCCGATGTTGAGTAATGTAACAACATAACGGGAAATGGAAAACGAAAGTTATTAATACAAACATTAAACCAGATATCACGAATATATGTAAATTTAACATAACGCAATTTAAAAATTACAAGAAAATTTTATTAAATAAAATTTTTTAGAAAACTTAACACTAATTTTACATTTTAATAATATATATATATATATATATATATATATATATATATATATATATATATATATATATATATATATATATATATTAATTAATCTGCCTACTACTCAGGTGTAGTCACTCGGGTAAGGTTTAGGGATTTACTTTACAGGCTAGAGTCATTCGTGAGGCACTTGAGATTGAGAAACGCCCAAACTGCCTTAACAAACGCGATGATGGACGCAGGCTTTCCAATACGTGGAAACCGATACTTTCCCGCATCCCCTTTAAACCAAACCACGCCCCTAACCTCACTTGTACCAATACTTATACAGCACACCCATCCTTGAAGGAGTAGGCAGATTGAGACCTTAGAGAGAACCAGTGCCGAGACCTGGGACGTAGGCAGATTGAGACCCCGGCTTCAAGTCACAAATCCCTAAACCTTTCCCGAGTGACTACACCTGAGGAGTAGGCATACTGAGGCCTCGGTGTGGAAATCATTCTTCCTTCGTGACTACACCTGAGAAGTAGGCAGATTGAGACCTCAGTTTGAAAATCACTGCTCATCCTCAATTTACTTTCTACTTCTTGAAAATGGCTTCAAAATCGAAGCCAAAACGTCAAAATAAACAAATTTCTAGAAGCGGTTCAACCCGAACTGTAAGTATTACTATATAAATATATAAATATATATATATATATATATATATATATATATATATATATATTTATATCTTCTTCTTCTTCTTCTTCTTCTTATTCATATTTAAGATCTTTCGATCTGTTAGTTTTGCAGGTTTTTTTGTATCAGTTCCTGGGAGGTGGATTGCCAGCTGTCCTTTCATATTTTAGGTGGTCTTCCGGGTGCTCTTTTCCCTATTGGTTTCCCTTCAAGTGCGATGCGTGGTAGTCTGCTCTGTTCCATTCTTCTTACGTGAGCGTACCAGCATCTTTTTCTTTGTCTTCCCCATCTTACAATGTCTTCCACTCCGCACTGTTTCCTGATGTCAGTGTTCCTAATTCGGTCTCCCTTTGTTTTTCCCATTATAGTACTAAGCGTTTTAATTTCGGCTACTTGAAGCATGCTTTTCGTTTTGTTGGTTTCTTCTCTGGTTTTTATTCCGTATGTCATGATTGGCCTTATACAAGTCTTATAGATCCTGACCTTGCTATCTTTTCGCATGTATTCGTTCGCCCATATTATAAGCAGCCTGATATGGCGGTCGCTTTGTTGATCTGGCTTCTTAGGTCCTTTACTGGGTCGTGATAGCTCGACAGATCCATACCAAGATATTTGAATTGTGAGACTTGCTCGATGATTTTGTCCTGAATTACGGGATCTTTAGCAAAAGTTATGCTTTTCGTTTTTTCTATAGATATGGTCATGTTCATCGCTTGGCTGACCTGGTAGAATTTATGTAGTTGTCTTTGTAGATCGTCTTCCGTTTCCGCGAAAATAGCGGCATCATCTGCGTAGCATACCATGCTGATTCTTTTGTTCTGTCCCATTTTGTATCCCATATTTAGTGATGATACTTCCTCTATTATTCTGTGCATTAAGAGGTTGAACAGAAATGGGCTAAGGCTGTCGCCTTGTCTGATGCCTCCTGGTGTCGGTATCTCTTCCGTATAAGTGTCTCCTGCCTTTACTTTAGTCGTGTTGTTCATATTGGGGCTACGAACTGCTTTTACGATGGTGTCTGGCATTTCTTTCCCTATCAGTATATTCACGATGTCAGAGAGGCGAACTCTGTCTAATGACTTGGTCAGATCGATGAAGCAGACGTATGCTGGTGTATTAAATTTAATTGACTCAAATATATACATATATATATATATATATATATATATATATATATATATATATATATATATATATATATATATATATATATATATATATATATATTCGATTCCGAGCGGAGAGCGCGTGACTGGGTCACTGAGCTTGGCCCCACTCGAAGGAAAGCCCGCATCAAAGCTGCAGAAATTGATAAAACTCTGCAGCTCCACATGGATAAGCCTAAGGTATAGAGGCATTACGAGTGCTCTACTATTATCTGAGGCACTCGTACCGTATTAATGAAACTCCAGTGCTGCCCTATGCTCCGGGGGATATTGAGTCCGCTGTGGAGAAAAAGAGGTGTCAAATTTATTGGAACTTCTCATTCTCCTCGACCACTCAACTAAGACGATGTTCGTGATCGAATTTTCGGCACCAGCCGAACCGAACATCGCCTTAAAAGAAAAGAGAAAAAGGACAAAATATAGAGACCTTCTCTTCGAACTTCGCAGACTTTATCTAGACCATTCTGCTGAACTAGTCATCCTGATAATAGGCTCTCTCGGTAGTACACGCCACACACTGCTCTCAGAACTCCAGAAAATACCAGCTTGCCGACAAAAGGCACACGTTTTAACTGGGGCAATGCAGAAGGCCGTCATCCTGGGATCATTACGTTTGCTCAGGGCACACGATATCCGGTGATCACGGCGTGAGGAGTGGTCGCTGGTTTCTCTTCAGCTCGGCTTTGCGAGGTGTCGGAACCGCAGAGTCGTAACTGGGATTTAATAAATTAAATCAATAAAAATAAATAAAAAAAAGAAAGAAATAGAAATCGAAATAGTAAGTAGAATTGAACATGCCAGAAAAACATTTTTTAATATACGAAATCTACTAAGTAATCAAGCCTTAATCTAAAGCTGCGATATCACTTTGTCAAGGGCTACATTTACTTCGTTCTACTGTATGGCATCGAGACGTAGACTCTTAAAGTCAATAAGCTTAAAAAATTTGAAGCGTTTGATATGTGGGTTTTTAGAAGACTTCTAAAAATATCATGGACTTTACATACAACCAACGAAGAGGTCTTAAGACGTACGGGCAGGAAAAGGGAACTTATAACGATCATAAAACGCAGGAAAACTGCATATCTTGGCCATATCTTCCGCAACATGAAATATCAATTCCTAAAACTCATAATGGACGAAAAGATTAAAGGAAAACTTGGTGTCGGCAGAGAGAAATACTCATGGTTTAGAATCATAAGACACTGGACTAATCCAGACGCACTCTCTTTATTTGGAGCAGCACAAGATCGAGATAAGTTTGCCATGATTGTTGCCAACATCCACTAAATGAATAAAGTACTTTAAGACGAAGAAATCCTTTCTTTAAAATTTATACATTTTATATAATAAAATAATTAAGATTTGTGTTGGTACTTTTTTACGAAAAACACTGCAAAATTGGTAGAAAGCAGAAATTGAGGAATTTAAGAGATTGGACCGGGTTGAGAACTATTGGTGAATTATTTCACGTCAAGATATCGAAATGTATACGCCAATGTCGTATCCAATATGCAGTAGTGTCAACAATGTGATCGCCAACATCCAGTCTCACATTGCATCTCTTATTTTAACTAAAGTCTTGAAAAGAGTAAAAAGAATGTAGTGAACTTATTACACACGATTTGGTTCACGTCCATTGAGTATCTTAATTGCTCAATTTTATCAATAAATAAATTCGCAGTTTGCAGTATCAAACATATATAAAATAAGAAACGATAAATAACAAAAGCATGTTATAAATTCACTTTTGTATTTGAAATTTATTGACATTTTAATAATGTTTTAAACATTTATCACAATAAACTTAATTTATTGTAGTACATTTACATACGTATCTATAAATTATGTGAATATCTCCAGTTTAAATTCCATAAATGATAAATATCAAATTTTATTGCTAATCCTCAAATAACATTTTACGTTTTTTTTATTTTTGTAAACTCAACAAAAATGTCTAAGAATTCATTATAAGAAGTATTAGTAGAAAAAATTGTTTATGCTAAACAAACACATGATTATTTATTTAAAAATGTAAAACTCAAAAAGTGGCATTGTGTGATTTTAAAATTTAGTAAATTTACCAATAAAAATTATCTCTTTACTGAGATAAAAATTTGTTAACATTTTTCGAGTAAATTTGATGCATTTGTTTCTTTGTTAAAAAATAGACACATATTTAATTAATAATCGGAATCACTGTCGTCGCTATCCTCATTCGGATTGTAAATGATAACAAGATTAACTGCTTCGATGCGGTTTTCACGAACCCACCATTCCTCTATTAAATTTTTACATTTTGTGACACATTTTTCCCAAATTTAAGTAGTAAAAGTAATAAGTGCTCGTTGCCTTGTTTCCAAAACAGCCTTATCACTGTAACCATTAGACCCAATGTGATTGTCATAATAAGTTTTGCATATTCTCCAAATATACTCAATGGGATTAAATTGGCAAGGATAAGACGGAAGTCTTAGCACACGATGTCCATAATTGAGTTTAATTTGATCCACTTTGTAAATTTTTTCTCTTTCGTGCCGTTTAGCTATCGATGATAATTCCGGCTTGAAGCAATACAGTGGTTTTTATAGGAGTTTGTTGGTTGCTTATTTAAAATTTCCGAATGCTACGGAGCATTATCTAATACAATGACGTATATTTCATGTAACGATGGTAATAGTTTCTCTTTTAACCGTTTCACAAACATCTATGTATCCATATTGTCATGATAATTGGCCGTTTTTTTTTTTGACGAAAATAAAAGATCCGCCCTGTTAACAAAACCATGCTTTCCGCCTGCATGCACAATAATGTGTCTTTTTCCTTCACTATCGGTGTGTTTTATAGACTTTATGTTATCGTCCTGCCAAAACCTTTTTGCTCTACCTTTAACAAAAATCCAAGTTTCGTCCAGATAAACAAATGAAAAGCATTCTTGTTTACAGTGAGTATAATTTCTTAAAAATCGGTACTATACGATTTTAATGTCTGTACCCACTACAATGATAACCCAGGATTACTGATTACTTTTCTAGAAATCTAGCAAAAATGAATTGACAAGCCAAATTAAAGCTAAATAGCTTAGTTAATTAGTGGCATTTATTTGGATTAGGTTCTTTTAGTATGTACAATAAATAAAGTCATTAGGAACAGATCTAGTCGCAAAATTAACCGTACTAACAAACAAACAAGAAGTCCCTTATAAATAAAATTCGTTACCTACTTAATTTGTTTAAAAATATTAGGTGAATTTACTTTCGTACTTCTTAAATGTACAGTTGAATGCTGGTTACCTGCTAAAATTTTAAATAATTTATTAACTGAACATATTTCAATTAAAATTAATATTTTCTAACAAAGCCAACGCTTTCTGTACTTCAAATGATCATAAAGTAAACTTTTTTCAAGGTAAAGAGTTTAAGTCTGTAATTATATTTTTAAGGGTGCTGGATTTTAAAATGAATTCTACAAAACAAAGTTGAACTATTAATTTATTCAGTAAAGTCATCAAATTATTTGTAATGTTTAATATTAATTTTCGCCAGCTTTTTTCTTGTACGTGCTGTTAAAGAGCATGTTCAAACAGTTTTTATTTTCTTTTGTACTTACTATTTACAGGGTGTTTCAAAATAAGGTGACCCTGTCTCTAGGATAGGTAGAAAACTGAAAAATAACTTAATAAAACAGTGATACCAAACTGATTAAAATAAAAGAATATAGTGTAATAAACTTAAATTGTCGTTTATTCGTTTTACAGAGCAACACACACAAGTTTATTTATTACAAGAAAACACAAAGATTTGAATTAATTGACATTACATAAATTTTATCAGAAATGCACTGTAAAGAAGTTCATAGCTTTACCTAATCTATTTTCATAAAGAGTTTTTTTTTAACTGGTCTGTTCTTCGAAGTCGCAGCTTCAACTGCTACCAAGGATTTATAGAATATTTTATTCGTTAAAGCTAAAAAGGTTTCTTTTTTTAATATTATGTATGTATTCTCTTTTGCTGATTTTAGAGCCTCACAGAGGTTTATAAGAAGCTCTGCTCGTAAAATTGTAAAACTGGCTGAAATTGCATTCTTATTTTTTTACTTTTCCAAAACTCCTACTAACAAACTTAAACTTACAATAATGTATGGACCTAAAGTATAACATCGTCAACGTGGATTATACACTCAAAAAAAAATTAGAACATAAATAAAATAAAAATTGTATTCCATAAAAATGGAAAAATTAATATTTATGGTGTAAAAATCCTATAAAACGTCAGTTATATTTAACAAATTAAAAAAACAAAAAAGTTTTCTGTTATAATTTCTTTACATTTGAACATCAAAAACGGTTTTCACGAATTAACAGATCAAACGCTTTAACTGATTGTGAGCAAAATTAATTAAATCAACAAATATAACTAACCTTAAATAATAAATTTAATTAAAATGTTCATTTTAAAAAAGTATGAACTTAAATTACCCGAAACTAGTTATTTTGAAAATTACAAATACCATTTTAAATTTTTTTTTTTTAGAAAATTTAAGTTAGGTTAACGGTTGTTTGGAGAAAACCCAATTAGGCCTTTGGGCCCTTTGTGATACCGTGATGGACAGCAGTGCTTGCCCTCTCTACCGTGGGAACCAGTTGGAAATTTTAATAAAAATTGTGAGGTCTTTAATGCTAACTGAGCTGAGATTAGATAAGTTATCAAAGGTCGGTTACTCTTGTTTCCTTCTCTTCCTCATCGTGACAGCTCTTTTTAAAAAAAGTTGGATACTCAGGGATTTGAATCTGAAAACACTGACGTGCTCAAGATAGCTATACCATTCAGCCACCACGCACTCGTACTTCGAACGTCCAAGTTTAGATATACAAATTATATTTCTGACGTCATGTTTATTAAAGAATGTTAATTATTATACATAAGATATATTTTATATTAAATAAATATGCTTTTTACTTTATTAAAAAATTTGGATCATGTCACTTATTTACAAAAAATTTTGTATTCATTCCTAATCCTCACCCTAATGATCATTTTAATTCTAATAATAAACTAAGTATTTGTTACGTTAAGGATGTCTTAACTTTAACCAGGGAGTCCATTGGAAATGCGATCGCGACCATAACAGGACACTGGGCAGGCGGATCCCATGCACGGCGCATGGGAATCGCAAACCTACGACACGACTTCTGTAGAAGCTGTCACGATGAGGAAGAGGAGGAAACAATGGTACATCTTCTCTGCCACTGCCCTGCTCTAGGCAGAAAACGGCCTAATATACTAGGGCAACCGGACTTTGATGATTTAACTGATCTCAAAGGACCTTACACTTTTCATTAAAAGTTCCAACTGGTTCTCAAGGTAGAGGGCGAAGGCACTGCCGTCCATCACGGTATCACAACTGGCCAAAAGGCCTAAGTGGGTTCCATCCGAACCGCCGTTTTAACCTAACCTAACCTAACCTAACCTGTTACGTTAAATACGTTCGCTTTTTAAAAGTTTGTAGGCGAATCATTTGAAGTTATCACTTCTGTCGGGCGTCCCGAGAAGCACAACGTTTTTTTTTTAAAGAGTTTTTTTAATACCCTTTTTCATAAATTTAAAAATATATTTAATGAAAAGTACTAGAAAAGTTAAACTAAGGTACTTTTATCAGAAACTGTTAAGAAAATTTTTTTGAAAAAAGAATGATTTTTAATGACTTTCTTAATAAATTTAAAAACGACTAGTAATGTTTGACTAAAATTACCCAAAACTAGTAATATTTAAAATAAAAAATTACAAATTCCAATTACTTTTTTTAGAATATATTACTTAAAATATATTCTTCAAAGAAGACTTTAATTATCTTTTTTATGAATTTAAAAACATATTTAATGATAAATACTAGTAATGTGTAACTAAAATTACCCGATACCAGTTATATTAAAAATAACAAATACAATTTTTAATTACTTCTTTCAGTAAATGTAACTAAGAATATTTTTTTAAAAAAAGAATTTTTTTTTATAATTTTTAAAAACATATTTAATGAAAAGTACTAGAAAAGTTAAACTAAGGTACTTTTATCAGAAACTGTTAAGAAAATTTTTTTGAAAAAAGAATTATTTTTAATGACTTTCTTAATAAATTTAAAAACGACTAGTAATGTTTGACTAAAATTACCCAAAACTAGTAATATTAAAATTAAAAATTACGAATTCCAATTACTTTTTTAAGAATATATTACTTAAAATATATTCTTCAAAGAAGGACTGTTTTTAATTATCTTTTTTATTAATTTAAAAACATATTTAATGATAAATACTAGTAATGTGTAACTAAAATTACCCGATACCAGTTATATTAAAAATAACAAATACAATTTTTAATTACTTCTTTCAGTAAATGTAACTAAGAATGTTTTTTTAAAAAAAGAATTTTTTTTTATAAATTTAAAAACATATTTAATGAAAAAACTAGTGATATTTGACTTGAATTACCAAGAACTAATTAAAATTAAAAATAACCGATACAAAAATAATCATTTTTTTTAATTATTTAAAAAGATATATGACAAAAAACACGAGAAATGCCTTTTTTATGAGCAATGAAGTAAAGAATATTGTTCAAATTTTAATTATCGATCGTACAATATTTATAATAGTATTTGTAATGACCATGCAATAAATTTAATTATGTAAATGTTTGAGGTTATGTTTACAACATAACAATTATTTAATATTACCTATTTTATTGTTTTCATTTAATTATATACATCATGTTAGGATTAACAAAATAATCTGACCTTTCCTTTTATAAAATAGAAGGGTTGGGCTGGTCATAAATTTTAAATCTTCAGGTTTAATGTCTTAAGAACGATCTTATGTAATTTATTCCTTAAAATCATGCAAATACTTTTCAATTAAAGTTGTAACTAAAGATCAGTTAATCAATAAACATCATTGGTGTAAATATTAGGATGTATTTTTAAAAACCTATGTTATTAAATAATATAAACTGTACACTGTACACTGGCTGCTGTCAAATGACAATAATGGCTAGACTCAACAACTAATATTATACTTTGAATACTAATAATTGACATTTTAAGCTTTATTTTCCCGCGCTGTCGAAAAACATATATTTTTGACGCCAAGTGTGATTGCATGTGCTAAAACCTATTTGTTTACAAAGGGAAGTATACAATTTAGTGAAAATGTCGATATTTGAACGTTATTAAATTCAATATTTTATATTGGAAGGAATTCAGATACGTTTCTACCATTGTCCCCAATTTTGGTTTATCAGGCTGCTACTCTAAGTAGTCGATGCATCGTGGAGGGTGAAGCTGTTCTTACAGCAAACTACATTATTGTTTGTGGTGTCAAAGAAAAAAGGATGATAAGTGGATAATCAGATCTTATTGTTTGCAGACCAGGGCTATTAAAAGTAATTCCAATGAAATCAATGGATGACATGACTTCAATGATATTTATAAGCAATTATTTACTATTTAAATAACCAACAAGAGAACTTGCCCAACTTCTTCCAATGAGTTTTTCATGTCTTTTCATTTCCCCTTCTATCTTCGGACTTTGGACTTTGTTATAATGCTGGACGCAGGTAAAATTTTTACTTGGTATAGAAGTGTTTTTTAGGTAAAGTTTTTGATAGCCCCCTGACAGATTAATAGGTAAATCTATTAACCACATAAAATATAGAAAACAAAATACTTACAATCACTAGGAGTTATTATTAAATCTTTCTTAAAAAAATGTTTAGAACAAACTCTAATGTTTTTGATAACTCTCTTTACTATTTTCAGTTTGATCTCCCACAGTTTCTTTTTATCAACCATAGTCATCATTCCCGATTCTCTAATATTCTCAACTCTTTTACCCTCATTTGATAAATAAAGAAAAGTCAAATTGGGGCTTTTTTACACACTAAGTTACATCCAGGTACACAACAATTTGCTCTGCTGGTCATTTTTACTATTAACAAATTATTAGTCACTAAATAATGGATTTGTGTACTTGGGTTCAAAGTTTACGAGAGATGGAAAGTATGACAGTGACATTGAGCAAGGGGTGTTGGCAGAAAAACAAATGAATGGAGCACTGCATAGCTTTATGAACAGCCAGAAAGTGTCAAATAAGGCACGTCTGGCTGTACATAGAGGTGTGTTGGTTCCTACACTTATGTATGGTAGTGAATGTTGGGTTGGGCAGAAGAAGCATGAAAATAGGATTAATGCTGCGGAGATGAGTAGTCTGAGAAGTATAGCCGAAGTTACTCGGTTGGATAAAGTAAAGAATAGTGAGATAAGAGAACGATGTGGTGTAAAAGAAGATGTGGTTACAAAGATAGATAAAGGAATGCTTAGATGGTCTGGATACGTAATAAGGATGGATGTAGGAAGAATGACGCAACAAATTTATAAGGCGAGTGTGAATAGGCAAGTCGGTAGAGGTAGACCTCGGCAAACATATCTTGATCAGATCAACATTGTTGGGAAGAAAGGCCAGGTCAAGAGTACCAACAACCGACGAGCATGCATGAGAGCACTGATGAAAGTAGAGGAAGCAAAAGATGTTTGTAAGAACCGTAGCAAGTACAAGAAAGTGGTCTTTGTCTACCCCTACGGGCGTGACTATATGTATGAATGTAGTCACTATTAAACTTTATAAAACTTTAATAAGCCAGCGGATCATATAAGCCAATTAAAATTTTTGTTAGTAATTGTGCCTGTACCTTTTATTTATGTATTATTTCCTAAAATATTTCTTAAACATACCCAATCAACAGAAGAATTTTAAGTACCTAGGTTTGTATTGAAAGTCCGTTAAAACAGGTGTTTTTGCACCTGTAGTCACAAAAAATTATCATTTTCAATTTTATAGTCTGTTAAACAAACATCTGCTTGCAGCATTAGAAATGATAATAAATAAAACAAAATATAAAAGGAAATTGATTCTTCTTTTAAGTAATCTTTAACACGTTGCCGCTTCCACTCTTAAGTAGTGGCTACTTTGATTTTTCAAACAGAACATCCTGTATATAATATCATTTTATGATTTTTCATCACTTTCCTAACAACTTCATGCACTATTTCCCTATATCATATATATCATTGCAACAACACAAAAAAATTTTTTTTACATATTATTTCTTTTATATCAGTTAGTCACTAGAAACAACGACTTTTAAAAAATCTTTTGAAACATTACATATATTTATTGAAATCCATTCAAACCACGATAAAGAAGATTTACATCTTGAAACGCTATCAGTTTAAATTCAAGAACATCTTTAGGAACTAATAAATAGTTTTAAAGACTACTTTCCGAGTATTCCTTCAAATAATATGTGGATAAAAGATCCTTTTTCTGTCGAAATTGAAAAGAAAGAAATGCTTAATCCTAGTGAACAAGAAGTTGATAATTTAATTGAAATTTCATGCGACACCGATCTCAAAAAAGGTGTTTGAAACTGTACCACTAATTAATTTTTGGTTGCGCTGTCAAAAGAAATATCCAAGCGTAAGCGAAAAAGCGGTACAATTTATAATGCCTTTTGTCACCACTTATACGTGTGAAGCTGCGTTTTAAAACTTGGTGTACTTAAAAAATAAGTTCCGAAACAGATTGAATGTCGAACCCAATTTGAGAATACATTACATACATAACATACATAAAGTCACGCCTTTTTCCCATAGGGGTAGGCAGAAACCACTTCCTTCCACTTCCGCTACGGTTCTTACACACATCTTTTGCTTTCTCTACTTTCATCAGTGCTCTCATACATGCTCGTCAATTGTTGGTACTATGACCTGGCATTTCTTTAAAACAATGTTGATATGATCGAGATATGTTCTCCGAGGTCGACCTCTACCGATTTGTCCATTCACACTCGCCTTATAAATTTGTTTCGTCAATCTTCCTTTATCCATCCTTTCTACGTGTCCAAACCATCTAAGCATTCCTTTATCTATCTTTGTGACCACATCTTCTTTTACACCACAGCGTTTTCTTATCTCACTATTCTTAACTTTATCCAACCGAGTCACTCCGGCTATACTTCTCAGACTACTCATCTCCGCAGCATTAATCCTATTTTCATGCTTCTTCTGCCAAACCCAACATTCACTACCATACATAAGTGTAGGAACCAACACACCTCTATGCACCGCCAGACGTGCCTTTTTTGACACTTTCTGGCTATTCATAAAGCTATGCAGTGCCCCATTCATTTGTTTTTCTGCCAACACCCTTCGCTCAATGTCACTGTCATACTTTTCATCTCTAGTAAATTTTAAATCCAAGTACACAAATTCATTAACTTGCTTTACTCTTTCTCCCTTAATCGAAACCCCACAGTTTGTCATGCTTTTTTCTCTTTCAAAAACCATTACTTTCGTTTTGCTCACATTAACATCATTAAAAAACATTGGACGAACGTAGCTGCCAAACTGAGAACACGAAAGAACATTATCCAAAATTTAAGCATCACTTTGAATACTTGTTGAATGTTTGTCCACCAGTGCTCTTTCTTTCCCCGAGGCATACAGTCTCTAAAAGTTCAAGAGTTCACTAATTCCTACTTATTTTTCCATGGTTTCCACGATGTTCTTTAAACATAACAGGATTCTTCTTTTCTTGGAAACCAAAATCCATTTTGTAAACGAGTTCTTTAAATGCAATTAAATTTTAAAAAACGACAAAATTAAATTATATTTTGTGTTTGTTTGACGAAACAAAGAATTATGACAATAATTACAAAGTGATGTAAAATAAAGTAAGCAATTGTTTAAATAAATTAACAATCAGCCTTCGGTCAAATATTTATTTGTATTAAAAATGTTGCAAAATATTTTTAATCAATTTAGCCGTTTCACAATTTTACGATTATTTTAAAATCATTTAATGACGGAAAATTGCCTAATCGTCAATTTACTAACCTTTACGTTTTTTATTAAGAATATTTTATGTAATACTACAAAATTGAATGTGTAAGATGTTCGACTGCCTGTAATTGCTATAAATATTTTCCACATCTTTAATCGAAACCAGTAGATGTATAAATTGATATAAAATAAGAAAATAATGCATGGTAATTTATTGTTTATAGTACTAATAAGCTGGTGCAATGAAAACGAGGCAGTTAAGTAATAATCTAATAGTATTAAAATCACCAACTAACAGTCGTGCATTATATTCATTTCTCTTTACTATGTGCCTCTGCAACAATTTCTTCTTTACTTCACCTTAACGTTGACCTTTTCTTTTAAACTCTCTTCGTCTTTTACTCGTTTAGTACACCACTCATCCTGTAGTTTTGCTTATTTGTGATCTGTCCAGTGTAAATTATAAACTATGACAATTTTCTTTGTATTTATTAGTTAACAGTACGTTTTATTTTTCGGGCTGGATAGCGGGTTTAGGACGAAAGAAAACAAACTTCTCGCTCTTCTTAAATCGCCGATGTTTCGATCGTTATTTTAGATCTTTCTTAAGGCTAAACATGTGGAAAAAAACTCTATAATAGGTACAATTAATTAACATCAACATCATCAGTAGACTTATTCTTATGTTTAACAGTTGACTATTTATGCATAAGATATTAATAAAAAGTAATTCCAAAGTCAGTTTAGTCACATCCCTTAGATTCAAATATACAAGAATAATTCTTGTTAACAAGTGAATAGTTTCAATAAATTAATTAGGTACATACCTTTTTAATTCGTGGAAGTCTTTAGTCAGTAATGTAAAATTTCTGATATTAATTCATCACAGAATCAGTGCAAACGTGTTTACAATTAACATTGATCAAATGAAATAATCACATAATAACAAAAATTACAACGAATAATTTCTACTACATTATTTCCCATACAGACAGCACAAACAAACTGAGGCAAAAAAATATGAGTGTATGTTAATTTTCTTTTAATGAATTATTTTTTTTTTTCCTAAATGTCCACATACTATCTACGCCAACGGCTGTTTATCTTTATTGATTTTTAAATATAAAAAATAAATTATTATTTTGAGCATTAAGGCCCTGAACATCGGTTCTGCAATTTATATTATCATTCAAGGAAATGAAAATCATCTCGCTTAAACCCCTTTTCTTGATATTCGGCTCACGATCCAAAACTTTTATCGACGAAAAATTATGGCCAGAAGTGAAATGATGATTGCTTGATGCCGTTTTTTCCGACTTATGTCTATTAATTTCTCGACAGTCATATTGGTGTTAATTCATCCTTTTTCAAGGTATTGTTTTGTTTGTCCAATGTTACATTTGTCACAATTAACGCAAGTTACAATTCATTTTGATTCTAACTTCTGCCAACATCCATACATACATACTCACAAGATCTCAAAGTGCCTATGTCAAAGATGTAATCACAGAGAAAAGTAGAAAACACCACACCAGACTTAAAAATCATATCACCACACTTCTATTTCCACTACTAGAATCACAAAAGACTCAAAATAAATTGGTCTGACGAATGGTTAAAGGGTGCTTGTCACGTCAAGACAGGACTTAACAGTAATTAGTTCACTTATTAGCTCATAGAATATGTATTTCTGATTGCTAATAAATAATGAGAAAAAAAGAAATGTATGTACATTGACTTTAAAATAGTAAAACTACCTACCTAAAATTATTTTATAATAAATTTAAGACAAGCAAAACTGTACTAAATAATAATACGCCGAAGGGTGGTTCGTTCTTAATCCAGCCAACGGCGCTCAGTTAATGTCCATTGTGTCTCTCCCGGATAGCAATTAGCGATTCTATCTTTCTCCAAAAAAGAAGCAGGTCACCGAACCTTGATCACCTTAGTTGCTCGGGCTTAAGTTCGGCGTACGCCGAGCATTGGCCATGGACATGGAGTCTGGTTTCTTTCTCCACATACAGTCCACAATTAGGGCTGTCGACCAGTGATATCTAAGGATACCATGACCGATCAGTATGTGAACTGCTATTCTGCCATACTTCCTACTCTTGAGGAGACTCCCCTATGAGGGCCTTTGCCTGCCTTCACTAGTCTCTGATTTTTGTTGTTTCGTACATTAAGTACTGATTCCCGAGCCAGCCTCGGATTTTTGCTCTGCCTAGACAGAAGGGAATCCCTTAGGTTTTTACAAAACTTACTTTATCTATACATACAAAATGCTTTGTCCTGAATGCCCGACTGACGCATCAGCGCACAGCCTAAACCGCTGATCGTAGAGACCTGAAACTTGGAGGGTGTGTTCTTTGTATGACGTAGGCATCCGATAAAAAAAGGGATTTTCAAAATTCTGCCCCTAAGGGGGGAAAGTTTGTATGGCACAACGTGATTCCTTGGTCTAATCTACTTCAAATTTTTCATAAACATCAACAAAATTGATGGAAGACAAGTTTCGTATTTTATTAAAACTCATCGCCTAACGGGTTCTATTAGAACCATTTTCGACTTCTACGCGGACGAAGTAGCGGGCAAAATCTAGTACCAAAATAAAAATTTTAAATTTTTTATTTATTGGAGTGTACTTATATAAATAAGAATTCTTTACATTCCATTTAGGTAAAAAAGGTTTAAAATTTTAAAGTGAATCAACATTTGTTGTGGACCGTTAAAAAGTATTAGTTTTCTTCGTTAGCCAAAGCCGGTGGATCACAACAGCTGATAGACCCGAAACCAACCAGCAGCATTGCTTACGGTACTGCCAGAAGCTGCTTACGAAACGACCACCGCAAAAACTAGACAGAGCACCGATATTTAAAACCTTTAATCTAGGGACCATCTAGCACAAAAATTCCATTGCCGCACCCAATCATTATAGATTTTTCAAAAAGTCTGCATTGTAGGTTTTGGAAAAAGAAGGATGATGCTCCTTACTACTGAATATGCTACTACGAAGAACTCTTAGTTCACAAACAAAGGCACTTTGGGTAACTGAAACCGGAACCCAAAATGCTTAACAACACCCCCATTTTTGACAGACAACATCTTGGAATTTTGTGAATGTAAAGAACTACCACCTTGTGTGCACATTTGTAAACAGGGAAACAATGAGCAGTACAGAAGACAACTGACGCTGATACCAACCCCGTAAGAAAAAAATCTGTTTTCTTTACAGGTTGCCACGTCTTTTTTTTGGTTCTCTAAAGAGTACTCTGCTAGTGGTCTCTCTACTGGCAAATTATGCCCGAGCTCAGCCGTAGAGGGTAGAAGAAAAAAATCTAAAAGTGAGCCGCGCCACCGACTTAAGACGGTACAAGCCGGAAACCCCTAGGTCTTGTAGGCAACAGCAGAGCCACGCGATAAACAACAAACAATTATGGTGAACTAGATAAATAAAACTATATTTACAATTACTGCAATATATTAATTAAGTAAAAATGATGTTCTGATTTTTTTTTTTTTTTAAATAAATTCTGTATTTTCGTAAAGTGGTTTAAACGAATTTAATACACTTTTCTAAAAATGATATTTAAATTAATTATAACAATCTTCCAGACAGTAATAAAAACCTAATGAGGTACAAAAGAGAATTAAAATAAAAAAAACAAAAAAAAAAACAACAAAAAGAAAATGTTCACAATATTTAAAATTTCGAAAATAATTGGTTTTATATAGAATTGCTGATAGCAAAAGATTAACACAAAAAAAAAGGAATACAAAATAAATGGACTTGCAACAAGAATAATATTTTAAAACCCTCACAATAACCACATAAATTATATTCAGTAATATATAAATTCAGATTCAACTTGGAGCCGGTACAAATTTAACGAAAAATAATTTGGTTACTTTTAAACTATTGAAAACTTCATTGAGACGTCACTGGGAGCAGGTAAAAATTTAATGAAAATAACTTGTTACTTTTAAACTATTGAAAACACTTAGATCAAGCACATAATAACTGATAAGTTGATAAAATTAAATTCAATACCATGTAACCAATTGAAAACTTCACTGAGACGTCACGGTTACATCGATGATCCAAGAACCGAAACACCAAGTAGCATTATCATAATAATTTCTGCTAAAAACACCAGGCAAGTCTTTATAACACTGAGATATATCGTCGATGTGGATGGAACGGCACGTGGTACTTCACGATGGCTTCACTTCATCAAATCCCACACGTGGTGATCTTAACTTGACCCCAATAACCAAAATATCTACCACATAGGCACGACAGAATGGTCAAGTCAAGAATTAAATGGTTTATCTTCCTAATCCAATTAAGATGGCCCAAATACAGCCAAATATGAAAGAAAAACCGTAGAAGTTCTGCTCACGTGTTAATATCAAATCGTTCCAAAAACTCTCAACCGACTTCCACCACTGACACCAAACGAATGATCACCACTCCTCGCTTCCAGACCGGATATCAGAAAATGACCCGGGACACGCGTCAGCCAACCTTTGCAAATCTAAGTTCCTAGTTCATAATCGCGTTCGTCCGTGTTAATTGCCAGCCCATTCACACAGAAAAGCAAACCAACAATAATATATCTGACAACACACGACAATCGAGGCCAATAATCAAGGCGAAGTCTAATAACAGAGACACCCACTTAATTTCCATCGATTAGCAAAAATATCACAGCTATTAATAATCGAATTCTATTACTACTAGATAGGCAACACTATATACGACGAACCAATACGGTATGCAAAACTAATTACGAACGCCAGACTATCAGTGACGTACTTAATAATGAAACGGTAGATGGGAAAAAAAATAGGCACGTGACAAGGTTTTATATAAACCAAATGTTTTTTATTTTATTTTTTTATGTACACTACAACAGAAGTAGCTTGGCGGGCGACTAGCCTCTAAAATAACAAATATTCGGCTGAATATACTTCACATTCGTAAACTTCTTTCTCCGATTTTACTCGAGACTCACGATAACTGAAAATTTCGTCGTCTCCGATCGGATCGTTATTCGAATGTTTTCGTTGTGCGCAGATTTTGTGATCTCTCGCCCGCCAAGCTACTTCTGTTGCACTGTAATACAAGAAAGTTTCATTTTTGCATTCAAAAATAATTACCAATAATTTATGAATCAAAAGTTTCTACCTACTATACGTTGGATATTTACGAATTTAATCAATATTTTATGTGCACATATTAATCAGTTATTGCCTATTGTTTTTTTCACTTAGTTTCCTTTTGGTATTTATAGCCACATCCGGCATTTTGTGTTTACAAAACCAATGCTGTGATTCACACGTACGCCGTGATATGTATGATGAATTCACATTAAACCCAACACTATAATTCCCTCTTGCATTCTATCTCTTCTTTTACCAAGAAATCATTATCAAGATAGAAAACAAAACAGAAAACATCATAACTTCTCGGTTTCTAAAAACATCCTTTATAGCAACAAGGCACTGACATTATCACTCAACTTGAGGAAAGACTAAGACATGAAACAGTTCGCGAAACAAATGAAAAGACGTGCAAGAATTTTTTAATGGCCCTCGACTAGCAAATTGCACTCCATTTGAGTTTAAAACAGTCTACAAAAGATTTATTACTCCTGCATTAACTTTTAGGAATTTTTCTGTTATACATTTTAAATACCTATCAATTGTTAACAAAATACATAGTTCTAATAAAATTTCAAACAAAATTTTTATTGGTCTTATTTTTAGTGATAATTCTGGTTGCATTACAAAGATGCGTCATAATAAATAAAATATATTAATGTGTTGCCCCAAAACAGCTTTTACGAGTACTAAGTACTAATCATTTTAAATTTTTACTTTGATAAATACTTTTAGCTTTAATTCATGCAATAAATATAAATAAATAAAATTCTTAAATGCATGTCAAAAAATTCGCAATAACTACCTTTTAAAGCCCACCAAATTTTATTTGCATAACTAGAACGGTTTCAGAGCAATAAATAAATCGTCAATTTTTGAGAAAAACTTTAACACCCCGTATCTCTGAAACAAAGTATTTGCGAACATACGTTTATATAGCCAACTGTCATTTTTTCATGCAGAATCATCCCCTGAAGTTTGTCGCACTTATTTACTTACACTCTATTTATGGGGAAAATAATAAAAAACAATTCTATTGATCATTGTACTCGATTTTGGATAATATTTTTAATTTTATTTACCATGTTATCTATATTATTAATATTATTATATCACTTTCATCTCACCACACACAAGGGATATTTTTGTTAATTTTTGCATACTGAAATATTTAAGAACAGCCAGAGGTAAAAATACTACCTCGCAACTGAAAAAAATCAGAAACCAAGATGGTAGTATGGAAAAAGAAGAGAAATGCGTTTTAAAGAGATGGAAGGAATACTTCGAAAGTTTATTTGAGAAAGAGGATACACAAGTACAGGCCCCATTGGAAGACATGAGTGAAAGTTGTAATTAAAGTAAAATTAGTACGACAGAAATTGTGGAAGTGTTGAACAGTATAAAATTGGGTAAAGCTGCTGGGTACGACAGGATAACAGTTGAAATGCTGAAGGCAATACAAAGCGTGGTAACTAGTCCGATGTACCGCCTTTTGAACCTTTGTTGGAGGAGTGGTAGCGTACCAGACGACTGGTGCAAGGCTGTTATCGTGCCGCTTTACAAGGCAATAGGTTCGCAGCAGGACTGTAAGAACTACCGAGGTATTAGTTTACTCAGCACAGTCGGCAAACTGTATGCAAAGATATTGATTAAAAGAGTGACGAATGAAACTGAGAAGATGATATGGGATGTGCAAGCAGGATTATCAAGTCATATTAGCGTCATCTGAAGAGGAGTTGCGGGCGATGGTTAATGTTATGCATGAAAATGAGTAAATGAGTTTGTATACCTGGGTTCAAAGTTTACGAGAGATGAAAAGTATGACAGTGACATTGAGCGAAGGGTGTTGGCAGGAAAACAAATGAATGGGGCACTGCATAGCTTTATGAATAACCCAGAAAGTGTCAAAAAAGGCACTTATGTGTGGTAGTGAATGTTGGGTTTGGCAAAAGAAGCATGAAAATAGGATAAATGCTGAGGAGATGAGTAGTCTGAGAAGTATAGCCGGAGTGACTCGGTTGGATAAAGTAAAGAATAGTGAGATAAGAGAACGATGTGGTGTAAAAGAAGATGTGGTTACAAAGATAGATAAAGAAATGCTTATATAGTTTGGACACGTAGAAAGGATGGATGAAGAAAGATTGATGAAACAAATTTATAAGGCGAGTGTGAATGGACAAGTCGGTAGAGGTCGACCTCAACGAACATATCTCGATCAGATCAACATTTTTTGAAGAAAGGCCAGGTCAAGAGTACCAACAACCGACTAGCATGTATGAGAGCACTAATGAAAGTAGAGGAAGCAAAAAATGTTTTTAAGAACCGTAGCAAGTGGAAGAAAGTGGTTTCTGCCTACCCCTACGAAAAAAAGGCGTGACTATATGTATGTATGTATGAAATATTTGCATACTTATTCTGTATTTATTTTATTTTAAATAAACGGTATTATTATTATAAAACACAGCATAAATATTATAGCAGCAAAGGTGTTGGTAAACACGCTGAAACAAAAGAACTTTTAATGATGCAGCTGATTAAGTTTTGTTTTTTTACATCCAAAGCCACCTCTTTAATGTTTTTAAATGGAACACTCTGTTCGTTAGTATTCTCCAAATTAGCACTCAAGAAATGTGTGCATGTGAAAATAACTCCAAACGTTTTTGACAAAATATGTGCGTTTATAACAGATTCAACGGTTTCCCGTTCAGGTATACATCCTGTATAAAAATATATCAAAAGATCGCTTTTATGAAGGGTAATCGTTATACAAAAAGACCGGGAAGTTTTTAGCCGTTACGCAGAACAAGTGTTTTTATATAATCTTACCACCTGACATGGTAAGTGGTATCACCCAAGCCAACTGTTATATCCGGTTCAGCAGAACGACTGACTTTATGGGAAAATTGCACCCCAGTTGTTAACAACAGCTATCAGTTAATTTAACTTTGAATACCAGTAATTTTATGGCCTTTTTTAATTGCTTAAAAAATGCTTTCATGAATATTTGCAAAAATACACGACTGTTTACTTCCTCTAATGGATTAATAAAACTTATTATTAAAATGGTGAATTCTTGTTTAAATACTATTTTTACGGTTATAAACTTATAACAACCATTGGTATATTTATTATTTATAATAACAAAGAGCGAAAACTATTAGGCCAGTAAAAATGGAATTTAACCTCGCACTAAAAATCCGATCAAATTTAGGATCACTTACTGATCATCTTCTTCTTCTTTTAGGTTCCATTACCGTTTAACGATCGTTGGCAATCATTTTGGTGGTTTTGGTGAGACCAAACCACTGTCTGAGATTTTTAAACCAGGAAGTTCTTCGTCTGCCGGGGCGTCTCTTACTATTAATCTTACTCCGTATTATAAGATGTAGAATGTCATACTTTTCTGGGTGTCTCATGATATGTCCGAAATATTTAAGTTTTCGTTGTTTTACAATATTGACACTTCTGTATCTTTATGCATTATTTTAAGCACCGTCCCGTTTGTGATCTTTTCCACCCAATCTTTGTATTTGATGTGATCTGTTTTAGTTGTTCATAGAACTTTTCTATAAGTTCTTCTTGTGCGTCTTTTGTAGGGGCATATACTTGAATTATATCCATATTTATTGTTTTGGTTTCAACTTGAATCATAATTATTCTATCTGATAGATAGACTACATTCTTAATAGCTTTAGCAGCCACAGGTGCGACGATAATCGCAACACCATTTCGGTGTTGGTTGCTGTCTTCGCCGCTGTAATATACGATGTAATCGAGAATATGGCAATTTCCAGACCCTGGCCACCTCATTCACTGATCCCCAGCATGCCAATATTTACTCGTTAGTCGGTAGTCCAACATTAAACGTCTTATAACTTAAAAAGTATGAACATTAGAAAAAAAAGTTTTATACAAAAGTTGTAGAAAAAAACCTTATCTTTAAAAATAAATGCATACATTTTATTGATTAAAACAATATTTTAAGAGTTATTGGCCGAAACAGAAAAACCTGTTCATTAAATGGGCCATAAAACGTTTTACAAAAAAGTTTATAAAAAATAAAAGATGCGAAATTTTATTCTTTGCAATAATGGTCTTTATAACTTTTGCCCTAAAGTGCATAGTTTCCAAGATCTGGGCCAAAAACTTTTCTTTAAGATTGCGATCGAAGCTCCACCTGGATCTGTCAGCATTTTGTGATTTTATGCTCAGTAAGTGACCCTAATCCTCATAAAAAAAATAGATCTGAAATTTAGTGCGAGGTTGACAAAAAAAATGGCCTATACTGTCTTTTTTGATATTTTTTGTCCTACAAACTATTTTTAATTTGTACCTTGCAAGGCTGTATATCATATTAAGAAAGGAACTTGAAATGTTAAGACGTTTTTCGTACAAAAACTTGTTGATGATCCATTCTGTATATACTTCAACAAGTAGTAAAAAAAAAATATGACTTTCTTTTTTTGTTAGTTATTAATCAACGATGCATTACAATAGAAAGTATTATACGTTCAAATTATTTATCGCCTGCTTTAGTTCCAGAAACAAATCTTAAATTTTCAACGTATTTGTCAAACAATCTCGCTTAATTTATGAATACAAGTTGTATTTATTGGTTTGCGGTTGATTACTATCGGGATTTATGTCAATACCTCAATAAATCGAGAGTGCCACGATATATTGATAGTAAATTGTTCAAATATAATCTTTGAAAGATTAAATTAACAGTTAAAGATTTTATTTTCTGTACCTGTATTTTTACAGTACATATTGTTATAATTAGCAGGGGTATAGATATTATTTATAATTAATAATTTAAATACAAATTTATTTTAAATAATTTTAGTTTTTTTTTAATTTTAAGAATGAATATTTTATAATCCACAATATTCTAAAAAATTTAATTGCAATGAAAATGGTTGATGTTTAACTTTTAATCATTTTGTCAATATTTTATTTAAAAAAAATAATTTCCATACAGGGAGTTTCAAAAAAAGGTAATCCAGTCTCTAGGATAGGTAGAAAACTAAAGAATAATTGGGGTTTGTTTAGTAAAAAATTTTCGTAACACCATCCGTATTCAAGATAAAGGGCGTTGAAGAAAAAAAATTTGGTTATTACTTCATAACTTTCAAATCAAAATATTCCGTTAACGTTACACAGTATCGAGTTTTACCTAAAGTACCTTTTTGGTGTAAAATTAAATGTTGTTTAAGTTTACTTCAAATTTTGATTAATAAATCCAACCTTAAATAAGTTATGTTTAATACTACTTGGTACAAACCGTGTAACTAGCGCCCTCTATGAGAGTCAGATATAAAAAAAAATTCATGGGATGTATTAGCTTTTAAAACATTTTATTACAATGTTCATTACCATGTTTCCAGTAGTTTCGGCAAAATCGTAATAAATATGTATACATTTTTTTTCTTCGACGCCTTTTATCTTGAATACGAATGGCGTTGCGAAAATTTGATACCAAGCAAACCCCAATTATTTTTAAGTTTTCTACCTATCTTACAGACGGGATCACCTTTTTTTGAAACACCCTGTATAGGTACTTAATTATAATACAAAAACCGTTGTTTATTTTCAACGCTTCCTAGTACCTATCTACTTTTACGTTTCAAAGTTTCTAAAATAAGTAACAATCTTCATTATTAATATTTTTTAATATAACAAACAATTCGATTCATGAAACTATTCAATTTATTGTTAACGATTAAATGCGAAAACTTAACTTTCAAAACATTTTTAGGAACATAAAAAGCAAGATTTCAAACAGTCTTAATCTTTAAGAACAAATACGATTACATACATACATATAGTCACGCCTTTTTCCCGATCAACTTCTTTCCACTTGCTATGGTTTTTATACACGTCTTTTGCTTCTTCCACTTTCATTAGCGTTTTTACACATGCTCGTCGATTGTTGGTACTTTTGACCTGGCTTTTCTTTAAGACGATTTTGATCTAAACGATATACGATTGCCTTGATCGATCTCTACTGACTTTACACTTTACACTCGCTTTATAAATATGTTTCGTCAATCTTGTTTCATTCTCTCTACGTGTCCGGACCATTTAAGCATTTCTTAACCTATTTTTGTTACTTTATCTTCTTTCACACCACAGCGTTCCCTTATCTCACTGATACCCAATTTATCCATGAGTCACTCCTGTGAAGTATCTGATGAATCATGTTAGCTTAGGGAGTTGTTATTGATAGAACTGTCAGATGATTTGTCAAACAAGTACCAATGTACAAAGTTTAATAATGGTTCATATCTCGAGAATAATCCTTTACATGGTGTCAGAAGTGAACTGATTCGTAATAATCGTTGATTTAAGAGATAAAGTTATCAATATGGAATCAATTTTTCGCCCACCGAAACATCTCACGTTTGAAGGAAATTTGGCTGAAAACTGGATCTTATGGAAGCAGCAGTTCAATTTGTTCATGAAAGCTTCAGGCAAAAATGAAGCTAATATAAAAGAAGACGTTAAAGTAGCAATTTTTCTCAGTGCCATTGGTGAAGAGGGTCTGAAAGTCTTCAATTCACTGAAGCTAAATAGCGAAACAATCAAATTGGTGGATTTGTTCAAGGAATTCGAGAACTATTGCAAACCAAGAGCAAATGGTGTATTGAAAGTACATAAATCCCACTTTCCTCGGCTAACTTTATATGCCAGAATCCTTCTTTCATGTCAAAAACAGAAAAAAATGCCATACCTGTCAATTGTGCAATTATATCTTCTGGTTTAGGGATGAGATATAATTCCCTTTTTATAGCACTATTCAAGTCTTTGGGGTCAAGACATAAGCGCAACTCACCATTGATTTTTTCTCTTATTACTAGGTTGTGCACCCAATTGGTTGGTTTGTCGACTCTAGAAATCCTCAAATATCTGAAGGAAGGGTATCTAGAACGATTAGAAAACCTAAAAAATTTGATGATTATGTTTTGAGCTAGATTGAGATTCAGTAATATTTTTGAATTGATAATGAATGATTCGAATAATCTGCTTTTATTTTGTTCTGATTTATATTTGCATTCTTTTATTGTTTTCTGTTCAACCTTTTCATTTGTGTAAGGATGTGAAGTATCTGATGAATCATGTTAGCTTAGGGAGTTTTTATTGATAGAACTGTCAGATGATTTGTCAAACAAGTACCAATGTACAAAGTTTAATAAAGGTTCATATCTCGAGAATAATCCTTTACAACTCCATTTATACTTCTCAGACTACTTATCTCAGAAGCATTACTTTTATTGCTATGCTTCTTTTACTATTAACAACAATCAATACCATATATAAGTGTAGGGGCCAGCAGTCCTCTATGTACACCCAGTCGTGCCTTTTTTAACACCTTTTGGCTGCTCATAAATATATGCAGTGCCTCTTTCATTTGTTTTTCTGCCAACACCCTTTTCTCAATGTCACAGTTATACTTTCCGTTTTTCGTAAACTTTGAACCCAAGAATACAAACTCATTTACTTGTTCCACTATTTCTCCTTCAATCAACACCTTGCAGTTTGTCACGTTTTACTTTCCCACTCCGTTCTTTTTTATATTCTCGGTTTCCTCTTTGTGCGATGCTTCGTAGCGGTCTGCGTCCCCACTACTCTACCGTCGTATGCGGGCCGGTACACGGACAATCGGAGGATTAATTGTGTATTTTTATTTATGTGAATATTTTAATCTTACTAATAAATTAATTTTGCAAGTATGCCGAAAATTGATGCTGAAAGGAGTCGTAAATATCGGCGAAAAAAAATGAAAATAATTTTTAAGCTTGGTAAAAAATAATAAAGATAACATTTATCCTAATATTACTGATACTCTATATCCATCTCAATCTCTCGTAGGCTACTTTTCAGAAGTTTCACTTCTGCCGTATGTGAATTGCACACACACACTTTTTTTTTATTGTTTTATACCTACCCATTCTATGTATTAATTATGACCTTAATATTTGTACATTTGTATTTCACTTACTAACAGAATAAAAAAATCAGGATTAACCTGCTTCTAAAATTCGACTTTAAATTTTCAGGATAGCTAGGGCAATAAAAAAATACTTAGAAATTTTTAGGATGAAATACGCAAAAAATATAAATCTGTTGAAAAACACCTTTAAATTTGCCTATCCTCACAAATTTCCTTTGTACCTACCTAAAACATCTGTTTTGCATTTTTTATTAAAACCAACACAACCTAAAGATAACGATTATGACCTACATTTTGTTAGATTGATGGGATTAATACTTTTCACAGATTTCCTACACAGAAGTCTAACTTTTGAAGCAGTCAAATCTAAAATCATGTGTTTCGTATTGTCTTGAAAAATGGCAAAGTAATAAAAAAAAGCATTTATGCAACTCACTTTACACTCGGATGAATTTCAAACTTCAAACTTTCAAAGCACACTCTGAATCAAATGCGAGTCGTAAGAAATAATTCTTTATTTTTATTTTGTAACAATCATCTAGGCACAATTTTTTATCATTATCATTCACTTTTCAAAAATTTATACAAAAAATATAAAATTTGCCTATCTCGCATAATTGACACAAGATCGTCACGGACATTCGTAGGTAATCGGTACCCTTCGAAAAACTTAGTTCAATACTTAGTTGATAGTTGAAAGATGTGTTACGCGCCAAATCTGCCAGACTGCTTGATTTTTTCTGAGGAAATTTGATTGGATAGCGATGTCTTCCGATCGTAAGACTTTTTATACGGTATCGGAAATAGTAATTATTAGAAACTGGTAATGTTGTGTGGACAATTTCGTGGTGATCGTTTAATTATAGTGGATAAATTAATACGGATTATTACTTTTTACATGTATGATTTAAAAGTAAGTGCTGTGTATTTATAGGTGAATTTGAAAACGTTTCAGTAGACTCTTGTGTGATTGTATTGTTTTGTTACGTCGAAGAAAAAAAGGTATGTTTCCACCATTTTTGTTACGTATATTTTAATCTCACACGGTATCTAGTAACAACTTTAGTTATTTGATAAACTAAAAAATACGTATTTTTTCTTATGGATACCAACGTTGCCGAGTTTTTACATAAAGCAATTAAAACAAAAAAATATTAACCGATCGGTTGAATTGTTTGAAACATCAGATATGTAACGAAAATCTCGATAAAATACATGGCATCGTCGGAATCAATTTAAGATTTTTTCTTTTTGCGGGGTGGCCTACGGCGCTAATAAAATACAGTACACAATCCGAACTATAGACTGCGTCTTATTTGTTGTAATCAACCTGTTTGTTGTAATCAACCTGTTGCAGGTTGATTACAACAGGTTGATTACAAAGAAAAAAAAGCAGCCAAGTTTTAAAAAAATATATTAAGCCTTTAAACCTGGTTGTTATAATTCTATATATTAAAATATAATTTTTCAAGGATAAAAGTTATTAGAAAAATTAAAAAAAAATTATCGTTCCTTTAACATGGGTTCTTATGAGAAATCGTGAGTTTTTGATATTAAACTTAACAAAAACATTGTAAAAAATTCGATGAAAAAAATATAAATATGTGTAGGAAATTTTATAACGAAGAGTTTGGTGATTAAAAAGTATTATCGACTGTCTAGATTTAAAATATTTTATTTTTAACGATGAAAACATTTGATTTACGGCGTAAGTGAACGTGAGCGTTAAAGAAGAATGCAACGGCGCATTCGTGCAGACGACTAAGTCTCAAGTCACCCAATGTTAATACTGTTATTATTACAATATTAAATAAGAAAAAATTGACACTGCTGCCACATTTGTTTAAATAATGTAATGTTAGATATAATATGAAAAGTATAAAAGTTGCAAATTTTTGAATCTTTATTTTTATTAGGGACAAGAGTTTTTTCTGTACTTTAAATAAATAAAATAAGCCATAATAATGTTTTTTCAATTTTTAATTATAATTTTTCAATACTTTTGCTATCATACAAAGATGATAAATGTTGTAAAACTTTCTATAATAGTATTTTTCTTAATTAATGTTGCCTTACATCATTTTTTAATAATATAGTTTTTTAAACGTTTGAGGTTATGTTATCAGCTGTCAGCTGCTGCTAATAAAAGTAACTATTTGCGCTGTTGCCACGTTTTTTACAACTAAAAAAAAATCAGTATATTTTTTATTAGAAGTTCGCAGCCCTGATTATTTGACATGTTTAGCATAGGACCCCCTCTCGTCCCGCTTCATCTACCTGCTCTGACCATATTATACATTTTTTACTTTTATTTTAAAAATTGTAAACATTTTAATTTTTTTTTCAGGTAAGTGAATGAAAACATTTTCAACAGATGGTAAATATTTTTTAATTTTATACTGCCTTGTAAAGACGTGAACAATTTTTAGTAGTATTAATTAATACTGGTTAATAATACGTCCAGTTCTAATTAGGGACACGTCAGATTTCATATTTTCTAAACTTTGACAATGGGATTTATTTAACCAAGTTCTAAATTGGAAAGACAAACTTTGACAATTTAATTTTTGAAGTGAAACTTCCTTACGCGCACCGCTCGAAAAAGAAATACAGAGAGTGAATCGTCAAAAACGTGACGTCATCACTTTGGAATCTTACGAGAATGCGTGCTGTTTTTCCTTCGCTCCCACTTCGTTCTTTTTCCTCTTCTGATTCACCTCCTCCACACTACTTTATTTACAATACTACGTACGCAATCTCTTCGTTCTTTTTTTATAATTTATTGTCATTTATAATCAATTACAAATAGTTATAATTTTGATAAATTTTGTTTCAATGTAAAGAGAGTAAAGTTTCACTTCTGTCCTGGGTCTCCCGACCTAGTCCATTTTTTCTTTGATTTTAAGGGCATCCGGTATAATATTAACTAGTACCTGCAGCTACTCATCAGATGATGCTAATATGTCCTGATCATCGGCGCAAAGGAGGCATTTGACGATCAATCATTCATTCATCAATTTAAACGCACTGTATTTTAAATCTCTTAAACAACCGTCTATGAATAACCCAAGCAACCATGGCGAAGCCACTTATCGCTGTCTAACTCATTTTTCGATGTTAAGCTAGTCTGTGTAAGCTCCGTTTATCTCTTCACAAACACTGAAATCCTTGTAAATTGATTTCATCGCTCGTATCAAACTACCTCCCATCCCATAAATAGAAAATATCAACAACAATTTATTTATCACCACTCTGTCATAGGCTTTTGCAAAGTCTACGAATGCGCAGTAGACCTTTTGACTTTTAGCTAAGGATTTTTCGACTTCGTTAGGAAAAGACCAATTAGGGTGATTTTTTTTAAATTTTTTATACTTTTTAAAATCAGAAACAATTTTTTGAACGCACAAACATATTTACATTGTTGAAACATTAATAAGTGCAAATTACCCAAACTATTCGGTTTTTTAACAAGTTATTGATATTTGGAAAAGTGAGAAATATTCGAACTATATTTTTCGTTATATTTGGATACTATTAATTACCCAAATGAATGTATGCCAAAAAATGTTATAAACAATAAGCTATGTTGGCACTTTTATGTAATATTGATATTTAATTATTATGTACAGCAAAATTGGAAAATATATTATTTAACATGGAAAATTTTCTATATTAAAATTTACATTCAAGAAAATAATAAAATTTCGTATTCATTTTTGTCTTGAGCATTCTTTTTATAGACCGTCGGATTTCAATAAAAGTTCAGCCACGATTTTATTTCTTATGCCTTTGAGGGTCGCATATGGTACGACGATTTTTTTCCTTATGCCATTTTATAAATCGATAGAGGAGTATTAATTCTATGGTGTCCTAAGGGTGTTAATTATGACCTAAACAAGTAATGTTAATAGATCACAATACATACATATATACATAAAGTCACGCCTTTTTCCCATAGTGGTAGGCAGAGATCACTTATTTCAACTTGCTACGGTTCTTACAGATCTTTAGCTTCCTCTACTTTCATCAGTGCTCTCATACATGCTCGTCGGTTGTTGGTACTCTTGATCCGGCCTTTCTTCAAAACAATGTTGATCTGATCGTGATATGTTCTCCGAGGTCGACCTCTACCGACTCGTCCATTCACACTGGCCTTATAAATTTGTTTCGTCAATCTCCCTTCATCCATCCTTTCTACGTGTCCAAACCATCCAAGCATTTCTTTATCTATCTTTGTAACCACATCTTCTTTTACACCACAGCGTTCTCTTATCACTATTCTTTACTTTATCCAACCGAGTCACTTCGGCTATACTTCTCAGACTACTCATCTTCGCAGTATTAATCCTTTTTTCATACTTCTTCTGCCAAACTCAACATACATAAGTGTAGGAACCAACACACCTCTATGCACCGCCAGACGTGCCTTTTTTTGCACTTTTTGGCTATTCATAAAGCTATGCAGTGCCCCATTAATTTGTTTTTCTGCCAACACCCTTCGCTCAATGTCACTGTCATACTTTTCATCTCTAGTAAACTTTGAACCCAAGTACACAAATTCATTTACTTGTTCCACTCTTTTTCCTTCAATCGAAACTTCACAGTTTGTCATGCTGTCTTCTCTTTTAAATACCATTACTTTCGTTTTGCTCACATTTATTATTATCACTTTGATTTTCAGGGCATCATGCATAACATTAACAATCGCCTGCAACTCCTTTTCAGATGACGCTAATATGACTTGATCATCGGCGTAAAGAAGGCATTTGACGATCAAATCATTCATTTTTAATCCATTTGCACTCTCTTTCAGATCTATTAAACAATTGTCTGTGAATAAGTTAAACAGCTTATCAAAATAAACACCGTAAAGGCACCAGTAGCCTTCATACCTAAATTTTTATAAATAGAATCAATATTCCTTTATCGGTTTAAAAAAGGCATAAGGGAAAATCTCGTCGCAGTACACACATTTTTTTGTAATAAGGAATATTCGATTTTCAGAAGAACGCAACCTGGCTCAACTTTAAATTTCCCTTTTTTTCGCTTATCTCATACGACATTTTCAGTACACAAAAAGGCATAAGGGATAAAATCGTTGTCGAAATTCGTATTGAAATCCGTCGGTCTATTACTTCTCTTTGGGTGGTGGTTGATTTTTGCAGCTACTTCCACTGTAAACAATGCTGAAGAGAGGGAATAGACAGGGAGATCAGGTTGAGGGAGCTGGGGGACGACCGATCAGCGTAAGACATAGAGGAACGTTATAAACTGAGATTTACATATATTTGTAAACACTATTGTTAAATATAAAAATAATTAGTAATTCGAAATTGTATTACATTAAAATCATCAGATCATCACAAAAATCTAACTTCCGTGACAATGTTTTTTTTTTCGTGATAATAATCAAGACCCAAATCAACAGATGCCGAATACGGCTCTTTTATCACCAATTATCAGTAAAAGATCATGTTATACTCGTTAAAATTATATTTCAAGTAATACTCCATTCGTATTTCATTCGTAATTGACATGTCATAATATCGTTACGTTTAACATAGGAGTTGAGTTACCAATAAACAAAACGAGTGAATGAACATAAAATTGTTTGTAGATAATAATTAGCATAGGAATTGTGTCACAATTTTATTATTTATTTTTATTACCTCGAATAATAGATCGGTAGAAAGTTATTTGTTATTATATATCTTTAATAAAAATTATGATATATAATACAGTTTGTATTTTATCTTGTAATTAATCAATCAGTTTTATTGTTCTTTATTGTAATAATGCTAAAAAAGTGTGTAGGGAAACACGAATTTTATAACAAGTTAGTTTTTTTAACAAATAAATTAAAGTATAATGAATAGGTTAGGCTAGGTTGCAAATATACGAAGACCGATATTATCTTTATTTGCTACCAAGAATAAAAGCTTTTATTACTTCAATGTTTGTGCTCTTCAAATTAATAACGTCAAAGAAAAAAGTTAAATAAATAAAAAATAAATTATAGTTTAAAGAAAACTAAAAAACACGCTTTTAAAGTTTTACATTACATTACAATCTTGCGGTTGGGCCTTTGGTATTGGCACCTATGTCACCTAGATCTTTTGATCCTATGTGACTACCGCTGTGTCTTCAGGGAATCAGAATTCTAGTCCGCTGATTTTGGCAAACCTCAGGATTTATGTTGGCCCTCTTTTAGATCGCTTGGATCCATAATCATACGGCCCCAGGTTTGATACCTATACCCCGCTAGCATCGGGCAGTGACACAAAATGTGTATACTGCTCTGCTCCTCATCTCCACGTAGTCGGCAGTTTTTCTCGGCCGCTAGCTTAAGTTTGAAGAGGTGCGCCCTTGATGCGATGTGTCCTGTGAGCAGGACAAGCGTGCTGCTTAGTCTACTCCGGTCCATCGTCCAGAGTGCGTCAGTCCTCTTCTGGAGAGGTATTTTCATTAGCTGTTTTGATGTTTTGCAGCCAGTATGTAAATTCCACTGAGCAATATGTTCTTGTTCAAGGATTAATTTCAATAAATGTTTTGCTAAGGCAGTTGGCAATCCGACCAACTGTCTTCTTGGTTCCACCAGGGTCCCGTTTCTTGCCAGTTTATCGGCAACCTCGTTGACGTTTATCCTTGTGTGCCCAGGAACCCATGTAAAAGTAAGTTTGTTTACCGTCGCTAACTCAGTGAGGGCTTGCATGCAGTCCCACACCACCGATGATGTTGTGGTGTAACTCACGAGGGCCCCAATGGCCGCGCGACTGTTAGTGAGAATATTAATCTTCTTTATTGTGATAATGCTTAAAAAGTGTGTAGGTAAACACAAATTTTATAACAAGTCAGTTTTTTTAACAAATAAATTAAAGTATAATGAATAGGTTAGGCTAAGTTGCAAATACACGAAGACCAATATTATCTTTATTTGCTACCAAGAATAAAAGCTTTTATTACTTCGATGTTTGTGCTCTTCAAAATTATAACGTCAAGGAAAAAAGTTTAATAAATAAAACAATAAATTATAGTTTAAAAAAACTAAAAAACACGCTTTTAAAATTAATAAAACTTAAAAGTAAAAAATAATTCTTAACATAGGAATAAAATTACTGACAAGAAAATTAATGTCACTGTTCTAAAAGCGTGGGGTGCTTTCATTCCAAAACGCAAAGTTAGTTTAAAAATGTCATACAAAGCACCCCACGCTTTTAGAACAGTGACATAAATTTTCTCGTCAGTTATTTTAAGAATTTTTCTTACTTGTTAGTTCTACTAGAATTTATTTTTCGCTTTTTAGTTCGATTTGTTTTTTTCACTAAAAAAATTATTTATTAAATGGTAAAAGCCCAAAAAGAATGCATCGGCCGGGAATCAAACCCGGGCCGCCCGCGTGACAGACGAGCACTCTACCACTGAACCACCGATGCGATGAACTGTTTTAATATTTGTTCAGCACGCATGCGTAGTTTACGCACTAGTTCTATCTCTCTTACTCTTTTGCAAAGGATCTCTAAAGAAATTTATGAATACTGGCGAAATTAATAGGGATAATCGGATATTTTGATCGAATTATTGCATTGTCGTCGGTCTTTGACAAGTGTGTAAAGTTTAAATTAAATCTTATTGCTTAAAGTGGGGCAAAATGAAGGCCAAAAAGTCAGTTAGAAACATACATACAAGATACAGGTGAAACTAATATAAGCGTGTTAAAATGATGTGTTTTACAGCAATAATTTCGGTAATGTACGTGACAATGTTAAACTGTTTTATTTATCATCTGTCCGATTTGCAAAACTTTTGTCATTTATTCAATTTTTCTACGGTTGCAAACTTAATGCATTATTATTAGTGGTTTGCGAAACTTTAAATTTGTAGTGCTGGAATAAAGAATTAAACAGTTTTTTGTAAAATCAGCAATGATTCTCCAATCATCGCAGACGCCTGCAAAGTTTTTTTTATTTATGGTTTTGTGTTGCATATGACATATAGCTCCGCCGAAAATATACTAGCAAAAGGAGAAAGTTTAAATTGGTGTTCGTTATTTAGATTACAACTAATGAAAGAACATCTCAACCCCTCATTAGTTTTAGAGGCATCAGTATAAATTACACGATAGTTATTATAATTATTCGATAACTCTTGGTAAAAGCTTTATAGTTTCTTTTCATTTAAGAACTAACAAACCATTGAATTCTGGAAACTTATGAAATTAAAGTGACTTGTCCGTCTCTACTGGCCAAAAATATGGGTCCTCAAATTTAGTGCAACGAAAAAAAAAACTTAATCCCCGGTAATCCCAAGTATCCGAGTTAAAGTAACATATAAAAGCCTTCTTAGGTTCTTGTTGGCTTATTCGACAAAAGGAAAAGCAGAAAAAGTCCATGACAACTTTTAAATTGATAAAGTGAAACAATTATGTTTTGTTTTAAATAATTCTCGGGCATCATTACGAGGTATAGTTGAAAATTTTTTGGCTAGAAGTAAGAATTTATATTGCGCTTTTATAGACTTGAAAAAGGCCTATGACAGAGTGGTGAGGAATGAATTGTGGTGTCTATGTATGGTGAGCGGTAGTATAATACGAGCACTGAAATAACTTTATGAGAATTCCTCTGCCTGTGTCAGGATAAACGAAGCTTGCAAGGACTGGTTTAACATCGAAAAAGGTGTGAGACAGGGATGTTTGGCTTCGCCATGGCTGTTTACCTTATACATAGACAATTGTTTAAAAGATTTAAAAGAGAGTGCATATGGATTGAAAATGAATGATTTGATTGTCAAATGCCTTCTTTACGCCGATGATCAAGTCATGAAAATAAATGCAAGCAAAATGAAAGTAATGGTTTTTGAAAGAGAAGAAAGCATGACAAACTGTGAAGTTTCGATTGAGGGAGAAAGAGTGGAACAAGTAAATGAATTTGTGTGCTTAGGTTCAAAGTTTACGAGAGATGGAAAGTATGACAGTGACAAGCGAAGGGTGTTGGCAGGAAAACAGATGAATGGGTCACTGCATAGCTTTATGAACAGCCAAAAAGTGTCAAAAAAGGCACATCTGGCTGTGCATAGACAAAGTAAAAAATAGTGCGATAAGAGAACGCTGTGGTATAAAAAAAGATGTGGTTACAAAGATAGATAAAGGAATGCTTAGATAGTTTGGACACGTAGAAAGGATGGATGAAGGAATATTGACGAAACAAGTTTATAAGGTGAGTGTGAATGGACAAGTCGGTAGAGGTCGACCTCGGCGAACATATCTTGATCAGATCAACATTGTTTTGAAGAAAGGCCAGGTCAAGAGTACCAACAACCGGCGAGCATGCATGAGAGCCCTGATGAAAGTAGAGGAAGCAAAAGATGTGTGTCAGAACCGTAGCAAGTGGAAGGAAGTGAGCTTTGCCTATCCCTACGGAAAAAAGCGTGACTATATGTATAGCATAGCTTTTAAAGATAGTGCAAATTGAGGGACGTCTAAACCCAAAAAAGCTATATTGCATATACATTATTTTGTTACAAAAGTTTTTTAATTGATCGGGTTATCTTTAGAAGCGATTGTTAAGCAAACTTAAGTGTAAACACTTCTCTATAGAAATATAGCCACACATGCAATAGAATAACGACCTTGGTGACGTGATCTCAACTTTTTTTTTTGTAAAGTCGTAGAAAAAATAACGAGCATCTTCGTTTAATTCGAATAATAACGATGTTGTTTTCACTAAATAATTAAAATGCTACGTTTTAAGTTCCGTTACGAATCAGTAATGTAGCCTGAAAAGGTAATGTTTTAATCTTTTTAATCGACTTCCTCTTATTGTTTCTTTACCTATGCCGGTACAAATCGAATTAAAAACGTCACAAAAAAAGAGAAAACGTGAACGTTACACCTTTTGGCTAAAAAATACATCGTTTACAAATAATAAAGTGTTTTAAAATAAATAAGTTAATTATTGAAGTTACCAATTATATTATTAACATTAAACATTAGATAGTTTTCATATATCTTTACAAACAGGGTGTGGCGCGAAGAGTTTTGATTAAAAGTAATGGCGGATACAGTTATGTTAAAAATCTGAAATTACGAAGCCGTAGGTTTTCGATAACTTCAAGTTTAAATATTATGTTTTCCCGATTGTGACACTTCCGGATATACCGGAAGTAGACATCAACTTTGTTTTTTTAAATAGAACCTAATATTTTTTATTTTATTTTCGAATTCTACACGAAATTTTGGATACAATTTGTGCACAATGAGCTATATCAAAAATAAAGTATTTTCGAGATATTTCGATTTTTTAAAAATTTTGAAAAAATGCACAATTTAAATCATTTATAAGTTGCTGACTTTAAATAGAACACCCTAGATTTTATTACATTTTCCGCTGTATTTTTTTAAGCGGTATCGGTATTCCCTATATTATCTAAATCCAACCATTTTTGATATATTTCATTATCTTAGTTAAAACATAACACTACTTAATTCTTTTAACATTAGTAAAGGGTTGGCCTTGGCTGTCAAAGATTTGATAGTTAGAACGTGAATTGTTTATGTGGTTTTGACAGTTTTCTTTACCAGTTTGTATTACATAGTAAATAATGGCAAATGTAGGATTTACTAATGATGATTTTTTAAATCTTATTATTATTTACGGCGAGTGTAATAGAATTGTTGAAATGATTTACATACGAGTATTAGGATATCAAAAAGTGACCGATTAAATTAATTGTTCTGTTGAAGCTTTTTTTATTGGTTTTTATTACTAGATTGTACTCAATAAAATTTGTAGTTACTTTACAAAAAAAGAAAAAAAACATTAAATTTATTACATTCTTCTTCATTCTTTCTTGTATTTTATGTTTATACAGCATCTCTAATTAAAATCATATACGGCGCAATCCCACTTAACTGCCCACGAAATAATTATCAAACTTTTTAGGTACTTTTTTGTCCTTCTTTTAATTTTCTGTTATTAATACCAATCGAGTGCTGTTGGTAAACCTACGACTCTTCTTTTTTATACTACGAGGGCAGTTTGATAAGTCAGTGACTTTTTGAATTTCCCGCGCAGTTACTCCAAATGCAACAGTGCTGCCGTCAACTATGATCTATCAGTGGGCAACTTTGTAATTTTGAGCAAGCTACGTCGTGCAGTTGGTGTTTGATAGCCGTTCAAAGCAGACTACCTCGTGAATTTTTACGAAAATGGAAAAAAGTGAATTTCGTGTGTTGATTAAGCATTACTTTTTACGTAAAAAATCCATCACTGAAACTAAGGAAAGACTTGATAAATACTACGGGGACTCGGCACCATCAATTTCAATGGTTAAGAAGTGGTTTACAGAGTTCCGTTGTGGTCGTACCACACACGCTGAACGTCCAGGTCGCCCAAAAGAAGTGATCACGCCGGAAATCGTCGATAAAATCCATGAAATGATATTGGATGATCGGAGAATGAAAGTGCGTGAGTTGGCTCATGCTGTAGGTATCTCAACTGAACGGGTACATCATATTTTACACGAATATTTGGACATGAAAAAACTCTCTGCGATATGGGTGCCGCGATTGCTCACACTCGACCATAAGCGCAATCGTGTGACCACTTCAAAAGAGTGTTTAGCGATGTTCAGCCGTAATCCGGACGAATTTTTGCGCCGTTTTGTTACTGTGGATGAAACATGGATCCATCACAACACGCCAGAGACCAAGGAACAATCGAAACAGTGGGTTGCTCTGGGTGAACGTGAACCAAAGAAGGCGAAAAAGAGTCTGTCAGCCAACAAGGTCATGGCCACAGTTTTTTGGGATGTACGCGGTGTCATTCACATCGATTACCTCAAGAAAGGTAAAACGATCACCGGCGAATATTATTCAAAGCTTTTGAACAGATTCGACGTTGATTTGAAGCAAAAACGGCCGCATTTGGCTAAGAAGAAGAAAGTGCTGTTCCATCAAGACAATGCACGTGTGCACACTTGTCTAGTCACGATGGCCAAAATTCACGAATTGGGATACGAACTGCTACCCCATCCAGTATATTCTTCAGATTTAGCCCCCTGCGACTATTTTCTGTTTCCAAAACTAAAGAAATGGCTGAGCGGTAAGAGATTCGAGTCGAATGAAGATGTCATTACCGAAACAAACGCGTATTTTGAGAGCTTTGAAAAAACCTATTATTTGGAGGGAATAAAAAAATAAGAAAAACGCTGGACTAAATGTATCGAGCTAAAAGGTGATTATGTAGAAAAATAAAATGTTTATTTGCGGTTTATTCAAAAAGTCATTGATTTATCAAACCGCCCTCGTATGATCTGCGTATTTATTTTTTAAATATCTGTGATTTTTATTTGTGTTTAGGTAATTGTAAAATTATTATTATAAATATTACAACTATTATTTAAGTACCTATATTGTTGATGGCATACATGAAATGCTCCAGCTCTTTGACTTTAAACCGATTTTTAATGAGTCACGAAATTATTGCAAAGATATCGCAATGTAAATGTATTACCTTATTGTTTTACATAGACAAATACTTGTCCACGAGTTTGTAGTTTCTCTCCATGGGAACTGGGATGAGAAATATATACACAGGGTGTACGCTTTTATCGGAATGCGTAAGAGACGAAGAAAAGTTAAACATTGGGACTGCCTACAGAAGTGAAAACTTAAAACTATGAAATACCAGTGTTCTTTTAGGATTTTTAAATTAATTTTAGTATAAGGAATTAAAATTTTATAAATAATAAATAACATATCTTTCCTTAAACTAAGTTTTGTATAGCTGGGTTCTAACGATTGTAGATACAACGGAAATATATTTTTGAATCGCTAAAATTAGTTCAGAAGAACCAATCCTTGAACCGAGTCTGTACAACTGCGCCATATTGCAGAGGTATTTAAAAAATAATATCAAATTTTTAAACGCAAGTATTGATCCGAATATTGGAAATAATTTAATATAAACGCTTTGTTTTTGTTATTAATCTAGTGGACCGGGCAGACGTTGTACTGTTTAAACGTTGTCTTGACAGCTTTGGAAATTTCAGTATTAAACTCAGCGACCCAAAAAACTATTAATTCGACACTAATATGGCGTTTTTAATAGTTTTTATATTTCATACCCTTCCCACCGTTTTGCAAGGGCGCTTACATAATTGGGAATGTTACTATCAAAGTTCAGGCCCAGACGGTATTCCAAATGAACTTCTTAAATACGGCAGGAGAAGCCTGACACAGCAGCTAACAGCCATAATTCGCAAAATCCTTTTACATAAAAAAATTTCTGGCAAATGGCGCCTAAGTACCACAATCTGACTGTTTAAAAAAGGAGACAAAAAGATACCCGCAAAATACCGAGGCATAAACCTTCTAAATACCACCTTAAAGCTAGTAACAAAGATTATAACAAATAATGAACTCACCACATTGGGCGATGAACAACTAGGATTCAGATCAGGAAGATCTTGTACAGATGCGGTATTTGTCCTGCGACAAATAACTGAAAAAATCCATCGAGTATAACAAAGCCTTTATGTGTTTTATAGACCTGGAACAGGTGTTTTACCGAATACAACTGAAGGACGTGGTACACCTTCTATACAACAGGCAAATCCCATACAACATCATAAAAACCATTGAAAATATTTACCAGAGAAACAAAATACAAGCCAAAATTAATGGCACAACTACCGAAGAAATTCCTGTAAATAGTGGTATTCAACAAGTAGATTCGCTTAGCCCATTATTGTTCAACACATCGTTATGGACGAAATAATAAAAAGCACTCGTAACCTGAAAGGGTATAAAATGGGGAACAAAGATGTCAAAATCCTATGCTATGCCGATGATGCTGTTCTGATTGCAGAAAACGAAGATGACCTACAGAGATTACCATTCAAATTCAGCCCAACGGCAAAGTCTAAAATGAAGATATCTGCAGCAAAGACAAAATGCATGACCACCTCAAAAACACCTATTAGATGCAAACTGGTTGTGGATGATAAAATTATACAACAGGAGATAAAATTTAAATACCTAGGCATAGAAATATCAGGATACAGTGACATCGAGGCGGAGATAAGAAACCAAACGGCAAAAGCAGCACGAACCTTAGCTTACCTTCTTCTTCTTCTTCTGCTTTTATTTAGGCAGCTCTGCCTGTTTTTTCTTCAGACTATCTCGATTAAGCCGTCATTCCATCTTTTCCTTGGGCGCCCTACGGACCTTCGCCTTAATGGGGAGTTGTCTCTGGCTATTCTCACTATCCTATTTCCATTCATTCTGCTGATGTGATTGTTCCATTCTCTTCTTCTATGATTTGTCCACTGATTGATGTCTTCAACCTTGCATGATCGTCTGGTCTCTGCGTTTCTGACTCTATCTCTTATCGTTATCCCATCGATGCGTCTGAGGATTTTCATTTCAGCGGTTTCTAACATTCTTTCCGTTTTGGATGTTTCCGGTCTTGTTTCAGCAGTATACGTCATAATCGGTCTTATAACAGTTTTAAAAATACGGCATTTAGCATCCTGTCTGATATATCTATTTCTCCAAATTGTGTCATTTAGACATCCGGCGATTTTATTTGCCTTGTTAATTTGCTCTTCTACTTCTCTTACCAGTGATCCATAACTACTCAGCAGAACCCCCAAGTATTTAAATTCCATCACTTGCTCGATCAACTTACCGTCCACCTCCAGCTTACATCGTATTGGCTCCTGAGATATAACCATACATTTAGTTTTTTCCGATGATATTAACATATTATATAACTTAGCAGTGTTATTGAATTGATGGAGCATTATTTGGAGATCGTCTTCACTCTGGGCTATTAGTGTCGCGTCGTCTGCATAACATATAATTTTAATTTGTTTGTCGCTCATTTGGTAGCCTCTCTTAGACTTTACTTTGTTAATAATTTCATCCATCACTAGGTTAAAGAGTAGGGGACTTAGTGAATCTCCTTGCCTTATTCCTGTTCCAACCTCGATGGGGTCCGTTAGTTGGTGTTCAATTCTTGCCTCTATTCTATTATTCTGGTAAATGTTTTCTATTGTTTTGATTATATCGAGGGGTATGTTTCTTTTATATAGTAGGTGGACGATATCTTCTAGTCTTATTCTATCGAAGGCTTTCGTTAGGTCAATGAAGCAAAGGTATGCGGGCTTGTTATACTCGAGAGATTTTTCCTTTACTTGTCTGATTACAAACACGGCATCCGTACACGATCTTCCGCTTCTAAATCCTTGTTGTTCCTCAGCTAGCATTAGGGTGGTATTCATTTTATTTGTTATTATTTTTGTAGTTAATTTTAAGGTGGTATTAAGTAGGTTGATTCCCCTGTAGTTTCTTGGGTCACACTTTTCTCCTTTTTTAAACATCAGTATCATTATACTGGATCTCCACTCTTGTGGTATTTTGTGTTGTTCTATAATTTTATTAATGAAATCTGTTAGTTGCTTTGTGAGAGGCAACCCACCATATTTTAATAGCTCATTAGCTATTCCGTCCTTTCCTGGTGATTTCCTGTTTTTAAGTTTTTTAAGTGCTGCCTCTACTTCTTCTCGCTTGATGGTTGAATCCTCATTTGTTACTATTTCTGGTGCTTTTGTCTTCCTTTCTTGTTCTTGTTTCGCGTATGTTGATTTTAAGTAGTCTATCCACTCCTGTTTCTCTATATTCTTAACTTCGATTAGCTCTTTCACTTCACTTCTTTAGCTTACCTGAACGATATAATCCTCCGAAACAAATATATTGGAATCGAGACCAAATCCCGAATCTACAATGCGGTTTTCCGACCTATATTAACATACACAGCGGAAACTAGACCAGATACATCGAACACAAAGAGAATATTAGAAACCACCGAAATAAAAATAGTACGAAGAAAAACAAGCATACTGCTTACATTAAAAAAGAAAGAAGAAGAAGAAGAACTATCAAACTCAGCGTCCCCGAAGACTATAAATTCGACACTAATATTAGCTGTTTTCGATAGTTTTTATATTCCTTCCCTCGTTGATCATATCGCTACAGGGTTACCCGCAGAGCTGATTAAAAAATTTCCTTTAAATTTCATCAGGAACGGTCCAGCCCTTGTAAAGTTTACCTAATACTTAGAATTTTTTAAAGTAATTAAGATGGTATTTTGTTTTGATAATTATTTTGTATGAAGTGTCATGTTTGATAACGAATCTTGTTCCACAGTCTTTCAAAGTTTTTTCTTAACAAACCTTAATTAAAATGTTTATTTACAGACCGAACAAGACATAAAATTAGCCAACAAAGATAATAATGACACGTGTAAAGGTTGTGAGAAATTTTTTTTTAATTTAAATGTACAAGGAGAAAACAAAAAAATTAAAATCTTGCCTCTGATTAAAATTAAGAACAAAAATTTAATTTTGCTTATTTTAATCTTTGAAAATCGTATTATTTGCACACAATGTGTTGCATTTTTTTTCGAATAATGAAATAATAAATAAAGAATAACTAATACGTTAATTACGAGTGAATTGTAATTTTTTTTTATTATTTTTTTGAAAAATTTTTAACAAATACTCGCTGCTAATATTTTCGCTTAATTAATATTTTTAAAATACCACTTTTATTATCAGCAAATAAAATAAATAACCATTTTTTTCGTTAAACCAGCCATAAAATTCTCCATGCGTAACGAAACATGACAAATTCAAAATAAAATTAAATAAAAATTTAAAAAATAACTTCAATCAATAAATTTTCTCTTCGTAATCTATAAAACTGAAGACAGCTTATTGTCCTCAATGAAATTAAAATAAACACCAGTTACTTTAAGTAATAGAAGACAGTAATCTTAACTGTAAATGGAATGTTTTACAAGCAATAACGGCGCCATAGTAGCCATTTAAAACTTTATTCAAAGTGGATAATCTTGTACACTTTTCAATAATCAAATATTCCATTAACACCAACCAAAAATAAATCGTTTATTGCATTTGCACAAAAGAATGTCCATCAATGTCGCAATGGGATTTTTTTGTCGAACAGATAAATGGTATTAAAAATTCTAGTATTTCTTGCAAACTAGAAAGTTACAAATGAAACTTTACAGCAAAATAATGTGCTCTCGTTACAAACAGTATTACATAATTGAAATGTTATTTTTTTCACTCTTTCATTTTTATATTTAGTAAATCATTAAAAATATTAAAAGCTGAAAGGCTTCTTAAAAAATTTCCAATATAACTTATCTTTTTTCAGCTCATCTAGGTCTATTCTTCTTCTTCTTCTTCTTCTAATGCGTATCCACTAACGGATGTTTGCGATAACATTTTCCATTGCTTTTCTTGTTCCTAGCGACTGTATATCGTGTAGCCCTGTCGACTGTCTGATATTTCGCAGCCAAGACATTTTTTTCCTATCGATTCCTCTCCGGTCTTCGATCTTGCCTTCGATCAACAGATGCAAGAATTGATATTTATTGTTTCGCATTATATGTCCCAAGTATGCCGTTTTTCTTTTCTTAATCAATTCAAACAGTTGACGTTGTTCGTTGACTCGCCTTGGAACTTCTTCGTTTGCAGTCGGGCCGTCCAAGATATCTTAAGGATTTTGCGATACAGACACATTTTAAAAGCCTCTAATTTTTTAATTACAGTCGCCTTCAATGTCCAACCCTCCATACCGTAAAGAAGCACCGAACAAACGTAGTACTTCATGAATCTGAGTCTTAGGTTAAGGTCAAAATCGGAACAGGTAAGCTGTAGTGCCCTTAGCCAGGAAAACATGTAAAAAAGGTTTAATAAATGAACTCAGTTGACCGTTCACGGGAATAACTTTAAACGTGTCGCCAGACGCACGTAATAATGTTTGTGTTTATTAATCATTCGTATTTATTTCGCAACCAAGATGTCTCGAAATGAATAGTGTGTTATTGTTTTACTTCGATCGGTCGTTACGCTGCTCTACTTTGCAGTGACGGTCAAGATCACGACATTAAAATGTAGAATTGCTAAACTAAATAAAAAATATTTTTAAGTTCAACGTTCTTTTAAATTAACAAGAGTTTTCCCGAAACTTCAACAAATCTACGAGCAAGGGACCTAACAATACATGGCGATCCTAATACATTACAAAGCACTCTTTAAGAATGCCTGACGAGCTTGTTCAATGCGACATTTTAAGCTTTTATGTCTGCTAGAAGTGCCTTAGAGTTTTGATGATCGGTCAGTGAGTGATAAAATAAAGAAACTTTGACTAGTTATAATTCTTAAACTACTGGTTTAAATTAAATTTAATTTGAATTATACCGTGTGTATAGAATGACTGCTTGGTTACTGAAAATGCAGGCTTCTAATTTTATCCACAACGAAGTTATAGAGCGACGAAATTGGTCTGAACTGAACTGAAAAGGATGATACGTCTGTGCCACCTTTTTGCTCGACTTGGCGTACGGATTTTTTTATCAAAATGTGTAGAATTACGAAACTTGTAATTAAATTATTTCGTTTGACATTAAAATTGTGTAGTGAAAGTTTCCTAGCTTTAATTATTTTTTATTGTTTTCTACGACCCTGACTTTGCGAGTTAAAACTTGACGTATCTATCCATCCTAAAGTTTTTCCAAGAAAGAAAACAATTGGTGACGAACGTTGAGCATTTTAAAATATTATTATTTGAACAATGTGTCATGTAAAACGCGGGTCTAGACTCCTTTATTCTTTCACATTTTTACCACATCATCGTCAACAGCAGGACATTATTATGAGTCATGCAATGAAAACTTAGATGCCATTATCATGCTCACTCATTCTTGTGAACTAACTATATATGGGTATGTTACCTACACATTTATTGATGCAGTTAAAATTAAAAGAAAAAAAAACATCAAAGAAGCAATGAGTTATTGGTAATTTAACAGTACGTTTATGGTTTTTGTAACTAATTGTCGATATATGTTAGTGGTTTTTGGTAGTGCTAATTATTTTAAATACTTAAAAATTTACACACGTACTTAAATTTGTATACAAATACTAAGTATTTATGCAAAATGTGTTTAATCTAGAAACAAATCGATTCTGAGTTACGATCAAAAATGTTTTGCCATTTTTTGTTTTCATGAAATCAAGTGGCTTTTAAAATTGCCAAATAATTTTACTATTTAAATAGCGTACCCATTTCACTTTTAACAAAAACCCATAACTGCTGAATTGAACTGAATTAGTTACAAATTATCTTTCTTCTTCTTCCAGTGCCATTTTCGACGGTAAATATTTCAGTGAATGTTTTAAATAACGTAAAATACAATAACTGTCAATGAAAATTCTGTGGAGCAAATCAAATAAATGTCGTTTCGAAGCTATCTTGATTCAAAGAATGCATTGAAATAAGAACTACTATTTGAAAAAGCCAATATCTGAAAAACTATTTAGGTTAGGTATAGGGAATCCCAATATGAAATGAAAGATAATTGAATTTTATATTGTTTAGACCAAAAAATACAGGGTGTTTAATTTGAAATAACAAAGTTATTTTTGTCAGAAATTATAAAAAAAGTGACAATGATTTTTGAACATTCTGTATAATATTGAGGTACGAGTTTTATCGAAATCAGTAACCCAAAACCTCTTTTATGCTTGGTCAGAATTCAAAGGGATGATTTTTATACGTTTCGATGTTAGTTTCCAATTGTGTCTAGCATTTTCATAAAAAAATAAATAACTCGAGAACGGTTATGGTTAGCTACATAGTAACTTTTATGAAATCGTATTATTTTTTCCTGAACTATCTAAAAGTGCAAAAAAATACAGGGTTTTCCATTTAAAAAAACACAACTTTGATATGTCACACTTTTTTGAGCCACCCTGTAAACTCCAAAATAATTTCCTTTTGCAGCTTTAATCAATATACATCTAATGAAATGAAGAAATTCCCGAAAAAATGTATGGTTTGGTTTACAGGGACTGTGTCGTATGGGGTGCCCTGTTTTCTTAAGATTTTCATTTAATTCATAACGTAATCAGCGCAAGTAAGATAAATAAAATAATAAAATAAAATAAAGTAAATGTCTCTTGTTTTTTTTTTCAAATAACAAAAATTTGATAGTATTTGCTATAAATTTTTTTATATTTATTTTATAAATAATAAAATAAATTTAAATTTAAACAGCTCGAATGGCAATATACATCAATCAAATAATAAAAACTTTTTAATCTCTCGTTTTCATTGAGACCCGGCTAGATTTAATTTATCGTTTATGTTAACAAATTAATAACGCCACTTAATTAAACATGATATATCGTGTCTCGTATTTTATAAAAATTAATAAATCTCATTCCGCTCTAAATTCGAAATTAACAGCGTGTTAAAAAATAACACCGTTGTCCAATTAAATACGTTCAAAATAATTGAGCGAAGTAACGATCGGCGATTTAGGAGTTTATTAGCTGAATTAATGGTATGTTTTTTTGCACACAATTTCCGTTGAAATCTTGTTCCTCCGCTTCCCATATCGGTTACCACCTCGGTTAAAAAACAACTCATTAATTTAACAACAGTCTCTTTTCTCACTTAAAATTTTTCGTTCTATTTGAAAATTTGGAAATTAATAGGATGAAAAGTTTTTTGTAAAAAACTTTTAATTTAAACAATTAAGGTCTGCATAATTATTTTAATCGAATGACTATTAAAATAATTAAATTTTCGTTGTAACAACATGCAGAGTGTTAATTTAGAAATTTACAATGGTTAATAATGGACCAGAAGAAACAGCAAAGTTGAAAATACCAGGGGTGGCCAACCCGCGACCCGCGAGACTTTTACAAAATATGTTATTTTATATGCAATAAATTTCCTACGTAATTTTTTTTGGAATACTCGATGAATTTTAAATATGTTGACGTAGTATAATATGTCAGATGGTTAATTCATCGGAGATGTTTATAGTGATTTTATAAGACATCATCATCCAGCCACATTTTTTCATTGTTGAACATAGGCCTCCTCTAAGCGTTTCCATGTCTTCCGATCCTGAGCTGCAGCAATCCAGTTGGATGATATTCTTTTAATATCATCTGTCCAGCGCGTCGGTGGCCTTCCATTGCTTTTTTTGACGGCTCTGGGTCTCCGTTCCAGAATCCCTTTTGTTCATCTTCCGTCCTTCAACCTTGCAATGTGTCTTGCCCATCGCCATTTTGCCCTAGTAATGTGCTCAATAATATCATCTACTTTAGTCCTTTCTCGCAGATCCTAGTTTCTCACCATGTCCCTTAATGTCAGTCCAAGCATTGATCTATCCATTTTTTGTTGTGCTATTTGTAGCTTTTTTATTGATGATTTGGTCAAAGTTTCTGCTCCTTATATTGAAACTGGCAACACGCATTGGTTAAAAGCTTTTATTTTTAGACTAAATGCTATGCTGGACTTGAATATGTTGCTTAGTTTGCCATATGCTGCTCATCCTAGAGTCACTCTCCTAGCCAGTTCGCACGTTTGATTGTTTCTGCTGATTTTTAGCTCATGTCCCAGATGCATGTATTTTTTCACTAGTTTATTTGTCGATCCGTCTACTTCTATTTGTTCACTTGGTACTAAGTTTGTCATAATCTTTTTTTTGCTGTAATTGATTTGCAATTCAACTTTCTGTGAGACATTTTAAAGATCCATAAGCATGATTAGCATCTTCTAGATTTCCGGTTATTTCAGTTATTGCATTACTATAGATGTTTGGGATAATTTTAGCGTACCTGTAGTCCACCCGTGATTCCTTTAGCCATTTCATAATTGCATTAAACTCCACAGTGTCAAATGTCTTCTGAAAGTCCACGAACAGTAGAACCAGTGGTCGGTTGTACAGGTACTTTAAGAACTTGAAGATGGTCGTTAGTTTCATATCCAGATCGAAAACCAGCTTGCTCTTTTGGCTGATAACGCTCCATCTTATTCTCCATGGTCGAGGTTATAATTCTGGTATATAACTTGTATAAGTGGTTTAACAGGCTGGTAGGCCTGTAGTTTACAAGATTTGTGTTGTCTCCTTTTTTGTGCATTAGGATATTAATCGCCTCGTTTCATCGAGAAGAAATAGCTTACTGGTGTAGGCACAGGTTAGGAAGGATCTGTATTTTAGACAGCAATGCTTCTACTCCAAGTTTTATAGCCTTGCATATCCTTAAGGGTAAATATTTTTTTTTGTTTTTCTTCTGTACCGTCCATTTAGTTTGTTAATATTAAATTTAGCAAATTTTAGTTCCTTTAAATAAAATTTCAAGATGGCCCGATAGAGGTTCAAAAATTATTTGACATTAAAAGGCGTATTTAATGATAAGATACTAAGTAGTCAGGTATTTTTTAAATTACATTGGTTCTAATCATTACCAGACTACTGTTTCTCTCTTCTCTATAGTCAGGCCTAATTCAGATTTTACATTTTCATGGAACTTTACCTTGTAACGTTGAAATTTATTTTTAATAGTGTGGAGAAATTAGGGTTACTACCAAAATTGCTTGAGCAGGCCGATTTCTTGCTTATGAAGTTTCTTATTTTACGAAATAAAAAAGTGACGTTTGACAGTGTGTGGTTTTAAAGCAGGCAATTATATAAAAACCATCAAAGGTCACATTTTCTCGAAAAATTTAACAGTAAACCTCTAGTGTTTTACGAGCCTGTGCTTCTAACTATAAATTGATAATAATTCTTTTTTTATGGTTAACTAACACGAATAGTTTAAGTAGTTGGTCAATAGGTCACTGTTAATTTTTTAGTAATACTTAATAAAGTAGCCAGCAGTAAAATTAATTTTTGCTTAATTATTTATCTACCATATTTGATGATGAAAGAAATTCTTTTAATTAAATGGATTCCTAAAGTAAGAAACTATCATAAAAACTGTTAATATCGAACTAAAAGCGAATTAGATGGTAACACTAATAGAATTTTGACTTTTTTTGTTTAAAAATACCAGTTTTTCCATAAAGGTCTATCGATAAAGTTCGGAAGATTTGCGGGATTATTGTCGAGAATCGTGTCAGAGTTAAAAAGAGATTAATCATAGTTGTTTCAACAGGGTTTTTTCTTCATAATATTTATTAGTTTAATTAACTTAATTTTTTAAATAGAAACAACAAAAACAAAGTATGCATTTTATATCCGATATTGTAAAGATCTAAAAAATGTTTATGTTCATAGTAGGTATATGTTTTCTGGAATGGATATAGTCTAAGAAGTCGACCTTTACCCATCTGTTTAATGGATAAAAATTATTTTATAAGTAATTTAGTATGTTAAAAATTATAAAAAAATTGGGTTGCCTAAAAAAATCCTGGCCAGGCTATAATTAATTAAAAATTCAAAAATCACTTTTTCTTTTAATTTCTATCGATGAGTTTAACGAAAATTTTTTACACTAACCGTAATTGCAAAGCCTATAGAATATGCAAACGTAGGGTTGCCTATATTTTTCCTGGGCCAACTATTGGGTTGCCAGGTATAAACAGGTATTTTGGTCCTAGTCCTATTTTTAAAAATAAAATTTAAATGCGACTGTAAACGTGCGACAAAGCGGTCCGAGACAAATATCTCGTGCTATAGACGAAGACACAGAGTTGTATTTTGGAGCAACTGGTAGTATACGTACGAAAGTAATATGAAATATATAATTTGAAAATATTATAAATATATATTTAATTATAAATGCTTTATTGAGTGTACAAATGTTGTCATGAATAAAAATCAGAAAGCGATGTATACTTGTTTGGAATTTTTATTTTTTTCAAGAAAGTAAATAAAAATGAACAAAATAAACCGTCGAAAATGTCAAATAAAAAAACCAACACTACTTTGTTCAGTACAAATTTTTTATTATACTACACCATAAATATTACATTAATAAAAAAGAAAGAAATTTATAATTATTACTCTATGTCTGATTCATCTGAAGTACAATTTTGATTATTGATTTCGGTAGATTGATTATTATCTTCCGTCATTTCGATAATATCTTGTACTGTCAAAGGCGTGTGATTTCCAATAAATCCTGTTGGTTTTAAATAATCATCTAAATGCCAACCGCAGTTTTTAGGCTGGAGTTTGATACATGTAGACTTAGTTGCATTAAGCCACATGGAATTAACAAAAATTGTTCTCAAAATTTTTTGTTGTAGGGATATCCAGCATCCATGGTGTTAGAGTCAAAACTTTTTAATTCTTTTAAGAACTGTTCGTCGTCTTCTTTCGCAGCATAATTTTTTATAAAAATTCTATTTCTTGCGTCATTTACTCTGTTGCAGTTATTCACGCCATACATTTTCGCTGTAAACTTATTAAAATCAAATAACAGATTATCTGAGTCACATAAGAAACAATTTTTAACCTTTGTTATAGTAAAGGATCCGATGTAAAAACGACCTTCACCTATCTGTTTAATGGATAAAATTATTGAAGTGATAACTTCTTATGGCACGCTGTGAACTTTTTTTGTAATGGGTAATGGGTAATGGGTAATGGGTAAAAAATTCGCGTCAGGACACGTGGCCTGATCGAAAATTCGTAAGACGGATGTATTTCACTGGAGCAATATAAAATGCGACTTTTCTTGACTGGTAACTTGGCAATCTTATTCAACAAACTGACAAATTCAAGTACATTTTTTATGTCATTTTGACAAATTAATTTAGTAGCTAAATTCAAAATTTAAGTGCTTTTCATTAGTTTATTGATTAAGTTCGGCTTTTGCTGCATTAAAATGGTCCAAGGAGAGGTGTCGTTTTTAGCAGATGTTATGGACACCATAGCGTGTCTTAATGACTCTAATGGTTCTCCCCCCGACAAAATTTTAGATCAAATAATTTATCAGTGCAAGAAGCCATTAAAAAATGCATCAATTTGTGTTAAAAAATCATTAAAAACTGGACTGAAAGCTGGTTTGATCAAAGAGAACGGGGGAAGGTTTAAATTAGGTTTTGGTTTGCCGATAACGGAGGCTCGAAGACGAAGAAAAAATAGAAGCAGAAGCCGTAGACGACGTAGCCAAAAGCGACAAAACCGAAAACGAGGTAGACGAAAACGAAAAAGTCGAGGTAGGAGGAAAAGCGCTATATTGAAAGAAGATCAAGCAAAAAGCGGAAGAAAGAAATCGAAAACATTCAAATCTGGTACTGATGTTTAATATATGATTTATAATAAAGCGTTAATAAAAATAATGCATTATTCATAAACTATGGAAATCTGGAGACAATATTTTTCAGATTAAAAATAATATTTTCACGCGCGTTAATACTTAAGTTTTCACTTCTGCCGGCACTACCAGAGTGCAACCCGTAAAATTTTTTTTTTATTAGTAATTTAGTAGGTCGCATTAAAATTTTATTTTCAAATATTCGACAGCCATCATTAAGGACAGACTTTTTGGGGGCAACCCTATATAATTGTGTTCTCCAAAGGGCCAAAGTACCTGTTTATACCTGGCAACCCAATAGTTAGGCCGGGAAAAATATAGGCAACCTTATGTTTGCATATTCTATAGGCTTTGTAGATTTTTGAATTTTTAATTAATTATAGCCTGTCCGGGATTTTTTCAGGCAGCCCATTATTTTTATAATATTTAACATACTAAATTACTTATAAAATAATTTTTATCCATTAAACAGATGGGTGAAGGTCGACTTTACTTCGGATTCTCTACTAATACGATACAGGCAGAGTGGGTGGGTACTACATAATCTGCCATCGCTTTGTGATAGAGCGGTGAAATTGGATCGTTATTTTGTATTTTATGTCGTTTCATTACAAGAATAACAACGAAAGAAAAAGAAATCTATTTTATTTCATACATTTTTAAAATGCATTTTAATACCGCACAGGAAAAAAAAGAAACAGAACAAAAATATTAATAGGATAATGGGCTAATGACCATAGAAGTCGACGCCCTTTAAAATAATTTAAAAAAAAACTACCGCACAAGAAAATATATCAAACTAACTAAACATTCTGGCAAAGAATTAATTTTTTCTTTGTAAACTATCTAAAAATCCCGTTTCATAACGTCCTACGCCTTCCGGTTCCAAGCCCTCAGCGTCTTCTATCCTCCCATTTTCCTGGATGCAAATTTTTTTTCCGACATAGCTCTTTGTATTCCACTTATCCATGTGGTTTTTGGTCTACCTCTGCGTCGTCTTTCGGTAGGTAACCATTGTTGTATTAGTTTTGGGGGCCGTTCATCTGTCATTCTCTCTACATGGCCATACCATGTTAACTGCCTTTGTTGAATGTCGTCAAAAATCGTATGTTCCACCTTCATAATTTCTCTTATTCGAGCATTCGATATTCCTTCCATTCTTGATTTCTTGGCCGCTCTTCGCCAGAAATCCATCACCAAAGCTAAAAGACGTCTCTCTAGGGTTCTTGCCATTTGCCATGTTTCACAGCCATACATTACTATACTTTTAAAGAAGAATTATAAAGAAGATAATTCCTTTCACAAGAGATTTGTTTTGACAATAATATTAAGTTTAGACAGCCCATAATAATCTTTTTCCCCTTTATGATTCTTTCAATTTTACTCTCTGTACGTCCTGTTTTGTCAATTTGTGTTCCAAGGTATGTATATTTATTGCATGACCCTATGGCATCGTTGTCATTTAAGTGCAATTCCTCTGACGCTGTTCCAATACATAAATATTTGGTTTTTGCCTTGTTTACCTGTAGTCCCCAATCTTTATATTCCGTGAGAAGTCTGACTGTCATAACTTTCAGATCTTCCTTGTCCTTCCTGTATTAATAAAGAGGTTCATTTAAATTGGTTGGCAGTTTAAAAAGAACCTATTAAATAATCACATATTACACCACGCCAAATGTTAACCTTAAACTCTTGCTGAAAATGTGTTTCTCTCTAAGCATGTAGATTTTTAGAATCCCACAAATGATTATTTTTCCAATTAAATATTCCTCGTCTGGTAAATGTTGCCTCATCAGTAAAAAAAATTGTATCTAGAAAATCTGGATTAACATTTTTTGTTTATTTTTTTATGTTGAACCTTCGTACAAGTTTTTTTTTTTATGAAAATAGTCGCAAAAAGGGTAGACCTATCGTGTGGGCCGCGGACGGCCCGCACTGCGACTATTAGAAGGGGAAGGGATTATAGAAAGGAAATGATTGTAGACACGCTTTTTAAAAAGTTGCAGGTCATAGTTCTCTGGAAAAACTGATTTTGGTAGCTTATTCCATTCCGTAGCAGCCCTGTAAAAGAAGGATTCTTGATAAAGATTGGTCCTTGTAGTGTCAATCTTGAGAGTGAATGGGTGAGACTGATCAGCGTGCCGAGTTCTTCGGCCGAATGTGGCCAATGGTGGTACAAGAGTTTTTATTTCTCTGGAGCATCTGCCATGGAAATATCTGTAGAGCGATGTCTGGTCTGCAACTCTTCTTCTATGTTCTAGAGGGTGAAGGGAATGGAATCTAGAAGACGAAGAGAATGCCTTGGTGCTGAACCCCAAATGTGCGAGCAATACTCCAGTAGAGGTCGGATTTGAGCCTTGTACGTCGTCAACAGTTGATCAGGAGTAAAAAACTTTCTAGCTTTCCACAGAAAACCTAGCCTCTGGTTTGCCGACTTTGCGATGTTAGCAACATGGTCATGCCAAGACATATTATTGGACACCGTGACTCCCAAAATCGAGATGGAGGGACTTGGTTCAAGGGTAATTCCGGACAAGATCTCTATTGATGGAATCAACCTGTTCCTGCCTGAGTCTATTTGTAACATTCACCGAAAGTGATCGATAGGATGTGAAAGTTGAGACAAGTGTGCTATCGTCTGCGAAAATGTAAATGGGGTTCGTGGTGGTTTTCAAGAGGTCGTTGATGTGTAAAAGAAATAAGGTGGGGGACAGGATGGAACCCTGGGGGACCCCGGCATTAGTTTTAAACGCATCAGAAGAAATACCGTCAACTGCCACATGTAAGGAGCGATCTTGCATGAAGCTCAAGAGCCATTGGCGCAGTTTGGTTGGGAGACCGTAAGCAGATAATTTACTTAACAATGCCTGGTTCTTTATGGCTCTTATTATGTTGTGGCTAAGATAAGTTTCCTGTGATACTTTCCACAGTTTCTTCACGGGAACTGGATCGTAGGCTTTCTGGAGGTCTATAAACATAAGGTGAGTTTCTTGGTTAGTGCTTGATTTTTTTTCTATTATTTGCTGACATATCTTTAAAATATTATTAGCTTTTGATCATCTTTAACTTTAAATAAAAACAATTTTTTGTAACAAAATATTCACTTTATTTATTTTCGTGTTTTTCAATTCGTTATGGTATCAGATATAATATGTTGTTCAAAAAGTAAAAGTCGCTATCAGCACATCAGCATGATCCAAAATACGTAATCATTCTATATGAGTTTTTATCTAGGTAAATGGTAAAATGTTCGAGGTGTAAATCCATTTTTATTGCGGATAATGTCGATGCTGTAGTAGATAAATCACACCGGTAACATTAAAAACCGCTCCTGTTCAACAGACTATTTACATTAATTTTGTATTAATGTTTGCTTTCGTATTGCTAATACCACAGTTTTGTGTCAACTAAGTATCGAAGGAAAAACTAGACGTTTATTGACACGCTTACAATTTTACAATTCATCAAGCTTTACACACCACTTTCGTAATTTTTTTAATACATCCATTTACTCGATACCTTCAATTTCAAATGCTGCAATTAAAACCGTAACAGATACATACCAATTTATTAATTGCAAATGTAATTTTATAATATTATAAATAAGTAATTCAAAATAATGTTATTGCTAAACTGGTTATGTTCCTTGAATTACTCTTAGGCCGGCCGCACATTAAACAATTTAGTGACTTGAAAGTTGCCCGATGCTGTTCCAACCGCCCCACATAGGAGTATTTACCCTAAAAACCTGGCCTAAAGTCAAAAATCCAAAGTACGTTAAAACCCAATGAAAAAATTATTTTTAATAGTTCAATAACTTGTTAATGACATCTCGCCCCTATCGTACCATTCTCGTTGCACCCCGCAGAATACAGGTAGTCAGAACTCGGTTGTTGTCTAACGTGTGCTTAGTTTGCTCGATGCTCTTATTGTTTATAAAAATTACAACTGCAGTTTTGAAGTAGTTTTGTGTGGAGTTTGGGCGATAAACACGATGGATATAGAAGGTGAAGGTATGCACTTTATTAGTAATCACACTACATTTAATTTGTAGTCCCATAAATATTTTTTTTAATTACTGAATACAATCAAACAGAAGTTTCCTTTTTGTGTAAAAAAAAATAAACAAAATTGTTTTTGTTTGTGTTCCGGGCACATCCGAGCAGTGTAGTCCTATTTTAAATTAAGTTTAGGCCTTGCTTAACAGATCTGCGTAAGAAAAAGTTTCGCTTTTTTCCGCCATTTTGTTTATCAGACATTCAAACATGATAATAATCGTATTGGTATTTTACACGGTTTATAATTGATTCTATTTATTTTAAGATTCCATTGGGAATTTTAAAAATATGACTAGAAAGCAGTTTATACGATATAATGCAAGAATGTCCGGAAAAGAAAACTGATGATAAGATGGTGTTTTTGGAGAAAAAAATTATAGAGCTCACAAAATGTCCTGATAGTCAACTGGACAAATTAAAACACACTTTAAGCCATTTCAAATGTAAATTTAAACGAAGATGGGTGGCTGTAAACTATAAGCATGAACGTTTTCTAAAAAACAGTTGCTTAAAACCACCCATAAATTTGCCATGTGGACTATAGGGAAGCCGAGTCGACCATCAAAGGAATTTGGGGAATCCAGCAATAGATCTTAACGAAGGAAAACTAAAGATTTGAAAGAAAACATATCTACAGGAGAGTTAACTTATGCTGCACAAATGAGTCAACATGCCGAAGGAAATAAAGACGAGTCTTTTAGTAGATAAACTGGAACACTAATGATGATCATGCTGCTTTTCGAATCACTGCAATAGACTCAACATTGATCCACAGGTTCATGGTGATCCTGGAAACAATTTCAAGTGATCATGTGATTGACGCAAAAAAATTCGAAGCCTTTACATTCTCTGTACGTGCAGCTGTATGGTTGGTATCCAATCTCGCCCACTGTACATAAAATCCTGTTGCATGGTACAACAGTTATTTCGCACTTCATACTACCAATTGGACAGCATTCTAAAGAGGCTGCTGAAGCTCGCAATAAGCACTTCAGGCTCTATAGGCAAAACTTCTCCCGAAAAAATGACAGAGTGAAATGCAATAGGACGTATTGAATAGACTTTTCCTTACGTCTAACCCATTGTTAAGCAGCAGTAGATAACAATCACGTGAGAAAAGTAAGGTGTTCTGTCTATAAGTCTTCTAATACCTAGATAATACGCCGTTGGTAACAAATCGATCCCAAGAGATCTGATGGTCTATTATTGATCCAGTCATGAGAAAGAATCCTTTATCAGGAAAAGATTCTTTTTCCATATTTCTTTTTTCGATTGTTCGGATCAGAAGAGGCATTTAACAAACTAATATTCTCATGTATCGAAAAATCTGGTCTTGTTTTTTACGTTTAACACATGAACATATTTTATTATAACATTCTGTACATAATTAATAGATAACTCGGCTCGTGGCGAAATTCTATTTTGCTATTAATGCCTATATAATTACACGATGAATAAATAATAGATAATTACGATAAAAATATTGATTTATCATCGCAAGCATTAACACTATATTTTAGTATATTTTTAGACATATATATTAATTATAATTACTTTCAAATAGTCACACCCCATATTATAAATATAAATTAAGTACAATCTAATTTAAATAAAAATTATTAATTTATTTTCTTTCATTACAACTACCTATTTACTACTAATAACTAACATTATTAGTAATAGAATTTACATTTTCATTACATTTCTCAAAAAGTATACATATTTACAATAACCAACAATTTATGTGATATTTCTACTATTTTTTGAGTTAATTGTCATTAATATCTATCATATTTAATTTGTAATTGAGTCAATTATTTTGCTATCACTGAATAACATAGCAGATACATGAATTTAATATGTATGCACATTCTTGCATTTAGTATAGGGACATTATTATGGATATTAGTTATAACTATTTTGTTGCAATCAGAAATTAATTATTATTTAAAAATTTAATAAAACAAAGTTCCTTACGTTTTTTGTTCAACTCCGAATGTAATTCAAAATGAAATCTGTATAATTAATTATTATTTTATATTATTTTTTGAAGGCAAATAATCTAAAGGAACGAATTACATCAGAAAGTTTCATTCAATATTTCAGGAAAAATATTTATTCATAAAAAATTGTATACAAAACAGTAAATTATACATTATATGGCAGAAGAAGCATGAAAATAGGATTAATACTGCGGAGATAAGTAGTCTGAGAAGTGTAGCCGGAGTGTCTCGGTTGGATAAAGTACAGAATATTAAGATTAGAGAACGCTGTGGTGTAAAATAAGATGTGGTTACAAAGATAGATAAAGGAATGCTTTGATGGTTTGGACACGTTGAAAGGATGGATGAAGGCAGTTTGACAAAACAAATTTATAAGGCGAGTGTGAATGTACAAGTCGGTAGAGGTCGACTTCAGCGAACATATTTTGAACAGATCAACATTGTTTTAAAGAAAGAGTACCAACGATGTTCGTGATCGAATTTTCGGCACTATCCGAACCGAACATCGCCTTAAAAGAAGAGGAAAACGGACAAAATATAGAGACCTTCTCTTCGAACTCTGCAGACTTTATCCAGACCATTCTGTTGAACTATGCATCCTGATAATAGGCTCCCTCGGTGGTACATGCCACACACTGCTCTCGGAACTCCAGAAAATACCAGCTTGCCGACAAAAGGCACACGTTTTAGCTGGGGCTATGCAGAAGGCTGTCATCCTGGGATCATTGCGTCTGCTCATGGCACACGATATCCGGTCCCAGTGATCAGTCATCTCACGGCGTGAGGAGTGGTCACTGGTTTCTCTCCAGCTCGGCTCTGCGAGGTATCGGAACCGCAGAGTCGTGACTGGGATTTAATCAATTAAATCAATAATAATAATAATACAAATTATAATAATAATAATTTTATATTGTATCACCACCCTAATTACAAATAATTTGATTTTAACTAAACAAAAATAGTGGTACATAGCTGAAATACCAAAGTCGAAGTTCAACTTAGATAGCACAAGTGCTACTAAGTTGCTCTTCCACTCAACCTCATACGGTGCGCTGGAATAAGTGTTACCCCCCCTCTTAATTTCTCCATTTTTTTATAATAAGGAAAAAGCTCCGACAGGTCAATTTTTATAGTAAACATAGCATGCTACGATATACTTGTTTCGAACTGTACTTATCCCTCTTCATGGAACAATTATCCTTCAATTTTTTTAAACGAGAAAGTACAACATCCGACACCGCGGTAAAATAAATTATAGTTTAAAAAAACTAAAAAACACGCTTTTAGAGTTAATTAAACTAAAAAGTAGAAAATAATTCTTAACATAGGAATAAAATTACTGACGAGAAAATAAATGTCACTGTTCTAAAAGCGTGGTGTGCTTTCATTCCGAAACGCAGAGTTAGTTTAAATGTCATAAAAAGCACCCCACGCTTTTAGAACAGTGACATTAGGTTTATCGTTAGTAATTTTATGCTTAGGTTAAGAATTATTTTTTAGTTTGATTAACTCTAAAAGAGTGTTTTTTAGTTTTTTAAAACTATAATTTATTTTTCGCTTTTTAGATCGATTTTTTTTACTCCCCCTTTTGCCATTCATCCCTTGGCACGTTTTTCACCAGTATATTGGATTGGTTGAATTATAATATGACATTGGAAATGCGTGCATGCGTAGTTTACGCACTAGTTCTATCTCTCTTACTCTCATGCAAAGGATCCCTGAAGAAATTTATAAATCCTGGCGAAAGTAATCAGGATAATCGGATATTTTGATCGAATTATTGCGTTGTCGAAACAAACAAACATACAAAGAGTCAGTTACAAACAAACATACATAGAGTCAGTTACAAACATACAGGTGAAACTAATATAAGCGTGTTAAAAAGTTAAGTAACTCCCAACTATTTTAACTTTAAAAACACCTAACAGAAGACGTAGCTCTAAAGGTTTTATTTCAGGACAGTGACAAAGAATTAAAGAGGTAAATAATTTTACTGTATTACAAATAGTAGAGGATCCAAAAAAAATCGACTTTCACCTATCCGTTTAATGAATAAAAATTATTTTATAAGTAATTTAGTATGTTAAAAATTATAAAAAAATGGGTTGCACTGAAAAAATACTGGCCAGGCTATAATTAGTTAAAAACGTAAAGGTTAGTTCTGAACTTCACCGTTTTAGACAAACTGAAGTATGTTAGAGAGAAATAGATAAGAAATATCGTTTAAAAAAAATAATTATCCAGTCAAAAGTTGCTCGAGTAAACGTTAAAGTAAAAAGGAAATAAAAAGTGCACAACATATTTTGCCCTTTGTGCTTTATACTTTTGGTGCTTTTTTAAAAAATGGTATTCTGCTACAGTAACGCCATCTTAACACTTTCGGGGATATTTTTTGAATATTGAGATTGTTCCCCTCATCTTTACCCTACAAAAAAATAACAAAAATATTTAGATTAAATGGAAAAATTAAGGCAAAAAATTGAGGTACCGCCACTTGTAAAAACTTGTAATTTTTCAGAGCATTAATTTAATGAAAAATAAAAATTACTTGTCGATTTGCAATCGAGAAACGTTCTTTTAAATTGCTATACTTTTACGATGAGTCATTTCATAGAATATTAGAATGAATATCACGTAAGAAAGTAGAAGATAAATCCGCGAAAGCTTCTAGGATATTAAATTCATTTTGTAGTCACTTCTGGTCCACAACTTTTCCCATTTAATCTCCGACCTACTTTAGAGAATATCTCATTTTAACTAACTATTGTTAGATTTATTAAGGGAATTTAAAAAAATTAAGAATACCATTACAAAAGTTAAGAAATTTTTATATTACAAAACTCATTTAATAATTAACAAGTTTTATTCTTTCTAAATAATAAATTAATGTCACTGTTTTAAAAGCGTGGGGTGCTTTTATTCCGAAACGCAGAGTTAGTTTAAAAATGTCATACACGCTTTTAGAACAGTAATTTTATTCCTATGTTAAGAATTATTTTTACTTTTTAGTTTTATTAACTCTAAAAGCGTGTTTTTTCGCTTTTTAGTTCGGTTTGTTTGGCGAAAGTAATCAGGATAATCAGATATTTTGATCAAATTACTGCATTGTCGTCGGTCTTTGACAAGTGTGCAAAGTTAAATTAAATCTGATCGCTTAAAGTAGGGCAAAATCGAGGCCAAAGAGTCAGTTAAAAACATACATACATACAAGATACAGGTGAATCTAATATAAGCGTGTTAAAAAAAATGTTTATCAGAATTAATATTGTAAAGGAAAACCCACAGTATAATCACTATTCTTGGGATGATTTTAAATTCCCCAATAAACATAAGGGTGTTGAATAAAACAATCAAACGCATTAAAATTATTTGTTACTTTATCTATCATCAGTACTCTCATGCATGCTCGTCGGTTGTTGGTACTCTTGACCTGGCCTTTCTTCAAAACAATGTTGATCTGATCGAGATATGTTCGCCGAGGTCGACCTCTACCGACTTATCCATTCACACCCTCCTTATAAATTTGTTTCGTCAATCCTCCTTCATCCATTCTTTCTACGTGTCCAAACCATCTATCTTTGTAACCACATCTTCTTTTACACCACATCGTTCTCTTCTCACTATTTTTCACTTTATCCAACCGAGTCACTCCGGCTATACTTCTTAAACTACTCATCTAATCCCATTTTCATGCTTCTTCTGCCAAACCCAACATTAACTACCATACATAAGTGTAGGAACCAACATACCTCTATTCACAATAACAAGAACCGGAGATATAAAAATAGAACCATATTTTTTGACAACCAAGTGTTACCAATATAAGGTGAACACCCATTTCAAGTATAGTTTTTTATACTGCTGGGCTATTAGTAAATGTGAAAGACTTGACAAAAGTTTTAAATTAATTGTGATTTTGGAAGTTAAAGTATTTTGTAAACAATTTTGTAGTAAGGATGTTTAATTGTTGTTGTTTTACTAAAATGACAATTCTGCCAGTGGCGTAGAATTAAAAAACTTGCCCCTATCAAACGCCTCTGGTAGTAGCCAGAAACGTTTATTTACCATAATTTAGTAAGGTTTGCACTACACTTCCTGCCAAATATGATAAAGATTAAAGTTAATAGGGAAAAATCATTTTTAAATTATTAAATCAAACGCCCTGGAACGCAGACAGGAGATACATTTTATAGTCACTTGGATTAATTCTTATTATTTTGAACCCAAGATTCTCCAGTTTAATTATTTCCCATTATTAATAAAACACCCTGTATTTTTACAATCAAAGACTACAAATTTTTGAATTATCATTCTACGTTATATTTAACTCATTTGCTACAAAAATAAAAATATTCTATTATAATTTAATTATGATATATTTGCAAATCGTCATGACATATTTTCATCCCTCCATTGGAATTTTTATTTTATTTTTACTTTGTTAATAATAACGTCACCTTTTTAAATGGACAAAAAGAGTTTTTCTGTTTTAAGACTGCTTTTGTTAACGTGAGGGTAAATCATGTCTATACTTTATTGTAGTTTTATAACAGGTCCCTAACGTTTTGATTTTACCACGATAAATGCTATTTAAATACTTGTAAAATCATTTAAAACCATTTAATGCTGATAGACCTTACTATTCTTTGTAAAACAAAGACTGTTTTAATATCCTTACAAAATACGAAATACTCGTTGCTTTCAAGAAATTTAATGCAAGTAGGATAAAAAATACAGAAATCTAATTTATTCTAAAAAAACGATATACGAACAAATATAGTATGGCGTGTTTTATCTTGACATCCTTGTAGTCCACATAAGCACTCCAGATCATTGACGTAACCAAATACTTTATCGGGAGATTTATTTTATTTTGATGCAAGATTGCAGAATGGTTGGATGCTATATTTCGTCATTTTACGTGTTTAAATAACTCTATCACAGAAATTATTGGCTTATGATAACTATAATAAGATACATATAATAGGGATTTAATTTTGTCCAAATATCTCGAAAGAATAGCATCAATTTTAGTACAGTATTTTGTTGTGTATTGCTCTGGATCATTATTAATACTCAAATAAAATGTATCAGATAAAAAGGATGTGAGTGTTTCAAATTTATCTTTATCATTGAAGTTAATGTTGAAATCACCACTTAATATGAGTGGAAGTTTATGATAATTTTGCTTAAGTAATCTAGAACCTCCCTCAATATATTCTAAAAGCGATCGATAAATAAATAATATATTATCCCTAATATTTTGATTTGGGGATATATAAATAACTACTTCAATATCGTTTCCTATTTTACAAACAACTAAACAAATGTCACCAACTGATGTATGCCTAGTGCACAGAGAAAGAGAGAAAGAGAGAGAGAGAGACGTTACGTAACGATTTCTACTAAATTGCATTACCTGTAATCCGCGTTAAGGAACTTCATTCCAAAATATTAAATTCATAGAAATATAATTAACAATTAACAATAAAAGCATAGTTATTTACATGTTACAAAGTGTTTCTTTGTAGGAACGAGTATTCAGACAATGACATAATTCTCGCATACCCCGATTTTTAAAAAAACCTTTAATCAGCTAAACTAATAAAATTTGGTATATAAATTAAAAGGCTTAAGCATTTTTAAAAGCTGATACCCAAGTCTACTGCGAGTACCTACTTCACAAGTAATTTATTTGCTAACCTCCTTAATTTTTCATATTCATAACGCAATAATGTATAGCCTTGGATATATCTAAAGCCTTTGACCGCGTTTGGCACGAGGCATTGTTAAGTAAATTATCTGCCTACGGTCTCCCAACCAAACTGCGCCAATGGCTCTTGAGCTTCATGCAAGATCGCTCCTTACATGTGGCAGTTGACGGTATTTCTTCTGATGCGTTTGAAACCAATGCCGGGGTCCCCCAGGGTTCCATCCTGTCCCCCACCTTATTTCTTTTATACATCAACGACCTCTTGAAAACCACCACGAACCCCATTTACAGTTTTGCAGACGATAGCACACTTGTCTCAACTTTCACATCCTATCGATCACTTTCGGTGAATGATACAAATAGACTCAGGCAGGAACAGGTTGATTCCATCAATAGAGATCTTAAAGCAATCTTCGAGTGGGGAACCAACAATCTTGTTCAGTTCAACGCCCAAAAAACACAAAGTGCCACGTTTTCCAAAAAAGTGAATTTCTCAAATCATCCCATCACAATGTCCGGAAATACCCTTGAACCAAGACCCTCCATCTCGATTTTGGGAGTCACGGTGTCCAATAATATGTCTTGGCATGACCATGTTGCAAACATCGCAAAGTCGGCAAGCCAGAGGCTAGGTTTTCTGTGAAAAGCCAGAAAGTTTTTACTCCTGATCAACTGTTGACGACGTACAAGGCTCAAATCCGACCTCTACTGGAGTATTGCTCGAACTTTTGGGGTTCAGCACCAAGGCATTCTCTTCGTCTTCTAGATTCCATTCAGAAAAGAGCCATTCGCTTGATAAACAGCTCAACTCTCACAGATACCCTTTACCCTCTGGAACATAGAAGAAGAGTTGCAGACCAGTCATTGCTCTACAGATATTTCCATGGCAGATGCTCCAGAGAAATAAAAACTTTTGTACCACCATTGGCCACATTCGGCCGAAGTACTCGGCACGCTGATCAGTCTCACCCATTTACTCTCAAGATTGACACTACAAGGACCAATCTTCATCAAGAATCCTTCTTTTACAGGGCTGCTACGGAATGGAATAAGCTTCCAAAATCAGTTTTTCCAGAGAACTATGACCTGCAACTTTTTAAAAAGCGTGTCCACGATCATTTCCTTTCCATTATCCCTTCCCCTTCTAATAGTCTCAGTGCGGGCCGTCCGCAGCCCACACGATAGGGATAGGTGGACCCTTTTTGCGACTATTTTCTTAAAAAAAAAAAACATAAATGCATTTGTTTTTTTTGTGTGTGAACAGTTTTAATAGTGCAACCCAATAATTTTAGAATAATTTTTTTTGATAGCATACGTGATCTTGTAAAATTCTCTTTAAAGAAAATAAATTTTAACCTTCTGATTTTTAACGTAAGGATAATGATGCAATACAATAAAATTTTAATTAATGCTCTTATCATAAAACTAAAAAAAATTAATTAGCATGCAAAATTCACCTAGAACTACCGACTTTTCTATTTCATTTTTTTGTTTTTCTTTTCCAATTCCCGATAACAAATACAGAATGATCCCGTCGAAAACAAATTTGAATATGTTGGCGTTTATTTTATTAATTTTATTCACTTGTCTGCTTAGTTTTGAAATGTACCATTAATATTCAAAGCCCTTTTTTTATTTTTACTGCTGCCTAAGAAACTAATTGCGGCAAAATCTACCCCGTCTCCGAATTAAAACTACACTACTACAAGCTGACCTTACGAAAATCCACGGTGTAAAATCTAGACTTTATTTTTCAAATCAGCAGATGTTTTTTTAAAGAAAAACAAATTTTTTTTAAAAATATTAGATCTAAAAAAAATAGAATATCAAGTACCTGCAATAAAACCCCAAAACGTCATTGATGTGGACCTCCAACTATCTTTGATACTCGTATTATGAAAATAACCGCATTAATGCCCTTAAATATCATTTAGTAATTAACTCTTAGCTCTGGCAAAGAAGTAGATACAGAGTGTTTTTAAATTTACTCGCAAAATTAAGAAAAAAAATTAAAACTTAATTTTACTCACCACCTTTTGGTGGTAAAATCTCGGGAGGGGGTAGGCTAAGGGAATTTGGTTATAGGAAAGATCCATTATAATTCCTGATTATGCTCTTTTAGATGGTGTGATAAATTAAATAAAAATTTTCAGAGTCAAGTATAATAATTATTTATTTATCATTAATCCAATTCTACCGACCGCCGTGCTCGCTCAAATCTAAAATAAAAAGATTTTTTAGGTTCTCTTTTCTAATTAAATATTTTGTTAAATACACTGCTCAACAATTAAAAGAGATATTTTGGAGATTTTAATTTTTTTGCATTTTTTTTTATTTTATTATTATTTTGCCTTGTAGATACTAAAGACATTATTTACAGAAGTTTAAGATACAAGAAGTGTTTTTATTATCGAGATTTTGAAAAGAAATACACAAATACTAAAACACGAGGTTATAAGGCATCTTCAGTTTAGACATAGTTTAGATACAACTTATTTTTGGGGGAATGGGGAAGGGGAATCGACACAACACAACTGTTATTAAAGCAAGGTCTGTGATCTTTTTGGATATTAATTATGCTTTGCAGACGTTTAGATCTTGCACAACAAGAAAAAATTGTGCGATGGCTACATGAAGGCTTGTAGCAGTGTTAAGTGGCCAAACGTTTAAATGTATCGCAAAGTGTAGCAAGTTGTGCTTATATTCGGTATCTGGTAATAACACAGTAGTGTATAAGCATGGTAGAGGTTGTCAAAGTAGTACTACTTAACGGGAGGATCAATTTATTCAGCGAACGGTTAGACTAAAGCCAACTTTTTTAGTGTCTATAGATCACCGCGATACGTTTTTGGTACCATTATTTTAAATCAAAGTGTAAGACGAACACTGCTTGAGAACAATGTAAGAGCGAGAAGATGTGCTAATCTAATCCTACCTAACCTTCTTTGAGCTCATGGTTGCCTACTCGTCACTAAATGTGCACTAAAAGTTGACTATTTTTAAATATTGCAATTTGAAATTTGTTGTTTAAATGTAACAGGTCACCTTTATTTTGAATCTTTGATCTTTTTTTTCTTTATGTGCCTATCTGAGCTTACTGCTGGCGACCATCTGAACATCTGAACTTTGTTAGCTGCTTTTTTAAATAGTTCCGTGGTTGACTTTCCGAACCAGACTCTTAGGTTTATCAGCCATGATATCCTTCTTTTTCCTGGTCCTTTTCTCCCACACACTTAACCTTGTAGGATGCACTGGATGAGGTGGTATCGATTTTCATTTCGCATTTTGTGCCCAATATATTTCGGCACTTTACGGTGTGAAGGACCTCACGTTCCTTTCCCATGCGGCGCAGGATTTCCTTTTTGGTCACCTTCTGCATCCAAGACACTATCAGCATCATTCGATATTGCCACATTTCGAAGGCTTCCAGCTTCTTTTCAGTTGCAGCAGTCAGTGTCTAAGCCTCTACTCCGTAGTATAATACAGAAAAAAAAATTTAACAACCTGATCTTGGATATATGTTCAAGTCATGGCTCTTGATAAAAGCTTATTATTTGCTTTTATTTAATAAAATGTTATTATTTGTCTCTCAAACAACAAGTTATTTACCTTTTCAAGCCTAAAAAATAATTTGGTATTATAAAAAGTGCAACAAAAAGCAAATAGGTCAAAAATTATAAGTGATCTTTGTTAATTGTTAAGCAGTCTAGCACCAAATAAAATAAATTTGCTTATTATTTGCAATGTTTATTTTATAACCAGATTTTTTAAGTATAAATTAATAATAAATGAAAGTAAAAAGTAGGTATGCAGTTTTAAAAGCTATTAAAGCACCAATTCCATTCAAAAATAATTTTAAACCACAACTGATTTCTCTTTTATCCTTGTATAGACAACATTATTAATATTTTTAAAATCAAAAATGAAAAACTATTTACATAAAGAATATTTAAAATTATAAATTTTGGGGTTATTTAAAGTTTTTGCAATTCCCGTACCTATAAGTGAGCAGAAAGTGAAAGTAGTTACTATTTTTCTGTTTAATTAAAGGATGACTTGGATTTGGATTATACCAGATAAACAAACAAACATTTTTGTGATATGATATCAATAGTGGACTTATTAAACATAAAGTTTCAATTGCGCTCTTATACTTTAGATTTTATTTATAACTAAAAAACCCCGATTTCGTCACTGACTTACTCAGTAATGAGTACGGTACTTCCTGAAGTCCTAGAAAGCTAAAATTTTGTATGTAAGCTAATATTAGTACACAAACAACAAAACAATTATAAAAAAGGCACCTCTAAAGTGCAAGAAATACACCCCAAAATAAATAAAAAAATATTGTCATAAGCAACTTACAAAAATAAGTGAAATCCCACCAAAAAAATATTCATGCAAAATGTTGCTGAAGCTTCCAACTCTACACGCCCTAAATGTACCAGCTCTAACTTCACAAGCTCAAAATATGTGACTTGGCCATTTTGTTACTACAATATAACAGAAATGTAATAAACAGTGAATACATTTTTCAGGGCGTAAAGAGTTAGAAGCCTGGCTCTACATGAGATCTAATAACTTTTTGACAGTGCATGCCTCAAGGTCTCGTCTTGGCAATATTTTACATGAAAATTTATTTGGTGATATAAATTTATTTTCCATTTTCCTACATTAATAGATTAACGTACAAAGCTTTTAATGAGTTAAGCTTGGCAAAAAATATCATTGCTCTCCGGTGGTCTGGGTGCGACCCGAGAGGTCCACACGACTAACTTCCTAGTGGAAAGAATGAAAAAATATCATATGTTTTGTTGTTATAATTATTATTATTATTAAAATTATTATAAAAAACGATTTAAAGTTGTTTATAACAAAGTTATAACAGATGCAACTCTCCCACAAGCGGCTCACATGTCATTTAATCGTGATAAATGGCGAGATGCAATCAAGAGATCCATCCAAAACATTGAACCTCGTTAATATGGGTCACAACACATCCCCAAAGATGTTATGATTAGGAAGAATAACAATTTATAATTGTCATTAACAATATTCTGTTTATGTCAACCGTATTCTTTTAAACTTTTTCTTATCATTTCATAAGCGGGAGATATTTTCAATTGTTTATAACAATTGAATTTTTTTTTATTATTATTATTAATTATTTATTAGTAACAATATTCAATTGTTATAAACAATGCTTGATTATTACTAACAATAATTTTTCACTGTTATAGCGTCTTCAATGCTATTCTCTCAATACTGACACAAGTTTAAAATTTTTCAATTCCTATTTTTGTTTTCCAAAACTATCTCTTTCTATGAAATATTGTTATCATATTTTTTATAAATATATTCCTAACATGCAATAATCATATTATTCAAAAGATCTTAAAATGCTGTATTAAAAATAGTATTATTTATAAATTGCAAAATTCAGGTAGTTTACCATTTTTTTAGTTTTTTGATTCTCCATAAAAAACAGCTCGACCGATTTTGCTGAAAATCTAATCAGTTCTAAGTTGCATAATCATGCGTCGAATGCAATTGGTCCCACGTCAATATCATTTTTTTGTTCTCGAGATAATCGAGACGAAAAATAATTCCGAAAGTTTACCATTTTTTTCAGATTTTTGATTCTCCATAAAAAACAGTTTGACCGATTTTGCTGAAAAAACTGGGCAGTTCTAAGTTGCGTAATTATGCGTCGAATGCAATTGGTCCCACGTCGATATCATTTTTTGTTCTTAAGATAATCGAGACGAAAAATAATTCCGAACGCACATACGAACATACACACAGACGTACACTTAAAAACTATTGTATTCGACTCTGGGGACCTTAAAATGTAGAGATATGTTAAAATTCGGGACTCACAAGATTGAACCCATTACTATAACTTCTTACTGGGAAGTTAAAAAACTGTATATATAAAAAATAGTCATGAAATCGTAAAATAATATTTGATATATTTTTTTATTATTTCTTACTAGTATTATAAACGCGAAAGTTTGTGAGTATGTACAGTGCAACAGAAGTAGCATGGCGGGCGGGAGCTCACAAAATCTGCGCACAACGAAAACATTCGAATAACGATCCAATCGGCGACGTCGAAATTTTCAGTAATCGTGAGTCTCAAGTACAATCGGAGGAAAAAGTTTTCGAATGTGTTGTATATTCAGCCGAATATTTGTTATTTTAGAGGCTAGTCGCCCGCCAAGCTACTTCTGTTGCACTGTACGTATGGATGTTAGCTACTTAATTTTTTAACTGGCATTAGTCAATTTCAAATTGGCAATAAACGAAATTAAATTGACACCTGTCAGTTTTAAGTTTCTTTTTCAGTGTCAAGTGTGTATTATGTTATTTCGGTAAAATATACATTTTAGTTATTTACCATATAAATGAAATAATGGCATCGTTAATATATAAGTGTTTAAGTTATAAACGAGTGCGTATAAAGACATATGGATGAATTCCTTGGAGAAGAAAATGAGCTGCACGAAGTACTAATCTTACGCAGACTTAGTCGCGGGTACCATCTATAATATAAGACTGATTTCATAACTATTTTGTAAATTGAAAAATTTAAAATTAATAAATATTTACATTTATTTATTTTTACTTTATTATATTACGTAAGTGACCGCTATCGGTGCGAAGTATTCGCACGGGTAACATCTAGTATAAATCTACTTAAAATTAATTTTCATCAAAAAATTTTGCTGATTTTTTTTTAAAAAGCCACAAAAGCAATTTGCATTTACTTTGTTATCTTAGGTTGGCAGCACTTTCCATATACTTTAGTGTATACCTCCACTTGCCCCTCTGACCCTCCCCCCTGGCGTCGTCGGACATCCGTAAGAGGACTAATCCTACTGACTCCCGCGTTACATTAGGTGAAATTGGGTTAGGTCTTTTGCAGGCTCATAGCTAAGACTATGAGCATACAGAATCTTTCAAACTCTCTCAAAAGAAAATCTTGAGTCCACACAGGTTAGGTTTTATGTGAGTGGGGCGTGGTCGCCCCTCCACCGCGACCCTTAGTAGGTCTATTGTTGAGTCCACACAGACAACTTTTAAAAAGATTTAATAAGTTTAAAAAATAAAATTATTTTTTAGATTACGGTCATTTAATTCTGTAACACCCAATATAAACGAGCCGCCCAAATTCCAATAAATAACAAAATCGAATATAAACCGTTTATTCACGACGCCGCTGGTATGTCAAGTGTAAAGAGAATTATGAATTATTAACAACTAAAGTGTTTGATTATTCGATTATTAAATAATTAAAAACTTGTTATTAATCAGTGAACATTAAGCTTGTATTCCAGTTTTAGATGGTGTATTCGTAGCTGCTTCAGTAGCATTATTTATTACTTGTTTTCTTGTGTATTTACTTACTACTCCTGGTAATAAAAATATGTCCTGTTTTGTAAAAATGATTCATTAGTTTACCTTGAGATTTTTATAAAGTGCGTATTTAGCTCGTTTAATTTAATTTATTCAAGTTGTTCATTGCGTATACTACCAAAAAAGAAACAAAAGACATTTGTTTTAATTCCGGTTTACAAAGTAAATAATGTTTTACGTAATAAATAGCCATAACCAGTAATCATTTAAATTTTTCATTTATAATGATAAAAATCGTTGTCTGGATTAAAACTGGACTGGACTCGATTAGAACAGGTACTTTATTGTATATTGCGCTTTCGTCCCCATCTGATTACATCTTCCACCTTGCATGTCTCTATTACTGTTGCCCTCCTTACTCTATCCCATAGTGTCTTTCCCGCTATTGACCTTAGATTATTCATCTCTGCCGTTCTTAACATACATTTTGTTTTGTTTGTGTCTGCTCGGGTCTCGATGCCATAGGTGATTATTGGTCTTACGCATGTCTTGTATATTCGAACTTTACTGTCGATGCTCATATGTTTGTTGTCCCATATGACGTCTCTTTAACAACCTGACGTTAACGATGCTTTGTTGTTCTGGGATTTTAGATCTTTAATTGGTTCGTTGCAGCTAGAGATATTCGCTCCAAGGTATCTAAAAGTTGTGACCTTGCCGGGGTTCGTGTTTTCTTTAAAATGTTTATAATGTCTTTCACTTGGACACGGTGAAATGCTTTTGTCAAATCGATAAAACACGCAAAAGCGGGGGTGTCGAATTCAATTGTTTTTTCTTTTATTTGACGTATGATAAATAGGGCGTCAGTTGTAGACCTATTTCTCCCAAATTCTTGCTGTTCGCCTTTTATTTCGGTATATCGTCTCGCAGAGCCCTCAACGCGAATAACAGATTTAAAAAAAAATAGTTCCAGCATCATTTAAATACATAAATTTAAACATGTGGCGGGCACAGAAACGTAGGTCTTATTTTCATTTGTATGGTATGTGGAAAGAATAAATTGAATGGTAGATAAATCAATATTATCATATTTCCTTTGTTAGCAGTTCGTGATTAGTGGCATCAGTTACGAACAAAGACTATTATACCATAATTAATTTTTTATACATTTTTTTTAATGCGTTTACCGCAGGCAATTTTATTTAATATTAATATTTATACTGAAAGAAAAACTTTTGATCCCACTCACGCAACTCGGAAATTAAAATGTATCCTTTGGCATATGAAAAATTTTGTAACTAGTATTTTTGTTAACCTAAACAAACAGTTCATTGGTACCTACAGTAGTGTGGAAGGGCCAAATGGAATAAATTCGATAACGAATAAATGAGAGCGTGTTGGGAAAAGAGCTTCTTTTTTTAATGTTTATTTTTGTAATACATCTGAAAACACTTAATATTTCCAAAACAGTTGAAGATAGGTATGGGACATTATACATGAATTATGTCTAGAATTTTCTGAAAAATCCAAAAAGTAAATAATATACAGGGGGTTGTATTTAAAATAAGAAAGTTGATATTGACCACTGTCACATGACACACCCTATGTAATTATATTTTTTTTAAAAAATGCGCATCTAAAAATACAAATCGACGTGTCCAAGCGTTTTTCCCAACATGCTCGTTATCGAATTTATTCCATTTGGCTGTTCCACACTGTATAGTATACTTTACGTATCATCGCATTAAAAAAAAATTGAAAAAAAATTAAAAAAATACTGCCGTTAAAAGTAAGTGGTTTTTTTATTAATTGTAAGTAGGGCTTCTGGGTTTTTTCTAATACATCCCCGCTTTTTTAATTTCTTTTCTGTAGCCATATAGCGTGTGACGTTTTGTAGCAACCCCGCATTTTTAACCCCGAAACGTGAACTCTTTTAATTGTATTTTCTATAGCCAACGGCTGGACCGATTTTAATGAAATTTTCAGCTAATCTTTAGATTAGCCCGGCAAATGATCGTGTAAAGTTTGGTAGCAACCCATCATTTTAAACCCAGCATTTTCAAGCTGAACATGAATCTAACTTATTTAATTGATTTGTAAAATTCAACAATAATGATAATTATTATTATTATTATTATGATTTATGTTTGTTTATGGTTTTTTTATACTAAAAAAAGCATTTATAAACTTCACCAGGTACCGTTGGTGTTAGGATAGGTTAGGCTATTTTTGTTACTTTTACTGCCTTAATTAATACCGATTAATATTAACCTAACCTAACCTAACGTCTTAACCTAACACCAACAGTATCTGGTGAAGAACTTTGAAAATGCAAGGACTTATTAAAAAAAAAAACAAAAAATGAAATGCAGGTTTACTACCAAACTTCACACGATCACCCGCCGGTCTAATCTAAAAACTGGCTAAAAATTTCATTAAAATCGGTCATACATACATACAATACATATAGTGGGCAGAGACCACTTTCTTCCACTTGCTACGGTTCTTACACACATCTTTTGCTTCCTCTACTTTCATCAGTGCTCTCATACATGCTCATCGGTTGTTGGTACTCTTGACCTGGCATTTCTTCAAAACAATGTTGATCTTATTGAGATATGTTCGCCAAGGTCGACCTTGTCCATTCACACTCGCCTTATAAATTTGTTTCATCAATCTTCCTTCATCCATCATTTCTGTGTCCAAACCATCTAAGCATTTCTTTATCTATCTTTGTAACACATCTTCTTTTACACCACAGCGTTCCCTTATCTCACTATTCTTTACTCTATCCAACCGAGTCACTCCGGCTATACTTTTCAAACTACTTATCTCCGCAGCATTAATCCTATTTTCATGCTTCTTCTGCCAAACCCAACATTTACTACCATAAATAAGTGTAGGAACCAACACTCCTTTATGCACAGCCAGACGTGCCTATTTAGACACTTTCTGGCTGTTTATAAAGCTATACAGTGCCCCATTCATTTGTTTTCCTGTCAACACCCTTTGCTCAATGTCACTGTCATACTTTACATCTCTTGTAAACTTTGAACCCCAGTATACAAGCTTATTTACTTGTCCACTCTTTCTTCCTTGATCAGAACTCCACAGTTTGTTATGCTTTCTTCTCTTTCAAAAATCGGTCCAGCCGTTATATTTTAATGTAAAAGTGTCATTCTTGCGCAGGGGCCCTGTTAATCTATTCTGTATCTTTCCAATTTTTGTATAAAAAACACCACAAAAAACCATAAATCATAATAATAATCATTATTGTTAAATTTTAAAAATCAAATAAATAAGTTAGATTCACGTTCAGATTAAAAATGCGGTGTTGCTACCAAACTTCACACGATCATTTGCCGGGCTAATCTAAAAATTGGCTGAAAATTTCATCAAAATCGGCCCTATTAGAGAAGACCCGGACTTCTCTATACAGTGTGTGTTAAAACAAGCTTACATTTTTTTGTACATTGAAAACTACTCATACGATATTTATGAAAATTTGTAAACATGGATCACAAATCATGGCAAATCTGAGCAAAATAATTTGACATTTCGGTTATACTGAAAGTGTACAACAAATTTATTATTAAAAATTAAACACCCTGCGTATTATTACATTTTCGGATTTTACGTAAAATTTAAAATCACCTCGTAAATAATACCCTATATCTAAAAGGTATACTTTTTGAAGATAATAATTTTTTGTATTAAAAAGTAGATATTTGAAGACCTTATTAATTAAATATTTTATGTGATCATCTCCTAGACTAAATAAAAAATTCCAATGTGGTAAGTAGGAAGGATAAAGATAATTAGTGATACATTAAAATCTTCTTTACGGAATACATGGTTTATAAAGTATTAAAAATTCAACTTAAAATATGTCGATATCGTTATTTTTTTAAATTAAACTACCCATCCTGTTTAAATAAAATCTTCTGCAAAAAGTTAGGGGATTTTATGTTTTATTTCCTGTAATTTACATTTTTCTGTTCGGCTAAACTATTTACTTTTTACAGAAAAAAATATGATTTAAAAATGGGACATTTACCATGGAATAATTCGCATAATGTTAATTTCAATAGTATCGTCAAATTTATTTCTAACACAATGTGAATGTATACAACATTGTTAACAAAGACATTAACCCACATCTCATAAAAAATTAAGTTGTAAAAATATAACTATATTATAAAAGATTTAAAGTTGATAATAACGGTAATATAAGCACAATTAAAAGAATATAATATGCCTGTTACTGTGATATAAACCAATAAATGAAACGTCTAGAGTAAAACTTAACTGTATCATTATCGAAGACTAATTGGTTTAACAAAGCTTAATCTTTTGTTAAATATAGGGGGCGACCCCGTCTCTAGGATAGGTAGAAAACTGAAAAATAATTGGGGAAGAACAGAATAATTGGAAGAAAAAAGACTAATACATATTTATTACGGTTTTGCCGAAACTACTGGAACACGGTTCGTACCAAGTAGTATTGAACATAACTTTTTTAAGGTTAAATTTATTAATCAAAATTTCAAGTGAACTTAAACATTCAATTTTACATCGAAAAGGTACTCTTGGTAAGCCTCGATACTGTGTACCGGAATATTCTGATTTGAAAATTATAAAATGTTAACCGATGCTGGCATAAAGTAATGATAAAGTTATTAATTAGTATGCATTATGTGAATTAAAATTTTTTGTCGCGTAAATGAGAGCTCATCGATAAAACGTATACATGTTAAAAAATTGGGAATGAGGGCTTTCCTTTCTTGTAACGTTTTACAAAAATCCATCCTAATCGGCATATCTTTATTTTTTTTTAAGTTTGCCATGGAAAACGGACATTTATTGATAGTTATGACGATAAGTCAACAATAATTGAGTTTTTAAAACCTTTTTATTTATAAAATTAGATATTGTTAAGCAAAATGTATTCAAATGTTGAATACACCGACATGTTATTATCCTTAGGCGATTGTGCAGCTGTTACGCGTTATGCAGAAGAGTTTCCTGGAAGAAACTTACGAAGTAAAAATACATTTGGAGCCATTGAACGACGTTGTCGAGAAACTGAGTATGTGAGACCAAATAAAAAATTAAATTCTGGTAGGCCCAGAACAACAAGAACCATAAATAAAGAAAATATTATTTTAAATTTAGTTGATCAAGATCCAACAGTTAGCTTAAGGAATATGGCAAGACAAACAAATACGTCTTCTTCAAGTACTTGGAGGATAATTAAAGAGTAGAAGCTACATCTTTATCATAACAGACAAGTCCAAGAGCTTTTGCAAGACGATCTATCGGTTAGAGTGGGTTTTTGTCGAACATTACAAGAAAGGACAGCCCTTAATTCAAATTTTTTTTTAAATGTATTCTTTTTATGGACGAGGCTACAAACGCGAGAAGGTATGTTTAACTCCCATAATGCACACAACTGGTGTGATGAGAATCTACAAGTCAAAAGGGTATCATATTACCAACACTCATCTAAACCTAAGTTTGGGCAGCAACTTTAGGTAACAAATTAATAGTTTATCACATTCTATCTGAAAAGTTGAATGGTGATGGAGCTTCACCGCACTTTGATAGAAAGTGTCGTAATTGGTTGAGTAACCTTGTTCCGAATCGATGGATTGGTAGAGTTGCAGAAGCTCCGATTCATTGGCCTCCTCGGTCATGCGATTTTAATCCTTTGGACTACACAGTTTAGTCGTATCTTAAGAAAAAAGTCTATGCTACAGAGGTAAATTCACATCAAGAATTGGAAGACATAATTTAACGTCACTTTAATGACCTCATAGCTGATCCCCGACCGTTTAGAAGATTAATGGATTCTTTTTGAAAAAAAGATAGACTTTTGTATTTGTAAAAACGGAGGACATTTTAAACAGTTACTCTAATTGAATTTTATTTTTAGTCTTTATTTTAATTTTTTTGTGATTTTTTGTTTAATTAATAACTTTATCATTACTTTATACCAACATCGGTTATTACTTCATAATTTTCAAATTAAAATATTCCGAAAACGGTACGCAGTATCGAGTTTTACCAATAGTACCTTTTTGGTGTAAAATTAAATGATGTTTAAGTTCACATGAAATTTCGATTAATAAATGTAATCTTAAAAAAGTTATGTTCAATACTTCTTGGTACGAACCGTGTAACTAGCGCCCTCTATGAGAGTCAAATATAAAAACAAATTTAAGGTATGTATCAGCTTCTAAAACATATTCGTATAAAATTTCATTATAATATTTTTAGAAGTTTTAGCAAAATCGTAATAAATGTGTATACATTTTTTTAACGCCCTTTATCTTGAATAGGATGGCGTTACGAAATTTTTTTAGTAAACCTTAAATAATTTTTAGTTTTTTACTTATCCTATAGACGGGATCACCTTTTTTTAAAACACCCTGTATACATTATTTTCATATAAATAATTGTCCCATTTATATTGTCTATCTATCTATTGAAAAGTATGGAGAAACTTTAGCTGTGGCATTAGATATCTCCAAGGCGTTCGATCGAGTTTGGCACCAGGGACTCCTCGCCAAGCTTCCATCTTATGGCTTGCCCCCTCAGCTGTGTTCTCTGCTTGCTAGTTTTCTCTCAAACAGGTCTCTCCATGTAGTGGTCGATGGAGTTTCATCTGACACTCTACTCATAAATGCTGGTGTTCCGCAAGGATCCATTCTAGCACCAACACTATTTTTACTTCACATCAACGACTTATTGAAAGCAACTTCATGTCCCGTACACAGCTTTGCCGATGATAGTACCCTCCATACCGCATTCTCTTCCAGGGCCCCTATATCAGCCCGTGAAACCAGAAATGAACGAGGAAGAAATGTTAACAATATAAATATGGACTTAGCAACAATTCTCGAATGGGGATCCAATAACTTGTTAGAATTTAATGCAAACAAAACACAAGCATGTCTTTTCTCTAGAAAAGCCGATCTCACTGTGCCTAACATAACTTTGTCAGGAGTAACCATACCACTGAAGTCATCCATATCGATGCTTGGTATTACTATCAGTAATAACCTTTCCTGAGAAAATCACGTGAGGTCCATTGCCAAAAGTGCATCCCAAAAACTTGGTTTTTTGTTTCGTGCCAAGAGCTATTTCACCTCCAGTCAGCTGCTTATGATCTATAAGGCACAGATCCGACCTGTACTGGAGTACTGTTCCCATATTTGGAGTGCAGCACCTAAACATATCCTGAATCTACTGTATTCTGTCCAAAAAAGGGCAATTCGTCTCGTCGGTGATGCCTCGCTTACAAACTCGCTCACTTGTCTGGAACACCGTAGAAAAGTTGGCGATTTGTCTCTATTTTATAGATATTTTCATGGGCGATGCTCTTCTGAAATATCAACAATCGTTCCTCCTTTGGCAGTTTTTTCAAGATTAACCCGTCAAGTTCAGTCTTCACACCCCTTCGTGGTCACTTTGGAGACCTGCAAAACATCACTTTCTAAAGACTCATTCATCCAACGAATTGCGAGGCTTTGAAACTCATTGCCTAGGGAGGTGTTCCCCGAGGCATACAACCTCCAGAAATGTAAGAAGAACACCAACTCCTACCTTCTTTCCTTTGGTTCCCACGATGTTCTCTGAACATTACAGGATATCCCTTTTCGTGGGAACCAGAACATAAAAAAAAAAAACACAGTTCATAAAGGTGGCACAAACTATAGTAACAATATATTGACAAAATTATTAGGGACAAAAGCAACGAAATTCAACATCCTTCTAGTAAACCATCTCAAAACCTTAGCAAAAAATCTAGATAACTGGTAATCGCGGGAGTCATACCAATAATAAAACTCATGGCAGAAGAAAAAATACGCCTATACCAGCGTGAAAGTGGTACCACTTCTGGGGCCAAAGCAGAAAAGAGTTGCCAGTAAACGACATCGCACAGTTGACAAAACGACTACTGATTACTATTTTACGCAGGTACTACTCCGAATCGGAAAAGCCGAAAATAATGAGTGTCTCTACTGTGAAATAGTGGATATAGTGACCCACACAACATTAGAATACGCAAGGTAACAAGAAGAAAAGAAAAATCTGAGGCTAAACATAGTGATGAAACTGACCATAGAGAACATAGAGAACCAGGGTGTTGTGATCACAGATCGCAATACTTTTTTTTAAATTTTATTCTTTTTAGTTTTAATCCCTTTACGACGCCAATGTCTTAAAACCGTTTCGCCCCGGGCAAAATCCACTCCCCTTCCCCTTACCCGCGATGTCTCCGACTGGCACGCCGGCTGGCCTGGTTTGCAATGCGCAGTCTCGAGTCGGCGCAGTAGCAAGTTTCCTTTAAAAAAACACCGGCTTGATTCAACGCAATTATTTATTTTTTTTTTATGAAAATAGTCGCAAAAAGGGTAGACCTATCGTGTGGGCCGTGGACAGCCCGCACTGCGACTATTTGAAGGGGAAGGGATTATAGAAAGGAAATGATTGTGGACACGCTTTTTAAAAAGTTGCAGGTCATAGTTCTCTGGAAAAACTGATTTTGGAAGCTTATTCCATTCCGTAGCAGCCCTGTAAAAGAAGGATTCTTGATGAAGATTGGTCCTTGTAGTGTCAATCTTGAGAGTAAATGGGTGAGACTGATCAGCGTGCCGAGTTCTTCGGCCGAATGTGGCCAATGGTGGTACAAGAGTTTTTATTTCTCTGGAGCATCTGCCATGAAAATATCTGTAAAGCAATGACTGGTCTGCAACTCTTCTTCTATGTTCTAGAGGGTAAAGGGTATCTGTGAGAGTTGAGCTGTTTATCAAACGAATGGCTCTTTTCTGAATGGAATCTAGAAGACGAAGAGAATGCCTTGGTGCTGAACCCCAAATGTGCGAGCAATACTCCAGTAGAGGTCGGATTTGAGCCTTGTACGTCGTCAACAATTGATCAGGAGTAAAAAACTTTCTAGCTTTCCACAGAAAACCTAGCCTCTGGCTTGCCGACTTTGCGATGTTAGCAACATGGTCATGCCAAGACATATTATTGGACACCGTGACTCCCAAAATCGAGATGGAGGGACTTGGTTCAAGGGTATTTCCTGACATTGTGATGGGATGATTTGAGGAATTCACTTTCTTGAAAAACGTGGCACTTTGTGTTTTTTGGGCGTTGAACTGAACAAGATTGTTGGTTCCCCACTCGACGATTGCTTCAAGATCTCTATTGATGGAATCAACCCGTTATACTATTATCTCCGACCGTCGAGGGCGACGAGTCATTCCTTTGGTCCAAGCTTTACTCGTTCCTATTTTTCCACGACATTAAAGTAAGATTCAATGTTTGTAGTGCTCGTAGTGCCTTGTGTGTTGTTCAAAGAAAGACATATTATGTTATATTTTGTGTTAAATAAAATGTTAAAAATTCAGCCAATTGTGATTACTTTCAGTCCACTATATCAAAGTTGAGTATTCATTCCTCCCGTGTATAAAGAAGGAATTAAAAACTCCCGATTTCTACACCGGAAAATAAAAATAGATCCACGAATATACCAGAAACATCATAAGAATAAGAGGAATATAAAAGGAAAAAACGGACAACCTGTCCACTGAAGAGATGCGCAAGCGGTTCCGGTGAGCATGGTGACAAATACGAGAAAAATTTAGTGGGTAGGCATGGGCTTCACCCTAGAATCTCACACTGCCAGGAAACGAAGGAACTATGACTATGACTATGCATGAGCGTCCTCCCTGAAAAAAAAAAATAACGATTTACAAATATCTCACAATTTTGGTTCGATTTCAGAAACTGTATATCAAGTGTATTTCGTTATTTAAATCCTAGTTGATCAGTCAGTACTTAATTAAAGCACCTGTGGAAGCTTAAACAATTGTCGAAGTTTGATAACGATCCTTATACTTACTCACATCGTAAACCTTTATATTGTTCGTTCTTAAAGTATTAAATTATCTTTTATTACAAAAGCCACAAAACAAATTATAAACCGGAAACGCCATGGTGATGTATTCAACGAAATGGCAAATTATGAAACTTATTAAAACTTATTCATAAGATTTTTACAGTTACAACAACACTGAAATATACACACTGTTTTTATTGACCTCTAATGTGGCAATTTTTTTTATTTTTTATTAATCTCAGCTTCGAATCTACACTTTCGATTCCGTTAGGAAATTACGTCAGCGTGCAGTTTTGAAAATAGCGCAGTGGCGTAACCGCTCGAAACGTTGCTGAAACAAACGGCACCAACAGCAGCTTCATTATTAGAAACGATAATTATTAAATCAACAAGTTTTATTATAATTCCTCAAATCATCCCATCACAATGTCCGGAAATACCCTTGAACCAAGTCCCTCCATCTCGATTTTGGGAATCACGGTGTCCAATAATATGTCTTGGCATGACCATGTTGCTAACATCGCAAAGTCGGCAAGCCAGAGGCTAGGTTTTCTGTGGAAAGCTAGAAAGTTTTTTACTCATGTTCAACTGTTGACGACGTACAAGAATCAAATCCGACCTCTACTGGAGTATTGCTCGCACATTTGGGGTTCAGCACCAAGGCATTCTCTTCGTCTTCTAGATTCTATTAAGAAAAGAGCCATTCGTTTGATAAACAGCTCAACTCTCACAGATACCCTTCACCCTCTAGAACATAGAAGAAGAGTTGCAGACCAGTCATTGCTCTACAGATATTTCTATGGCAGATGCTCCAGAGAAATAAAAACTCTTGTACCACCATTGGCCACATTCGGCCGAAGAACTCGGCACGCTGATCAGTCTCACCCATTTACTCTCAAGATTGACACTACAAGGACCAATCTTTATCAAGAATCCTTCTTTTACAGGGCTGCTACGGAATGGAATAAGCTTCCAAAATCAATTTTTCCAGAGAACTATGACCTGCAACTTTTTAAAAAGCGTGTCCACAATCATTTTCTTTCTATAATCCCTTCCCCTTCTAATAGTCGCAGTGCGGGCCGTCCGCGGCCCACACGATAGGTCTACCCTTTTTGCGACTATTTTCATAAAAAAAAAAATAATTACGATCAACCTCTACCTCACAAATTAAATGAAATTAATAGAAACGTTTTAATATAAAATGTTACTAACGTCTTGGAGCAGGGTACTTCTTCTTACTCCCATATTGACTACTTCTTTGTATCTATCTCTATCTTGAGCTGCGTGGAGAAGTTCCTCAGCAGTTTGACATGTCCATTGTCGGAGATTTCGAAGCCAGGATACCTTTTTGCGGCCTATCCATTTTTTCCCCTCGATCTTGCCATTCAGAATAAACCGAAGCAAACTATAACGTGGTCCACGCATCACATGTCCCAAGTATTCCAGTTTGCGGCGCTTGATGGTAGTTAAAATCTCTCTATCGTGCCTTATTCTGAGTACATTCTCGTTGGTAGTTCGGCTTGTTCACGGAATTTTGAGCAACCTTCTGTACAGCCACATCTCGAATGCACCAATGCGGTCAATAATTTTTTGGTGAAGCGTCCATGTTTTGCAAGAGTACAACAGAATAGACCATATATAACACTTGGTAAACCTTTCCCACAGATGAATGCTAAGTTGCTTGGCACAAAGTAGCGGCTTGAGATTCAAAAATGCTCTTCTGGCTATTTCTATTCTAGCCTTGATTTCTTCTTCTGGATCCATCGACTGATTGATCCAGCTTCCAAGATATTTAAAGTGCTGAACTGTTTCTATATAATCAGAGTTTTTTGCTATTATACAATGTATCTCTTGTAAGTTACGCGAACGGAATAAAACGGTAGTATAAAAAAATTATTTATTCAAGTCGGTACGTAACGTAAATTTAAACACTGCTAAATGTTTACACTTGAAATTTTCTATAAATACCTAACCTAAGAAATCAGGTGTGAAAAAAATCTGGCTATCCATTAAGATTTTTAAATGACCCTTAGTCATTCCTTTACGAAAACTACAAAGCAATCCGAAATTGCTTTCACCAAGCTTTAATTTATTGTTAAAGACCAATTTCTCGGCCTCCCTAATTCCTCGATTTAACTCTATTAGATTTCACCATCAGGGCTATTTAAAATAATCAATTAATAAATTTACTATTTTTATTTTGGTGTAAAAATATAAAAATAAAATTTTTTTATTGGTTTAATTTAATTAACCGTTTAATTGATGTTACATTACTGTTCTTCTTCTTCTTCTTGTGGTTCCTATCCGTTACGGATGTTGGCAACCAGCATGGCAAGCCTAACTTTATTTACGGCAATGCGGAAGAGTTCGGCTGATGTTTTTCCGGTCCACTTTCTAAGGTTATGCAGCTAAGATATTCTTCTCCTTCCTGGACCTTTTCTTCCATCGATTTTTCCCTGGATGATTGTCTGGAGTAAGGAGTACTTGGAGTCGTTTCTCATGATGTGGCCCAGATATTGCAGTTTTCGGATCTTGATGGTGTTCATAATTTCTTTTTGTTTATTCATCCTTCTTAGTACCTCTTCATTAGTGATATGTTCGGTCCATGATATCCTCAGCATTCTTCGGTAGAGTCGCATTTCGAAGGCTTCTATTTTCTTGGATGTGTTTTCATTGAGTGTCCAAGATTCTGTCCCGTACAAGAGGATAGAAAATATGTAACATCTGAGAAGTCTCATTTTTGTTTCCAGTGTAAGGTCATGGCTTCTGAAGAGTTTGCTCATTTTGTTGTAGGCGGCTGTGGCTTTGGCGATTCTTGATTTGATTTCTTGAGTTGTGTCCCAGTTCTCGTTTATACGTGTTCCCAGGTACGTGGTGTGTGGTACTTTCTCTATTGGTTGGTTATTGATGGATAACTGGATGTTGTCGATCTTGTTTTTGCTAATGACCATAATTTTAGTCTTTTGCTAAAACATTACTGTTGCTAAAAGCTAATTATTGAGTTTAATATCGCAGTATACCTTTCAGTTATTTTTAATACAGTTATTTGAGCAGACCTGATTCGTATAATTGTTAAAACCATAAAATTTGTTGCATAATATTTAGAACCGCCACTGCAAAAGAGCATTTATGTATTAGCAACTGCCATTTATAATGTTCTGGCTGTTGGATCTTTAGATCATTATCTAATTGCTTTCCTATGTTTATCGGGAGAAAACTGGCAAAAAATATAGAAAAATTTAAATAAAAATTGTATTAATTTTCTTAATGGGAACTAAATTAGACGTTCAATGATAAATTGCGTATATTCTTTCTTAGATAAGTTAAAGATAAAAAGTGCGAATATAAACAGTTGATATTTGTACCTTATAATCCTAATTGAAATAAATGAGATAACAAAACTGTATACTATTGAAATTTAGCTATTTAATGACCCTTAACATTTTCTTAATTTATATTTATTTATGTAATATAGGGAAAAATAGGTAAATATTTTTAAACTGAACTGTAAGTTATGTCAAAGGCAAAGTCTGTTTTAGTTTTCTTTGTATTTTAATGTTTAATTTGACTTAATAGATGATTTTTCAGAAAAAATTGATGATTAGAAGTGTCATCGTGTTGTGGATCTTTATATGTAGGTCAATGGCTCATGTTTTAAAATACGATTATAAACAATTTAAAAGCGTATCTTTGATGATCAAGGGATTTACTTAAATTTGAAGACTTTTGGTTATTTAAAAACATGTCCAACATCCAAAAACATTGACAATCATAAAGAAACAGATTAATTCATAGCAAAGAGAACTTTATACTATACATAAATCCGAGGTCAGAATTAGGACACGTCAGAATTTAAAAATATTTGAGGTTGTGTACTCTAAGGGAATCGGTGGAAAAAAAGTCATGGCTACGAAATATTCGAGAATGGACAAACATGAATGTGAAGGAATTATTCCACGCGGCTAAAGACAAAGAAACTTTTAAAAATATGGTCTCCAACCTTCGTTAATGAGGACGGCATAGAAAGAAGAAGTACTCAAAAAATAGGTATAATACCTACTTTTAAGTTTATATTTGAAATGAGCTATTAAGTGCCATTATTATGTTGTGATAATACTAACATGACTAGTATTACTAGAAAAATAGCACCACAAATAAATAATATTTACAATACTTTTATATGGATAAGAAAGTTAAAATATTCCTATATTCTAAGATGTAAAGGGATAACTATTTAACTGAAAAAAGATGGGCAAAACAGAAAGTGATAGTTGCCGCTACTGCGAGAACTTCGCTGAAACTGCAGAACATTTGTTTTGCGAATGTCCAGCGCTTTTCTGCAAGAGGCTCAAGTTTCTGGAAGGGGCCTTCCTAAAGCCATTCGATATCAGAAACTTAGCCCCCAGGAAACTGATAAACTTAACTCGAAGTCACGGAATACCGGGCCTCAAATGGATTAAGGGTTATGCACAAAGATCTGATAGGTCGAAGTGCTTAATATAACATAACACTTCCTTTACGCTGACGATGTAGCCTTATCTGCCCAAGGTCAAAGTCTTAGGTCTGTAGAAGAAACCCAGTAGGGTACTCTGGTAAAATTACCAGAATACTACAGAAGCAACTCTTTAAAACCGAACCCATCCAAAACACAGGTCTGTGCATCTAAACACAAAAAAGCTGAACAAAAGTTGCTAGTAAAGTGGGAAGACAACGACCTCAAACATACAGCAAAACCATATTCTGAGGAAGCTGTTCAGGGAGTAAATGGGGAGCCAACCCAAATATCCATAGATCGACAGCCGAAGCACTATGTTTTTCAACAGGCGAGTATGCATGCCCTGTCTGGAACAGATTTGCACACGCCAAACTAGTTGATGTCGCACTTAACGAAACCTGCAGACTCGCCACAGGTTGCATGAAGGCAACCCCACCTAGTGAGCTCTACAAAGCAGCTGGCTTTGCTGCCCACTCTGCCCTTCGAACATCTGCGGAATATAAGGAAAAGTTCAGGCAGGCTTTCGACGATCGTCATCCATTATATGAAGCACCAGATCCGATCAGGCGACTTAAATCACGAAAAAGCTTCCTAAATTCAGTGGACCTGGAACCACCAACCAGCTATCCCCTTACCCAAAAACCAGCACCTGGTCGCAATCAGAACTGGAGAACGTGGAAAAGCCTGAACCGAATACGCACTGGTGTCGAGAAGATTTATAGCTCGCTAAAGAGAATGCGCTGGACGTCGCCCGCTACTGGGCTGAAAATATGTAGAAGTAATCCGGATACGAGAAAGTAAAGTAAGGCAGCATAGCCTTCACAAACCCCCCCCCCTACAATCTACAATTCAATTGAAAACAATAAGATGCACTTTGTCACCATATTTGCATTACAGTTAAAACAAAACATTAGCACTCTATTACATAGTGTATTGTTTCTAGATCGCACTAGTAGTAATTTTAACAGGTAAACTGCTAAGCTTGTAAGTACGCTGTTACAATTGAAACCACCCTCCCCTACATAACCCCGAAATTACTTTAAATAGTGATGTAATGACCCAATTCTAATTTCTAATTACGCAGCAAAATACTTTGGAAATGATCCACAACTGCCCATAAAACGAAATCTTGTAGACCTTTGTTCGATTCCAAGCAATTTTATGAAATGTTGCAACTTATTTTTGTTGTTACTCTTTCCGGTTGTCTTGATTTCCGTGCCATATTATGTAACTTACAAACTAGCTTTATAAATTATCAGTCAAATTGCGTTAAGACTTTTACAGCAAATGAAATATTGATTTAAAAAAATTTACAATGTATTAGGCATTAACGTTAACATTTCTGTATTTTCAAAAACCTGAAGTGTAGTAAAATGCGAAACCTTCTTAATTAAATGTATAATAAGAATTTTCTGGCAATAAATTTCGTAACAGTTAAAGATCTTAAAAATTTGCGGTTCGCGACGTGCAATATGTACATCGGATTTTCAATAAATGTTTATGTAAATTAGCGAGTAACGTCGAACGTTGGTTGGATCTTCATTAACGCAAGAAGAGTGCATTTAAATCTTAACGCTTTCCTTAACATGAAACAATGGAAGGTACCGTTAATCGGCGTTTCATACTTCAGCAATTTTTTTTTGTAACGTCATCGTCTGTGACCCTGTAACAGTGACTTTTTAATTGCCGGTTTCCGAATTTAATTGACCGATTCCTTGTTTTGTCTGAAAAAAATACAACTCCCAATATTAAGGAAGTTCTTGTGACAATTCAGTTTAATCTTTAGCCATGCGTCATAAAAAGAGAGGGGAATATATGCCAAATGAATATAAAACTCCTGGCTGCTCTTATAGTATGTCCATAACACGCACCAAAACTTACACCGCACTTCGCATTGTGGCCATAGTATGAATCCTGCCTTGCACAAAGCATTATCGTCGAGCAACAAAGACGAAGGCTTTTCTTCTTAGGAGGGGTTTAACCTTATTTCGGATTGATAGTAAAACTTTATGAAACAGGAATGGCAAAAATCATATTACTCTGACCTCGCTGAAAAAAATCGAGACTTATTTTCACTTTCTGCTTGAAAAAGGTTGGATCTAGGTATCTCTCGGAGTACTTTTTTAATTTTTTGAAAAGAAAGTACGAAATTTCGGCCATATTCACCATTTCTATCTCACAAGATATATCGTATTTCGAAAAAGTACTCCGAAAGATGCCTCAATTATACAGTTGTCTTTATTGAAAAAAAAATTATCGCGATCCATCAAGAATTACAAGGTCAAAAATGATTTTTGCTGAACCCCTGCAGACACAATTACGGAGCATTTTTCATGACTAATTTGAGCGCCCTCGCACCAAATAAGCACTTTTACATGGATACTATGAACTGTTAAATGAATCGTAGTTTCATTCATAAAAACCAAAAATAGTACTGAAGCTATTCTAAAAATTTTAGCACGTGTGATGATGTCAATAGAAGTTGCGAAAGGGATTCATTGCTTTTTCGAATAAGACTAATTAGGTGATGTTGGAGGAATAATGGGGAGTTCAATGAAAATCATAACTGGTATTACCAAGTTCAAGGCCAGTTGCATGTAACTGGCTTTGAGTTTTGTTATTTCGCGGTATGGACGTATAAAGGTATAAAAATTGAAAAAATTTATCGTAATGATACATTTTGGCAAAATAAAATGAAATCAAAATTGGTAGATTTTTTTATGAAATATTTGCTGCCTGAAATAGTTGACATTAGATACGAGAGAAATATGGAAATAAGAGATTGATATGTTATTTCTGTACAATTAGATTTTTATGTGTATATTTTGTTTTCAAATATATCCTGTGAGTTTTTGAGTTTTCAAGTTCAGTGAGCATATCGAATATTAATAAATACCTTGAAAAATGTCATTCATTCATGCTTATCGAAGAAGAATATTTCTAAATATTTTGTTGTGTATGAAAATGTTCAATAGAGTTTTTCCATAAACAGAATTTTTGCAGCGTTTCTTTTTTCTGTGTGTACCTATTTTTTTATTAACTACCTACCCATATCCATATTCATCATACGCGAAATATTCATTACGATGAAAAGGATACTCATTTTATTTTTAATATCCTTATGGACATTTTTTAATAATCCAGAAGGAGGCCTATTCTGAGAATTCCAACGGCCGACGGCGACGGCCGCAGACTCGGCAAGGCCTAATTTACTACGAATTTACGCAACAGTGAGTTGGAGTAAGACGCAAACAGCGCTAAGCGTTTTTTGTTCGTCATTGGTCTCCGCCCCTTTCGCTCGGTATTTTTACTACCCGCATTACACCGCAGATTTACTCTGACATGTTTGTAAAGGTTGACCCCTTCTTAAGGTGCCGAGACCAATTATCGATCGTTGGCTCTCATGTTAACTACCATACTAACAATCATGGTCTTATTTACAGCCGACTATTGACAAGAGAATTGTCAGAGCTTTCAAAAGACATCTTATTCGACCCCCATTGCCATTTAAAAATTTTGGGGTAATTCTCACCCTCGCTTGGGGTTGAAAGTAGTGGAGTCAAAAATACCGAAAAAGAGTGTCCCCCTTTAATTAAAAATCGACGGATCTGAGCGTTTTTATAAAATGTTGACAATGTTCCTGCAAATGGCTCTGTTTCATTTTCGGTTGGCCACCCTGTATTTGTGCATATTATACATAACTAACATGCATTAAAATTATTCTTGAAATGTTTTCAAAACAAAATAAATATTGAGATTAAAAACTCCGCGGCTAATATTTCAAATAACGTAATAAACTCACTTTTAAATAATAATAATGTCCTCTAAATATGATAGGTAGGTTTAAGTTGTTTAATAACACTAGAATTATGATGGATATATATGTTAATAGGCCTGTTAGTAGTTGTCAGGCTTATAGAAACTTAAATTGTTTTTGGTTTGTTACGAAATAATGTAATTTGCTTTGCTCAATTATACAGTTTTTATTGTATGCGTTATGTCCTCAATTATGATAATTAAATGCTCGGTGGGATCATAAGATACAACCTTAAGTTATCACATTTATGATGTCGTAAAACATTCAACTGTTATTTTAAGATATTTCTCACATTCCTTAATATTAAATATTGCGAATACACAAATAATATTTAATATATTGCTGGGGATTTTGCCATTTATTACCATACCTTTCACGTATCTGTCAACGAAAACCTTGGGGGTAACGATTTTTCACTGTTCAATATATATATCCTTTATTTCTGTATAATTATTCTATTACGTTTAATTATGGCACTATTTGCGTTATACATTTAATTTATTCCTCGAAGGCATGCTAAGAAAATTAGTAATAAATTTAGTCTAAGTACCATATTAATAGCTGCAGAAAGTGATTGCTTTTCATTGAGTGGATAATGTATTTTAAGTTCGATTTTTAATTGAAACATGGTGTTTGCATTTTCTTAAAGAACAAATTAATATTTATTATTTCTGAACGTCATAACTTTTATTTTTTATTTTTTCTGCTACAATCTCTATTTCAAAACAAATATTAATTATTTCGTAAACGGTCACAGTTCCCTTGGAGTACACAATATTTTAAAATATACAGAGTGGACCAAAAGTCTGGAAACGGACAATTATCTGAGCACATTTTGAACACTTGATAAAGTAATCATTAGATTAAAAATGTTACATTTAAATGTAGTTGAAAATAGTTTGTATTAAAAAAATTATTAAGACAATTAGGCGTTGCCACACTTCTGTTTTATTTATTTAAGACCCACCCTTAATTATTCCAGAAATGCGACATACTAGAATGAAATGCCGAAACACGTCAACTTTTAACTTGAGAGGGACACTTTTTAGGGCTAATGTCATAAACGTCAGATTTACCCCTCTCCTACTGGAGATACCTCTTAAATTTTTTTAAATGGCGGCAGGTATCAAGTCATACCTCATTTAAAAGGTCTCTGGTAAATCTCTATTTAATCATATTCTTTTGCCTTTGATACAAGCCTTCTATTGTTATTTAATCGTTGTTTAAAATTGTTCATTTGAAAAAGACCCACCCCCTAATATTTTAGAAAGGCGATAAATTAGAAAGAAATGCAGAAACACATAAACTTTTTACTTCAGAGGGCCATTTTTTAAGCGCTAATGTCATAAACGTCAGATTCACTTCCTCCCCACTGAAGATACCCCTTAAATGAATTAACTGTTTTACCTTTGATGCCAGCAATTAATTGTTATTTAATCGTTGTTTAAAATTGGCTCTCTTTAAACTTTTCATATGCCTCGCAAAACTAAATGTTATTGTAATTATCACTATGACTTATTTAATTGTCATTGTCGGTTTTGCTGCGTGGAAAACGAAACTGCTGAACATATACTATGTTCATGCCCCGGCCTGGGAAGAATAAGGTTCAGCATATTTGGTTACACCAGCCTAGAACCTACCGATTTCAAAAAAATCTCACCCTATACAACCAGAAGGGCTGGATTGTGCGGTGAACTGTAACCTCTAGGGGTGAGCCACAATAGACCTACTAAAGGTCGCAGTTTAGGGGCGACCACGCCCCACTCACATGATACCTAACCTAACATAATTGTCATTATTGTTTTTGTCACTGTTCCTATGAATTGTCTACATAATACGGGGGCATATAAAAAGTTTAAAGATACAATATAATTAAATAGATATTTACCAGACCTTTTAAATAGGTTATGACTTGATACCTAATGCCATTTAAAAAAATGTATGGGGTATCTTCAGTAGGGAAGGGGTGAATCTGACGTTTATGACATTAGCGCTTAAAAGTGTCCCACTCAAGTTTAAAGTTGACATGTTTCGGCATTTCTTTTTAATAAGTCGCATTTTTGAAATAGGTAAGGGTGGGTTTTTTTTAAATGAACAATTTTAAACAACGATTAAATAACAAAGGAAGGATGGTATCAAAGGCAAAACAACATGATTAAATAGATATTTACCAGACTTTTTAAATGAATTATGACTTGATACCTAACACCATTAGAAAAAATTTAAGGGGTGTTTGTGATCTTTTTAAATTTGGGTGTTGTGATTACAGATCACCTTAACCGCGACATCTTTGGCCTTCTATTCTCCCTTGTTTGCAACGCGACGGCTCGATTTAACGCAATGACAGTATTGTTTCGACAGTCGCAGCGAATGGGTGTCATACAGGTCTTTTTCCTCGGCGATTAAAACATCGTTTGTTACTTCAATAAGTAGGATTCCACCGACCGTCGAGAGCGATGAGTCATTTTTTTGTTCCAATTTTGATTCGTTCTTATTTTTGAAGTAAGATTCAAGTTTGTAGTGCTCTTAATGCCTTGTGTGTTGTCTGAAGAAAGACATACTGTTTTTATATTTTGTGTTAAATAAAACGTAAAAAAAAAACCAGCGAATTGTGATTATTCCAGTCCACTAATTATATCAAAGTTGAGTAAACATTTTTTCCATGTAGAAAAAGGGAATTTATAAACTTCCGATTTCTACAAGGGTTATCTTCAGTAGCGAGGGGGTGAATCTGACGTTTATAACATTAGCGCTAAAAAGTCTCCTCCTCAAGTTAAAAGCTGACGTGTTTCGGCATTGCATTCTAATAAAGGGTGGGTACATTTTAAATGAACACATTGCATAAAAATCAAATTATGTTTGTTTGTTTGTTCTTTATGCGTTTCTAAACCTCTAGACCGATTTTAATAAAATTCTTAAAAAATCTTTAGATTAATCCGGCGGGTGTTCCTGTAAAGTTTGGTAGCGATCGGATTAACCGAAAGGGTGGTAAGAGGATGAAATATAAAAACCATTAAAAACGGCTAATATTAGTATCGAATTCAACGTCTTCGAGGATGCTTAGTTTGATAGTAACATTCCCAATTATGTTAGCACCCATACAAAAGAGATTAGAAAGGGATGAAATATAAAAACTATTAAAAATGCCGATATTAGTGTCGAATTTAAAGTTTTTGGGGTTGCAGAGTTTGATAGTAATATTTTAATTTTGTTAGCACCCCTACGAAAGCGGTGCAAAGGTAATAAAATATAAAAACGCTTATATTTGTGTTAAATTTATAGTTTTCGGGGCCACTGAGTTTAATAGTGATATTCCCAAATCAAGCAAGGCATCTTCTGGCAGGACGTCTGTTGGCTCCGCTAAAAAATTATATAGAAGACAAACAACTGATATTGTTTAAGCATGTACAAATAATGTCACACTCCAGGATATGACAATCAGGTGTATAAAGAAAACTATGAAGATCAAGAAGCTAAAGAAATGGCATAGATAAAGAGGATAAGAGGGGGATACTTGGACTGATAAAGATGGGTAGAAAAATGGAATTAAAAGAGAAAGAACTCCATAAACTAATATCAGGGTGGTCTAAAAAGTGTCCGACCTTAAAAAGTATATGGCAGCACTCGTAAATAAAAGCTGGGGAATGTGGTCCAGCATCTTTTGACAGGTACCCCCCAAAATATCAGCCATTTTGGACGCGCAGTTGTTATTTAACAATCGTATAAGCGAGTCAATGTTTTTATGTTAGTAAAAAAATTGTTCATAAAAATAGTAAATTTGTATTTTTGACGACTGACCCATGCCGATCTTTTTAACATAATAGGAAAATATTTGATAAACCTCTTGATTTTATCCACAGTAATTTAAACTTTTTCACTAAGGGATTAGAAAATTAATTAACTAAGAGTTATTTCACTGTATTCAATGCCGTAAAAAGGTAAAAGAAACAACATAGAATGTTACATGTGGAACACTATTCATCAATAAATCATTTTTTTTCTGCTGTCATTGTCATTACTTATGATTAAGTGATACTAGTTACATACAATCACAATATTATAAATATGGGCAACTCAACGCACCTTTGCTGGCACGATAATAAATTGTAGGACACATTTTTAAATTTTTTAATGCATTTATTATTACTTTTATTGATGCCGAAATAATAATAATAATAATAATAAACATATAGATTTGGCACTTCGACATTTCGAAAGATGATCATCAAAAGATCAAAATGAGTATTGATGTAGTCCAGCGTTTCTCAAACTGTGGGGTGCGCCCCCTAAGGGGGGCGCGTTTACATGATTAAGAGGGGGCGCAGTACAGATTAAAAATAAAATGGTAATGATAAAATGCTACAGATAGATTTTTAAAAAATCTTTATTGAAATTTTACTTACTTAATGATGACAAAGAAACATTCTAAGGACTAATGGCTAACATGAGCTTGTTTTAAGGCGCACAACTTCTCCAAATTTGGTTCTATGTTAGAGATGGCCACTCTGAGTTCATTTTCTACTTGAATTTTATTTCTGTATTTAGATTTCACGACAGCAAGTGCAGAAAATCTAGTTTCACAAAGGTAGGACGTTGGAAAAGGCAACAGAATTCTAAGCGCTTTGGCTTTTATAACGGAGTAGTCGTTCGAAAGTTCAGTCCAGAAGTTTGTTAAAGATTTGTTAACAAAGTTTGATTTTTGTAAGGGATTTGTTGAAATATCTATCAGTTGTTCTTCTTCTTGCAGTGATAGTCCGACAGGTCTATTTTCGAATGGATTTAAAACCCAGCTCCAGTCTGACAACTTGATATCTTTCTCTGCAAAGAAGTATCGCTTGAAATTCTCAGTTAAGTTTTCTAAATGGCTTCCTATGGTTTTTAGCATCACAGCTTTATGAATATCTTCCAATGGGGAATCTTGCACAAAATCGCAAAATGTGGGAAACATTTCCAAACTGTTTTCTTTCAATTTGTTATGCCATAACTGCAATTTCTTACAAAAAGCATCAATCTTTTGACTTAAATCAAATATATTTACTTCTTTTCCTTGCAGCTGAAGATTAAGTATATTAAGTTTTTCAAAAATATCTACTAAATAAGAAAGCTTCAGTAAAAATAATTTGTCGAAAAAATCTGTTGAATGCTTGTGACCTTCCTCACTTAAAAATATCGCTATTTCCCTTCTTAATTCAAAGACACGCTTAACCGTCTTACCGCGTGACAACCATCTGGATGAGGAATAAAACAACAAAGATTGATGCTCAGCTCCCATATCTTCACACAGAACAGAGAACATCCTTGTTTTTAGTGGTCTGGTTTTTATAAAGTTAACAACTTCAATAACTACTGTCAAAATCATGTTTAGTCCAGGGCTTAGCTTAGATTTTGATGCTAACGCTTCCCGATGTATCATGCAGTGCGTCCAGATAATTTCTGAGGATTCCTTTTTTACTAGCGCTTGTAAACTGTTGTATTTACCAGACATGGCTTGAGCTCCATCGGTGCAAATCACAACACAATTTTTCCATTGCAAATTCATTTTAGTAATAGAATCATTTGTAATCTTGAACAACTCGGTGGCTGTAGTTCTTCCTTCAATCTGTTTACAAAACAATAAATCTTCACATATTTTAGAACATTGACAGAATCTAATGTAGCAAATCAAATGGGAATCATTACTAGAGTCAGTTGCTTCGTCAAGTTGTATAGCAAACAAGTTTCCAGTAAGCTCAGATTCAAGCTGCTGCTGCATATCAACTGATATATCGTTAATTCGTCGACAGATTGTATCATTTGACAGAGGAATATTGTTAAGTTGTGAAGTAAAATTTCCACCAAACATTATTTCTACAATGTCTTTGCAAGCGGGTAAAAGAAGTTGCTCTGCAATAGTGTGCGGTTTTTTGCATTTAGCTACTTTGTATGCCACTTTATATGATGCCAAGAGAGCCTTCTCATTTACTGCCAGTACTCTATGGAAGCTGGATTTTTGTTTTTTAAACAATCTGAGTTTCTCCACAAAAAAATCTCGCGGTTTATTGACATATTCTCTGTGCAGCGTTTCTAGATGCCTCTGTAATTTATTTGGTTTCATGCTATCTGCAGCCAATACTTTTAAACAGATAACGCATTGTGGTTTTTCTTCGCCACCTACTTCAAGGATGGTAAAGCCCAAATTTAGGTATGATGGGTCATATTTTCTTGTTTTAGATTTCGGACGATTTCCACCTGAACCTGTCGATGTACAAGCCCCGTCATCCTCAAGTTTTCGTTTTAAAAATTTATCCATACTACATCTACTTATACACTCACACTTCACAATAATGCTTGCTTAGTGTTAAAACACCTTCACTGAGAGACTGAGAATACCGTATGTGCGCTTCTGTATTTATAGTCGCGTTCAGACAGTTCGAGAAAGATCAGGAAGCTTGAATACGTGGCACGAACGCCGCGAACTTTCCGACAGCATCTTTGGCGCTCTCGACGAGACAATGTTGCCTATTTTAGTCCAAATTCCTAGGTCTACGGATTGGGGGGCGCAACATTTTTTAAATTAAAACAGGGGGGCGTGAATAACAAAAGTTTGAGAACCGCTGATGTAGTCTATTCTTTTGGCTAATAAATTTTGTCACAATAGTACATTTTATAAAAGCTTATCTAATATACGGTGAGAACAATTTACGAGTCACAAACTACAAGTTACTGGGCTACCAATGACTAACAGTGTAGCGAAAAAAAAATGATTTCCGTACAACTAAATTTTTTGTTAGCTCTAAATTCGAGAGGGTCGCGCAGGTAAGTAAAATTGTTGAATTAAATTTGCTTTACAAAGTTAAACATTTATTTTAAAATTAATAATTTGCAATTATATATTACAAAACAAAACAGTCAGGCGCCATATATGTTTTTCTTCGATTAAGATACGAAAACCCTCACAATCCAACGTAATTTTTAAATAGTAATCCATAACTTACCCCAAGGTACCGAGTACAAATAAAAGGAGAAACAGAAATTTATCAAGTACATTAAGAGCCTTCAACTGCTTCAACGGTTATACTGGAAGTTGACTATAACTTGCTTATTTTAAATATAACACCCTGTATATTACTACGTATTTCGATAAAGCTACTCTTGGGGATTCTCCCTTACACTGAGTGTTTCACGAGATATGATCATTTTTATCACGAAAAAGTATCCGATTTGACACCCTCTATCATTATAATTAATTTAAATTATAACATTTTTTTGCATTATGTTTTTCTAGTATTGTGTTTTTTTTACTAAACTTGGTTATTTTGTTATTAAAATAATTATTTTTATTGTACAGGGTGATTCAAAACGCATATTTAAAGATTTCTCAACTTTCTTAAATGGATCATCCTGTATTTTATAACGTTGTTAGACAGAACTTCTACTTACACTTTATTTTGTAGAAGCGGCAGTGATTGGCGGCGACGGCGGTAACTAAATAAGCCATTATTGTCACTTTGCGGATTTGTGTGTGAATAATTTCGTATTTCTCTAATGAATAAATGTTTCGTCTACTACTTGAGGGCGCGATAGAAGTATGTAGTTCAACTGGAATTAACGCGCGGAATATTTGAATATATGATATTTAAGTGATTAATGAATAAAGGAAGTTTCAGAAAGGAAGTATTTGATAAAAAACAATTAAATTATAATAACAATAATAAAACATAAATAATTTTAGTGAACGAAGACTGAACACATGTTAAAGTAAAACGCAAAATAATTGATTGCCGAAGTCACTAGAACGGAAAACCGAAATTAAGCCGCATTAACTTGCAAACGCTAATATTCTGTGTTTATATTGACTTCCAAGTCCATCATTACCGAAAACAAAAAATCAGTTAATGATGCCAGACCAATTATCTTTTTTTTTCTTTTTTCGTTTGTTCATTCAAGGTATGAGAACACGGTTGTAATAATTGTGAATGATAATATTGACCGGAAACCACGTAGAATGCATCTTCCGCTGTCTCTAGCATGTCTCGTCATTTTAATCGATACAAAGTTGCCAGCCTTACAATAATCCATAATGTATCTGACAAATATCACTCACTCATTGACCGAATGATCACTATCCCACAAAACAACAAGACCCAGGAAGGTGAAACTTTTCATGAAGATTATTTGTGACAAGTAGTGGTGCAATAAGGCGGGGTTTAACAACTTTTTAAATTTAAACAGAGCTTACACGGACTGGTTTAACATTGAAAAAGGTCTAAGACAGTGATGTGTGGCTTCGCCATGGCTGTTTAACTTATACATAGATGATTGTTTAAAATATTTGAAAGAGAGTGCGTATGGATTGAAAATGAATAATTTGATCATCAAATGCCTTCTTTACGCCGATGATCAAGTCATATTAGCGTCATCTGAAGAGGAGTTGCAGACGATGGTTAATGTTATAAATGATGCCATGAAAATCGAAGGGATAAAAATAAATGTAAGTAAAATAAAAGTAATGGTTTTTGACAGAGAAGAAAGCATGACAAACTGTAAAGTTTTGATAAAGGGAGAAAGAGTGGAACAAGTAAATGAATTTGTGTACTTGGGTTCAAAGTTTACGAGAGATGGAAAGTATGACAGTGACATTGAGCGAAGGGTGTTGGCAGGAAAAAAATGAATGGGACACTGTATAGCTTTATGAACACCCAGAAGGTGTCAAAAAAGGCACGTCTGGCTGTGCAAAGAGGAGTGTTAGTGGTTTTTTGTTTCGCTCAGTATCCCAGAGTGATCCCCGAGTTGCTCTCCATTAATTTGCTATTTCAAAGACAGGAATCTGTAGGAGACTATCCTGGCCTCCCTCTTTAAGAGCATATTTATGCGAGGAAAATTTAGGAGATGTTCCATCGCTGCCGTTGGTGTGCTGGACATAGCTCAAGTTATGGCCAGTCATTCCAGCCGCTGAAGGCCAGCAAGCTTTGCTCTAGCTGTCTGTTTATTTCACTTCCACTGCAAATGGAATGTTCTCTCCGTATAGGACAGGCTGCCGAACCTTATCTAGCTTTTTCCTTTTTGCAAAAGGAATTATTACAATTTTGCGGAGGTTGACAGACATCTGTTTCCTCTCGCACATCTGTATACTGTGTTGAGGGCTTCTTGAAGGACGTTTGAGATCGTCGATTCAAATTTCTCTCTAACTATTATAACCAGATTGAAAATCTAATCCCTGCATGGAAACCTTGCTCAGCAGAGAGTTGACTAGGAGTGACCACATTAGGAGGAAAAGTACCCCACCTTGTGGACACCCCTTCGCCGCCCTGTACCTAACCGACTCTTTATGCAGTGATATTACATATTGCTTTTCATCATGCTTTTGATCCAGTTGCAGATTTGGCTGTCGATCCCTCTATCCCTGAACGCACCTTCTATGTCTTGAGAAGCAGCCAGCGCAATTTCCTTATGTTTAAGGGAATGACTAATCTTTCCTACTAGATTGTTTAGTTCTAAATCCGTAGATTTTCCGGTTTGGTAGGCATATTGATGGGGGTTTAAGGAATGTTTCCTAAGATTCCTCTCTCTAATATGTCTATCAATAATTCTTTCCAGAGTTTTCATTAAGAATGAGGTAAGGCTGATCGGCCGGAATGATTTAGGTAGGGAATGGTTCACCGTACCCGTTTTACGTATTTAAACAACTCTCGCCGTTGACCAGCCCAGCGGAATATAACTCCACGCTAAACTTGCTGTGAATAGTTTAACCAGAAAAGGTTGTAAAATTTCACTGCCCTTCTGAATGAGGGCAGGGAAAACACCATCCTCCCCTGGAGACTTGCATGGGGAGAAATAGTTCACCGCCCATTGTACTGATGCTGGGGTGACTACTTTTGAAACATTTCTCCAGTCCTCCCTTTTGGGTCGTAATGTCGATTTCATTGAAAGTGCAATATGTTCTGGGTCCCTCAGAAGCAGACTGCCGGGAAAGTGGGTCTGCAAGAGAGTCTCTAACGTTTGCCTACCAGAGTCCGTAAAAGAGCCATCTGGTCGTTTTCTCGAGCCAATTACTTGTGCCGGATCTTTGGCGAGAGCTACAAACCACGGGTACTCAACTAGTACTGTTAAATAAATTATGGAGTTTAATTAAATATTTAATTACACATAACTAATAATGGAAGCAATTTTTGAATCAATTTACTTTAAAGACTATAACACTTTCTTGAGTTGATGAAAATTGTCACAGTGAAAGATTATGCTATATTTTTGGTAGGTTTTTTATTTTTTTAATAACTTCCGGCTATTATATTGTTGTTACCATCAAACAATTATTGTTCTTTAATCCGCCACGTAAAAACAACAAAACAAGCAGTAATTGTTTAAAAGAGATTTTCGGAAAAACACAATTTAATTTGAGTAAAAATCGTTTAAAGGGGTGGGTTTAAGAAAGACATTTAATGGAAGCATCAGAAATCTTGCTAAAAAAACTAGCGTTAAAAGATAAAAATTATAATCATCAGTTAAAGCATCTGAAGAAAACTTTCGCATAAAGAAATACCCATTTTTTGTGCTAATAAAACAAACAGTAACAAAAAAGTGTGACCGTTTTAAACTTAGTTGACAGTAAACTGAAGTTCACACGTTTTTAAGTACTGGTTTAACTATACTCATTAACTATTCCTATTACTTGTTATGTTTGCCCCTAGATATTTGAAGGACATCACTTGTTTTACACTTGTTCTCGTAAATCGCTAGTTTACATCTTCTCTGTTCTCTAGATACCATAAGGGATTTTGTTTCTTTATGGATTTGGTGTGTGTGTGTGTGTGTGTGTGTGTGTGTGTGTGTGTGTGTGTGTGTGTGTGTGTGTGTGTGTGTGTGTGTGTGTGTGTGTGTGTGTGTGTGTGTGTGTGTGTGTGTGTGTGTGTGTGTGTGTGTGTGTGTGTGTGTGTGTGTGTGTGTGTGTGTGTGTGTGTGTGTGTGTGTGTGTGTGTGTGTGTGTGTGTGTGTGTGTGTGTGTGTGTGTGTGTGTGTGTGTGTGTGTGTGTGTGTGTGTGTGTGTGTGTGTGTGTGTGTGTGTGTGTGTGTGTGTGTGTGTGTGTGTGTGTGTGTGTGTGTGTGTGTGTGTGTGTGTGTGTGTGTGTGTGTGTGTGTGTGTGTGTGTGTGTGTGTGTGTGTGTGTGTGTGTGTGTGTGTGTGTGTGTGTGTGTGTGTGTGTGTGTGTGTGTGTGTGTGTGTGTGTGTGTGTGTGTGTGTGTGTGTGTGTGTGTGTGTGTGTGTGTGTGTGTGTGTGTGTGTGTGTGTGTGTGTGTGTGTGTGTGTGTGTGTGTGTGTGTGTGTGTGTGTGTGTGTGTGTGTGTGTGTGTGTGTGTGTGTGTGTGTGTGTGTGTGTGTGTGTGTGTGTGTGTGTGTGTGTGTGTGTGTGTGTGTGTGTGTGTGTGTGTGTGTGTGTGTGTGTGTGTGTGTGTGTGTGTGTGTGTGTGTGTGTGTGTGTGTGTGTGTGTGTGTGTGTGTGTGTGTGTGTGTGTGTGTGTGTGTGTGTGTGTGTGTGTGTGTGTGTGTGTGTGTGTGTGTGTGTGTGTGTGTGTGTGTGTGTGTGTGTGTGTGTGTGTGTGTGTGTGTGTGTGTGTGTGTGTGTGTGTGTGTGTGTGTGTGTGTGTGTGTGTGTGTGTGTGTGTGTGTGTGTGTGTGTGTGTGTGTGTGTGTGTGTGTGTGTGTGTGTGTGTGTGTGTGTGTGTGTGTGTGTGTGTGTGTGTGTGTTTGGTGTGTGTGTGTGTGTGTGTGTGTGTGTGTGTGTGTGTTTGGTGTGTGTGTGTGTGTGTGTGTGTGTGTGTGTGTGTGTGTGTGTGTGTGTGTGTTTGGTGTGTGTGTGTGTGTGTGTGTGTGTGTTTGGTGTGTGTGTGTGTGTGTGTGTGTGTGTGTTTGGTGTGTGTGTGTGTGTGTGTGTTTGGTGTGTTTGGTGTGTGTGTGTGTGTGTGTGTGTGTGTGTTTGGTGTGTGTGTTTGGTGTGTGTGTGTGTGTTTGGTGTGTGTGTGTGTGTGTGTGTGTGTGTGTGTGTTTGGTGTGTGTGTGTGTGTGTGTGTGTGTGTGTGTGTTTGGTGTGTGTGTGTGTTTGGTGTGTGTGTGTGTGTGTGTGTTTGGTGTGTGTGTGTGTGTGTGTGTTTGGTGTGTGTGTGTGTTTGGTGTGTGTGTTTGGTGTGTGTGTGTGTGTGTGTGTTTGGTGTGTGTGTGTGTGTTTGGTGTGTGTGTGTGTGTGTGTGTGTGTGTGTTTGGTGTGTGTGTGTGTGTGTGTGTTTGGTGTGTGTGTGTGTGTGTGTGTTTGGTGTGTGTGTGTGTTTGGTGTGTGTGTGTGTGTGTGTGTGTGTGTGTGTGTGTGTGTGTGTGTGTGTGTGTGTGTGTGTGTGTGTTTGGTGTGTGTGTGTGTGTGTGTGTGTGTGTGTGTGTGTGTGTGTGTGTGTGTGTTTGGTGTGTGTGTGTGTGTGTGTGTTTGGTGTGTGTGTGTGTGTGTGTTTGGTGTGTGTGTGTGTGTGTGTGTGTGTGTGTGTTTGGTGTGTGTGTGTGTGTGTGTGTGTTTGGTGTGTGTGTGTGTGTGTGTGTTTGGTGTGTGTGTGTGTGTGTGTGTGTGTTTGGTGTGTGTGTGTGTGTGTGTGTGTGTTTGGTGTGTGTGTGTGTGTGTGTGTGTGTTTGGTGTGTGTGTGTGTGTGTGTGTGTGTGTGTGTGTGTTTGGTGTGTGTGTGTGTGTGTGTGTGTGTGTGTGTGTGTGTGTGTGTGTGTTTGGTGTGTGTGTGTGTGTGTGTGTGTGTGTGTGTTTGGTGTGTGTGTGTGTGTGTGTGTGTGTGTGTGTTTGGTGTGTGTGTGTGTGTGTGTGTGTGTGTGTGTGTGTGTTTGGTGTGTGTGTGTGTGTGTGTGTGTGTGTGTGTTTGGTGTGTGTGTGTGTGTGTGTGTTTGGTGTGTGTGTGTGTGTGTGTGTGTGTGTTTGGTGTGTGTGTGTGTGTGTGTGTGTGTTTGGTGTGTGTGTGTGTGTGTGTGTGTGTGTGTGTGTGTGTGTATGTGTGTGTGTGTGTGTGTGTGTGTGTGTGTGTGTGTGTGTGTGTGTGTGTGTGTGTGTGTGTGTGTGTGTGTGTGTGTGTGTTTGGTGTGTGTGTGTGTGTGTGTGTGTGTGTGTGTGTGTGTGTGTGTGTTTGGTGTGTGTGTGTGTGTGTGTGTGTGTGTTTGGTGTGTGTGTGTGTGTGTGTGTGTGTGTGTGTTTGGTGTGTGTGTGTGTGTGTGTGTTTGGTGTGTGTGTGTGTGTGTGTGTGTGTGTGTTTGGTGTGTGTGTTTGGTGTGTGTGTGTGTGTTTGGTGTGTGTGTGTGTGTGTGTGTGTGTGTGTGTGTGTGTTTGGTGTGTGTGTGTGTGTGTGTGTGTGTGTGTGTGTGTGTTTGGTGTGTGTGTGTGTTTGGTGTGTGTGTGTGTGTGTGTGTTTGGTGTGTGTGTGTGTGTGTGTGTTTGGTGTGTGTGTGTGTTTGGTGTGTGTGTTTGGTGTGTGTGTGTGTGTGTGTGTTTGGTGTGTGTGTGTGTGTTTGGTGTGTGTGTGTGTGTGTGTGTGTGTGTGTTTGGTGTGTGTGTGTGTGTGTGTGTTTGGTGTGTGTGTGTGTGTGTGTGTTTGGTGTGTGTGTGTGTTTGGTGTGTGTGTGTGTGTGTGTGTGTGTGTGTGTGTGTGTGTGTGTGTGTGTGTGTTTGGTGTGTGTGTGTGTGTGTGTGTGTGTGTGTGTGTGTGTGTGTGTGTGTGTGTGTGTGTGTGTGTGTTTGGTGTGTGTGTGTGTGTGTGTGTTTGGTGTGTGTGTGTGTGTGTGTTTGGTGTGTGTGTGTGTGTGTGTGTGTGTGTGTGTGTGTTTGGTGTGTGTGTGTGTGTGTGTGTGTTTGGTGTGTGTGTGTGTGTGTGTGTTTGGTGTGTGTGTGTGTGTGTGTGTGTGTTTGGTGTGTGTGTGTGTGTGTGTGTGTGTTTGGTGTGTGTGTGTGTGTGTGTGTGTGTGTGTGTGTGTTTGGTGTGTGTGTGTGTGTGTGTGTGTGTGTGTGTGTGTGTGTGTTTGGTGTGTGTGTGTGTGTGTGTGTGTGTGTGTGTTTGGTGTGTGTGTGTGTGTGTGTGTGTGTGTGTGTTTGGTGTGTGTGTGTGTGTGTGTGTGTGTGTGTGTGTGTTTGGTGTGTGTGTGTGTGTGTGTGTGTGTGTGTTTGGTGTGTGTGTGTGTGTGTGTTTGGTGTGTGTGTGTGTGTGTGTGTGTGTGTTTGGTGTGTGTGTGTGTGTGTGTGTGTGTGTGTTTGGTGTGTGTGTGTGTGTGTGTGTGTGTGTGTGTGTGTTTGGTGTGTGTGTGTGTGTGTGTGTGTGTGTGTGTTTGGTGTGTGTGTGTGTGTGTGTGTGTGTGTTTGGTGTGTGTGTGTGTGTGTGTGTGTGTGTGTGTGTGTGTTTGGTGTGTGTGTGTGTGTGTGTGTTTGGTGTGTGTGTGTGTGTGTGTTTGGTGTGTGTGTGTGTGTGTGTGTGTGTTTGGTGTGTGTGTGTGTGTGTGTTTGGTGTGTGTGTGTGTGTGTGTGTGTGTGTGTGTGTAGTGTGTGTGCGCGTTTGTGTGTGTTTGTGTCCTCGGTTTGGAAAAGTTTGGTTTGCTACGGCAATACTAATTATTTAAAATACGTTTACTGTGTTTATGTTGTGGTTTTACAATTTAAGAACTAGGTTGTTTTCCGATAAAAAATTTCTAAAATTATTTAAATTAAAAATTTCATAAGATTTTAATATTAACGCTTAAACTCGGCATCGATGCACTGTGTCGCACCTATTATGAACACATGAATTCATTCCTACTCATTACTGTAGTGCCCACGGAGCATGAAATCATATTGTACACGTTGTGGTTAAACCGAAGAAAGACATTAGAGATGACAAACTGACCGCTGCCATTGGTTAACTTCTCGTTGGGTGAAAATGTTTTGCGTACGTATGTAGGCTCCCCAGTTTATTTACTGTAACTAAATGACTACAAGACTAATGGCAATATAATTTAGTAGTTGGTTACTTGTTGCTTCATTTTAAAAAGGCATTAATTAAGTTTATTGTCAGCTGTACAAAAAGATTACTAAAAAAGTTTCGATTTTCACCACATTAAAAAATTACGCACGAATTATTTTATTTGTTAACTTAAAGTCGATGAACATGTTAATTATTAACTTTAAAGATTGTATTTAACGACGGATATAAAAATAAAGTAGGACAGGAAGACGCAGAAGACTATAACAAGAGAAAAAATATATTTTATTACTTTACGAAAGAAATTTTACATTAACTGACTCTTTACTAGGAAAATCAAAACTGTTTTGTACCTACAAAGGATCAGGTATGAATATTTTTTTGATGGTACCTTGTTATTATTACCCATCTAATTTTACACACTTACATTTTCTAGCTGAAAAAGTTTTACACCAGAAGCCAGTATTTGGTGTTTTTAAATTAAATTAAAATTGTTATAAAATATAATAATATAAAATTATAACTTGTTTAAATGTAGTAGTTTAAATTGTAGTAGAGTACTGACAATTACAACAAACTAATTGAAAGAAAAAAGGCAGTGGAATGTTTGATATGTATTCATTGGTTGGTGCGCCGCCACATTTCACTATAGCTGTGCGCCTGTTTTTAAACAGAACATTTCCGGATCAATAGATCGGAAGGAGGGAAACAGTGGAATTGCCCGCTAGATCACCCGATCTTACCCCATCGGAATTCTTTTTATGATGTTATTTAAAATCTAAAGTCTGCACCAACAGACCTGACAATATCCGTGACCTAAAAGCCCGAATCAGACAGGAAATGCAAAACATAACACTCCCTATGCTACAAAATGTTAAAGACCAATTTGTTACCAGGATAAGTCATTTTTTAGAGGTCAACGGAGAAGAATTTAAACATTAACTGTAAATTTTTCTTGATTTGTTTTAGTCTTCATTAATTATTTTTTAATTTTTAATGTCACAAACAACTTGCATTTTTGTCCACCCTGTTCCAATTTAAATCAACTTGTGATACAGTTTTGGAATAGTTCAGCAAAGGAAACCCGTAAATTAAAAAAAGGGTAAACATTATTAAAAAAATCGACTTGTTTTCGAATTTTTTTATATTACTGTTTATTTAGCTAATAATGAATTTATGCATTATAAGTTTGACGGTTGTCTAGAATTCACAACAAATTTTCCACTTTATCCACTCTGACGTTGTCTGAAGATAAATAGAACAATGCCTAGACCTTCCGTTCTATATATATATATATATATATATATATATATATATATATTATATATATATATATATATATATATATATATATATATATATATATATATATATATATATATATATATCGCGTTAAAACGTGCGTCGGCGTCTTGCGATTCCTAATCTCCATTCCTCTCTATTCGTCCACATGTCCTCTCTCAGATCTCTCTCTTCCATCTCTTTTTGTATGCCTTCTCTCCAGCTCTTTCGTGGTCTTCCTCTTCTTCTTCTTCCTCTGGGGTTCCACTGTAATTTTTTCTTTGGGATTCTGTCTGGTGACATTCTTTGAACATGCCCGTACCATATCAACTGTTTAGTTCTTATTTCGTCTGTGATGTCGTGCTGTACTCCCATTATTTGTTTTATCCTCTCATTTGTAACTCTTTCTAGTCTTGATTTCCCCGCTGCTCGTCTCCAGTAATCCATTTCTGTGGCTCTAATTTTTCTTTCGATCTTTTCTTTCAAAGGCCATACTTCGCAACCGTACATTATTATGCTCTTCACTATCGTGTCGTAAATTCTTTTTTTGTTTTTGTTGCTTATTGTTCTATCCCAAAGTACTCCGTTTAACATTGATATTGCTCTTCTTCCTTTCATATTTCTGTCCAATATTGCTTCTTCGAGTGTCCCATCCTTTGATATTCTCATTCCTAAGTAATTGTAAGCTGACGTGTGTTTGATTTTTTGTCCATTTGATAATTGTAAGTCCTGTTGCACTCTCCCAATACACATATATTCCGTTTTTTCTACATTAACCTCTAGTCCCCAAATTTTATATTCTTCTATAAGTTTTCGTGTCATATACTCTGTGTCGTCTATGTCTTGGCCGACTATAATTTGATCGTCTGCGAATGAGAGTGTGTATAATGTTGTGTCCTCATCTAAAGGTATGCCCATGTTTTGGCATTTCCGTTTCCAATTCGCTAGTGCCCGTTCCAAATATATTTTAAATAATGTTGGTGACAAGCAACACCCTTGTTTCAGCCCTTTTGTGATATTAAACCCTGTTGTTAGGTTTTGTCCAACTTTAATTCTTGATTTGGTTTTATTGTATAATGACTTTACTCCTTTTATCAGTTCAATATTAATGTTGGAAGTTTCCAGAGTTTCCCAAAGTTTAATTAAGGGTACGCTGTCGTATGCTTTCTTTAGGTCAACGTACAGTATATGGATCTCTTGATTGAATGCTAGTTTTTTTTCTATAATTTGTGTTAGTGAGAACAGATGGTCAATCGTTGATCTTCCCGCTCTAAATCCGGCTTGCTCTTCTGCTTCCATTTCCGTGTATTCCCTTTCGATTCTGTTTTTTAAGATCTTGCCATATATTCTACTGATTGTGTTTGTTACGGCAATTCCTCGATAATTGTCGCATTTGCTTTTGTCCCCCTTTTTGTGTATTGTTGACATATGTGATATTTTCCATTCTTCTGGGACTTCGGACTGATTAATACACCTTTGAAATAGATCTTGCAGCATTTTATATAATTTATCTGTTCCGTATTTAAATAATTCTCCTACAATATTTCCTGGACCCGGGGCTTTGTTATTTTTTAAAGATTTACATACTTCCTTCACTTCTTTTGTATTAATTCTAATAGGGGATCCTTGCGTATTAATTCTATCATTCATATATTCTGTGTTCTTAAATTCTTCTCTGTCTTCAGTTAACATTTTTTCGAAGTATTGTTGCCAATTTTGTGCTGTTATTGGTGAGATTATGTCCTTGGTATTATCTTTCCTCATGTTTTTTAGTATTCTCCAGCTTTCTGTACTTCTTCTATCTCCCAGATACGTATTTATTCTTTTCCATTTCTCATTCTTTTTTCTGCAAACTAATTTTCTAACTCTCGCTTGTGCTTCTTTAAATTTTATTTTGTCTTCTATAGTTTTTGAGCTTAGGTATTTTTGGTATTTCTTTCTTTTTTCGTTTATTTCTATTTCTATTTCTTGGTCTTACCAATACGGTTTTCTTTTTTTTTTTATATTTGCCTTTTGACCTAGTGCTTCTTCTGCTGCCGAATGCATACATTTTTTAATATGTTTTGTATCACTATAAAAACCTTAAAAAATAACAGTGGTCTGGGTGCGACCCGAGAGGTCCACACGACTAAATTCGCAGTGGAAAGAATAAAAAAAGTACCATATGTTTTGTTGTTATAATAATTATTAAAATTATCATAAAAAACGATTTCAAATTATTTATAAAAAATTATAATAGTCATTAACACTATTCTGTTTATGTCAACCGTATTCTTTCAAACTTTTTTTTATCATTTCATGAGCGGGAGCACTTAAAAACTATTATATTCGACTCTGGTAACCTTGAAATGTGAAGATATGACAAAATTCGGGATTCGCAAAATCTGACCCATTACCATAACTTCAAAAAACGCAAAATGTAACCCAACACATTTTACAGATCTACGTATGTATTTCAATATTATTAAGGTCATACAGAGAGAAATAATGGCATGCAACAAATTTTACAGTGTAAACCACAACAATATTAAAATGCAGTAATAAAGTATTTACCTTTTTTTGCAAATTACTAATTAATCGCTCTATTATGAGAAACGCACTTTACAAAATAAAAACGAGATATAGCGCCATTTTTAAATTGTTCGATTAATTGTTCAGTGCTATATAATAAAAACAATGGGTGGTTATTTGTTAAGAATGTATGTCCTAATGTATTTGTTTTATAACTTTATAAATCCCATGCATTTTTGCATATAACAATAAATTAAAGAAAAAATAAAGTTATAGATGACCCTTTTTTAAAACCGGATAGACTGGAGTATTTATCCGAAGTAATTTTTGTAAAACACGTAGCATTAACGCGGCTATTTTATTCCCATTAATGTCCTTTTTTGTAATGATGTACATCTTGAATATTATAAGCCGAAATATTTATATAAACCCTTTAAATTATTTTAATGCTTTTTTATAGTTTTCTACGAAGTAAGGTTATTTTCATTTCCTTACAATAATCAAATACTACCTTGCAACTGGAAAAAATCTGAAACCAAGATGGTAGTATGGTAAAAGGAGAGGGATGCGTTTTAAATAGATGGAAGGAATACTTCCAAAGTTTATTTGAGAAAGACGGTACCCAAGTACAGGCCCCATTTGGAGACATGAGTGAAAGTTGTTAGGTTAGGTTTTATGTAAGTGGGGCGTGGTCGCCCCTCCACCGCGACCCTTAGTAGGTCTATTGTGGCTCACCCCTAGAGGCTACAGTTCACCGTACAATCCAGCCCTTCTTACGAAGTTCATGGTTGTATAGGGTGAGATTTTTTTAAAATCGGTAGGTTCTAGGTTAGTGTAACCAAATATGTTGAACCTTATTCTTCACAGGCCGGGGCATGAACATAGTATATGTTCAGCAGTTTCGTCTTCCACGCAGCAGAACCGACAGTCCGTTTGTTGGTTCAGATCTATCTTTCTGAGGTGGTATCTCAGACGACAGTGTCCCGTAAGCAGTCCTGTTAGAATACGCAGGTCATTTCTGCTCCATTCTAGGATCTGCTTAGTTGTGTTTCTCGAGGGTTGTAACGGTAAAAACGCCTTCGAGTGGGTTAGCCCTGGTAAGTCGGACCAGTACGTGAGTATTTTCCTCTCCGCCCAGTCCGAAATAATTGTTTTGGCGGCACTTGTGGTGACTCCAAAAACCGGTTCTGGTCCAGTGAACGCAGATTCGGCCCCCTGTTTTGCAAGGGTGTCGGCTTTTTCGTTTCCTTCCACCCCCTGGTGCCCAGGTACCCACAGTAGGGTCACCCTGTTGTTCGCACCAAGGTACTCTAAGGATTCGATGCAATTCCATACAAGTTTAGAATTTATCTTGTTGGAGCTCAGTGCTTTTAAAGCGGCCTGGCTGTCTGATATTATATTTATGTTTTTGTTTGCTAGAGGTCTGTTGGTCAACTCTCTTGCACACAATTCGATAGCGAATATTTCAGCCTGAAAGATTGTGGCATACCTGCCAAGACTGGTAGATATTTCAATCTTTGGTTTCCTGCTGAAAACACCGGCCCCAACTCCATCTGGGGTTTTTGAGCCGTCTGTGTACATTACGTATTCAGTCTCTGGGAAGAGGATTTGTCCCCTCATCCATTCGTCTCTCTCCGGAAAGAGGACTTTGAACGACTTTCCTACGTGTATTTTTGTAGCTAGCAAGTCAGGAACCATCCCGAGAATTTGGTGGTTTTTTGTTTCACTCAGTATCCCGGAGTGATCTCCGAGTTGCTCTCCATTTATTTGCTTTTCCAAAGACAGGAATCTATAGGAAGCTATCCTGGCCTCCCTCTCTAAGAGAATATCTAGGGGAGGGAGATGTAGGAGGTGTTCCATCGCTGCCGTTGGTGTGCTGGACATAGCTCCAGTTATGGCCAGGCATGCCAGCCGCTGAAGGCCAGCAAGCTTTGCTCTAGCTGTCTGTTGTAACCCTTTGGTCCACCAGACTACTGAACCATACGTGACCATAGATATTATCATTGTTTGATAAATCCAGTAAATCTGTTTGGGGTTCATTCCCCAAGATTTGCCACATACTCTTCTGAGATTCCAGAGAGAAAACCTGGCTTTGTTTATTGTTTTTTCCAAGTGGGCGTTCCAGGTGAGTCGTTTATCCAGAACTACACCCAGGTATTTCACTTCCGTCGCAAATGGAATGCTCTCTCCGTATAGGACAGGCTGCCGAAGCTTATCTAGCTTTTTCCTTTTCGTAAAAGGAATAATTACAGTTTTTCGGGGGTTTACAGACATCTGTTCCCTCTCGCACCATCTGTATACTGTGTTAAGAGCTTCTTGAAGGACGTTTGAGATCGTCGCTTCAAATTTACCTCTAAGTGAAAGTTGTAGTCAAAGTGAAATTAGTACGACAGAAATTGTGGAAGTGTTGAACGGTATGAAATTGGGTAAAGCTGCTGGGTACGAAAGGATAACAGTTGAAATGCTGAAGGCTGGACAAAGCGTGGTAACTAGTCTGTTGTACCGTTTTTTTAACCTTTGTTGGCGGAATGGTAGCGTACCAGACGACTGGTGCAAGGCTGTTATCGTGCCGCTTTACAAGGAAAAAGGTTCGCAGCAGGACTGTAAGAACTACCGAGGTATTAGTTTACTCAACAAAGTCAGCAAACTGTATGCAAAGATATTAATTAAAAGAGTGACGAATGAAACTGAGGAGATGATATGGGATGTGCAAGCAGGATTTAGAAGAGAAAGGAGATGTATGAATCTGGTCTTTTCATTACGAGGTATAGTCGAAAAATTCTTGTTCTATTGCGCTTTTATGGACTTGAAAGGCCTATGACAGAGTGGTGAGGAGTGAATTGTGGTCGACATTATCTAAGTATGGAGTGAGGGGTAGTTTAATACGAGCACTGGAATTACTTTACGAGAATTTCCACTGCTTGTGTCAGGATAAACGGAGCTTACACGGACAGGTTTAACATTGAAAAAAGTGTGAGACAGGGATGACTATTTAACTTCTACATAGACAATTGTTTTAAACGATTTGAAAAAGAGTGCGTATGGATTGAAAATGAATGATTTGATCGTCAAATGCCTTCTCTTCGTCAATGATCAAGTCATATAAGCGTCATCTGAAGAGAAGTTGCAGGCGATGGTTAATGTTATGCATGATGCTCTGAAAATCAAGGGGATGAAAATAAATGTAAGCAAAACAAAAAAAATGGTTTTTGAAAGAGAAAAAAGCATGACAAACTGTGAAGTTCTGATTAAGGGAGAAAGAGTGGAACAAGTAAATGAGTTTGTATATCTGAGTTCAAAGTTTACGAGAGATGGAAAGTATGACAGTGACATTGAGCGAAGGGTGTTGACAGGAAAAAATGAATGGGACACTGTATAGCTTTATAAACAGCCAGAAAGTGTCAAAAAAGGCACGTCTGGCTGTGCATAGAGGAGTGTTGGTTTCTACACCTATGTATGGTAGTGAATGTTGGGTTTGGCAAAAGAAGCAAGAAAATAGGATTAATGCTGTGGAGAGAAGTAGTCTGAGAAGTATAGCCGGTGTGACTCGGTTGGATAAAGTAAAGAATAGTGAAATAAAAGAACGATGTGGTGTAAAAGAAGATGTGGTCACAAAGATAGATAAGGGAATGCTTAGATGGTAAGGACACCTAGAAAGAATGGATAAAGGAAGATTGACTTAACAAATTTATATAGCGAGTGTAAATGGACAAGTCGGTAGAGGTCGACTTCGGCGAACATCGATCTCGATCAGATCAACATTGTTTTGAAGAAAGGCCAGGTCAAGAGTACTAACAACCGACGAGCATGTATGAAAGTAGAGGATGCAAAATATGTGTGTAAGAATCGTAGCAAGTGAAAGGAAGTGGTCTCTGCCTAACCCTACGGGAAAAAGGCGGGACTATATGTATGTATGCATATGTTTTTAAAATTTAACAATCAAAATACCTGTTACAAAATAACCTTATTATTTTACAAAAATTATGCTACAAATGTTTCTTAAATAAAAAAGGTTGTTCAATATTTAATATTTCAATTAATTTATTATTTTAATTATTCATAGTTCTATTAATAATTGAAATTAAATTCTTCTGTATACAATTTAGTTTCATACCAGTAAATTAAACATTGGTTTAGAATTGCAAAACAAGGTAATTAATATGGTAATAATACAGATAATAATAATAATAAAACAAACAGCTGGAGACATGTAAAATATTAAAAATAAAACAGCATAAAATAGTAATAAAATAAAAAATAAAACCCAAAATTATTTGAGGCAGTTCGTATAATGCAAACGAAAATCTCCAAATACATTTTAAAAAGTATTTTTGTCTTATAATAGTTATATCAATAGAGTTTTTAATCCCAGCATTTTTTTTGCATATAACATAATAATAATTGAAGAAAATATAAAGTTAGAGATGACCCTTTGTTAAAACCGGATAGCCTGGAGCATTTATCCGAAGTAATGTTTGTAAAACACATAGCATTAACGCGGCTATTTTATTCCCATTAATGTCCTTTTTTGTAATGATGTTCATCTTGTATATTAAAAACAACTGTAGGTTGTATTTCTGGGAATTTTTTTATTGTTTAGCGCATCTATACCTTAAACATTCGCTAAATGGAATTATCAGTAGTAATAACCCAAGGACATTGATAATTGTCGAAACAATTTTATAACAGATTTAGAAAGCTTGTTGCTTGGAAACAGACCGACGCCGTAGGCGGAGATCTGTTGCCTATAAGCAACAAGCTTGAGATAGATGTTATAAAATTTTTGAGCATTCATCAATGTTCGGATAGGAAAATTTTTGCTGATTATGGAAATAAAATATTTTCTTACATCACAAAAGTCCATCAACGCTTTCCACAAAATTTTTATTGTGAACAGTATTCTTCGGTATATTCGATGCTATAATTTCATCAATATTATCTTGAGTATCACAACCAAATCGTGACATATTGAAATATTTGAATTGTCAAAATCGAATTGAAAGGAAATGTAGGTATGTATCCATAGCAACATGACATGATTTAGTGAAAAGAACCCTTGGGCTCTTTTCAGTATAATTTTGTTTTGATTGGTTGTGTTCGATAAGATGACCACAAATTGACTGATTTTATTGGATATCAACTTAAGCAAAAAAATTTCAGTGTAATGTTGACATGATTAGGTGAAATTGTTTCATATGACACAAAATGTCAAAATTTGAATGGTTGTTAGAACTGTCAAATCTTTTTATTAAAATATACCTTTTGGTAGATCAATTCTGGGTTCCATGAAATATTTTTATTATTTTATTATAGGAACTCATAGTAGTATTATAATTCATCCATTGTAAAATTTCCTAACTACCATTTCAGCAGTCATATCTCTTATTGTAAAGGCTATCTGTCCAAGAACTTAAAACAAAAGGGAATCCATCAGAAAGAGGTGATGGCCCAACAATATTAATATTGACAAGCTTAAATCTGGCGTATGGAACTTATATCAAAGCACGTCGTAACGTGTCCAATGTGTCTTTTTCCATTTATGACCAAACGTGTTTACTTTTAATGAGTTTCACTGTTATGCTTTGATTCACGGATAAGCTAAACCGTATAATTTATGAAATATGTCTTTTTTGATTTGTTCCGGAACGAAAGGCCTTTATTTTTGTAAAAACGTCACAAAAAATGTTTTATTTGAAACATTAATTATTTTTAAAACTAGCCCAGATTCTCATTTAAAAATACCTTAAAAATTTTAATCTTTCTTTTGGTCTTGTGAGCTTTGTGCTAGAAAATGGGTTATTATGGTGCTTTAAAACCCAACTTTAGAGAGAGTTTGGTGCTTTAAAATCTAGCTTGGAAATGTATCTCTGTGATAAGTAGGGTGTAGCAAAATCCAAATTGAAATCTTCATTAAGACGCCACTGTTACATCGATGATCCAAGAACAGAAACACCGAGTAGTATTTTTAAAGATTTACACTGTTAAAACACTCGAGCTTATTTCAAAAATAATTCTTTTTACGATGGCTGTTCTTCAAAATAGCAATATTGTAGGATATTTACAAATAAGTATGAATAAACGTTTTTACTTGGACACAAAGAACTATTGAGAATATTACTTTAATCAACGTTCAGACTCGGCACATTATCCGATGCAATAAATAGTTTTCAACAGTGTACCATATTAATAAATTAAAATAAAACTTAATCGCGGTGTTATAAATAAGTTACGTCGTTTAAATATTCTAAAATAAATCTCTTGTAACCTGTGGGTATACGATTTCTCTAATCATGTGGCCGGATGGATTATGGGACTGCACCTGGTACTTAACAATGGCTTCCCTCCATCAAATCCCGCACGCGGTGATTTTAACTCGACCCCAATAACCAAAATATCCACCACAAAGGCACGACAGAATGGTCAAGTTAAAAATTAAATGGTTTTTCTTCAAAATCCAATTAAGATGGCCCAAATACATCCAGATATGAAAGAAAAAACCGTAGAAGTTCTGCTCACGTGTTAATATCAAATCGTTCCAAAAACTCTCACCCGACCTCCACAACTGACACCAAGCAACTGATAACCACTCCTCACTCCCAGGCCGGATATCAGAAAAATGACACGGGACACGCGTCAGCCAACCTTTGCAAAAATATGTTCCCAACTCGTAATCGCTCTCGTCCGTGTTGATAGCCAGCCCATCCACACAGAGAAGCAAACCAAACAATAATATAGCTGACAACACACGACCATCGAGTCCAAAAATCAAGGCGAAATCTAATACAAAGACTCCCACTCCAATTAACAAAATGTCACAGCCATTAATTATTAAATCCTATCCCTGCCAGGTGTGCAACACTATATACAACGAACAAAATACGGTATGCAAAACTAATTACGAACACCAGACTATCAGAGACACAATTAATAATGAAACGGTAGATGGGAAAAAATAGGCACGTGACAAGCTACTACAGCCTTTATAAAACAAGTTTGTGCATTCCATATTACACACCCATTAAAGTCATCCTGCAGGATTTTTAAAAAGCTGCAAACAAGGAAGCTAGTTTTGCAATATGTGATAAAAATTAAAATAAAATTACCAAATTGCCAAATGTTTTTTAGTTAAACACATGTATGAAAATAGTAATTATTTAAAATGTCTTAGAAAGTGTATTCCCACGAAATTACTTTATAAATTTTCCCTTGACACAGTCTTTGTGATTAAAATCAAGATTGTTATTTTTGTTACCTATGTTAACTTAGATATACTTACATTTCTTTTATGTCATATTAAAGACTTTTTGCATTGCTTTATACAGATTAGTATATGGGTTTAAAAATATGTCTAATGGAAATTAACATATGTATCTATTAGGCCAAAAATATAAAAGAATTTTACATAAATGTTTGGGATAGAAAAGTAAATTGGATCTTCTGAAAATTTAATAACAACAGTTTTTTTATTTTACTATTACGACCCAAAAATAAATTATAGAACTAGCTAATCAATAAATTGGTAGCACACTTACGGTACATTTGGCAACAGCATTCCAGTGCATTACAAATTCACGACGACATGAAAGACATATTTCCTATGTGCTACCTCTTTTCTTTCAATAAAAAGCACAAATTTTTAAACTGTTATCTCTCGCATACAAGAAGTACGTCGTTGGAATTTGTGACATACCTACCTACCGACTTCACACAATAACCAAGACAGCTGTTCAATAATTCATGTTACACAGCGATGGTTAAACACAATCAATGAAGTTTGCTTGCTTAGATATATGTTTTAGTTTATTTTTAAAATTATTTATTTGCCTGACTATTTTTTTGCTTAGGGGTGTTTTACATTTTTAATTTATTAATTTTTTTAGGAACTATTTTTGTCTTGTAGATTTTAAATTTTGGATGCACAACTTGAAGGATTTCTCACTCTAGATCTATTCAATCGCGATTGAGTTGATGTCGAGATTGAATTTCAATGCTTGCCCAAAAAATAATTTTAGCAATGTCAAAAATGTGGTCATCATGAACACATCCATCCATTTTTGGCAAATTATCTAATTTGCGCCTTAACAAAACCGTTTTAGAAAAATTTCGAGTTATTTCTTACAAAACAAATGTAATGTTACCGCTAAATGTGCAATAAAATCGTAATAAAACTGGCTAAATTACAAACATTTCTAAGCAAATACCAAATACCTAATCTAACTACTCAGACTCACTCGATACTCGATGTTATTGACATTTGTTTATATAGACTTTTGCGTCACATTCGCTCTTCCCAATGACGTCGTTTTTCAAATGTTTGAATTTCCTTCTGTATTTTCTCACTTTTTAAAAATTAATTTCTTGCTCAAAAAAAATTATAATCAAAAATATTGATAAAGGCATAATTCTGAAGTAATAAGGTTTATTAAAAAAATATGATTTCTTTATTTAAGTCACATGCATATTCCCTATTATTTGGGGCTTTGCAGGGAGAGCATGGATAGCTCAACAATGAATAACTTGATTCTATCCATGCAAAGACGATGTAAAGCTGTTATAATTAATCGAGAACACATCACTTTAATTTATTTTATTTTAGAATAAAATTAAATTTAAATGTTGGTTTTTTTTATAACATAATTTTTTTATTTAATTTAATGAAGTTTAATGGGTGGAGAAGCAACGGGATTGGTCACACCAGGATCGAGGCCCTTCACAAACACACCTTCGCAAAAAAACGGACAAGATTCCAAAAAAGACCTTGATAGGAAATAATTTTAAAACAAAAATACCAACCAGAGAAGACTGGTTGAAGAAAACACCATTGGCCAGCTCAGGAGTGAAACGATGGTACACTGACGGATAAGGGTACCAGGGACGCTACGGGGCAGGTGTGTTTGGAGCATCCTGCAACCACAGGGAAAGCTTACCCCTGGGAAAATACGCCTCGGTCTTTCAGGCTGAGGTCTATGCTATACTCAGATGCGCTACGCACCTGACAGAAAACAGAGTGACCATCAGTGAGATTGACATTCTCACTGACAGTCGCGCAGCCATTGGGGCCCTCGTGAGTAACACCACAACATCAACAGTGGTGTGGGACTGCATGCAGGCACTCACTGAAATAGCGACTGCAAATAAGATCACTCTTACATGGATTCCTGGGCACACGGGGATAAATGGCAACGAAGTATCCGATAAACTGGCAAGAAATGGGACCCTGGTGGAACCAAGAAGCCAGTTGGTCGGATTGCCAATTGCCGAAACATGAATTAAAACTAATCCTTGGGCAATAACAAATCGCTCAGTGGAATGCAATTACTGACTGCAGAACATTAAGACAGCTGATAAAAAAACTCTGGACGATGAACCGGAGTAGGCTAAGCAGCACGCTTGGCCTACTCACTGGCCACATCGCACTAAGGGCGCTGAGAAAAACTGCAGACTATGCGGCGAAGAGGATGCTAGCGGTGTAAAGGTACCAAACCTGGGGCCAACAGAAATCCTGCGGTTTTTCAAAACCAGCGGACTGGAATTCTGATGCCCTGAAGACACAGCGGTAGTCACAGAGGATCATAAGATCTAGGTGACATAGGTGTCTATACCAATGGCGCAACAGCAAAAATGTAATGAAGTTTAAAATATGAAAAGTGCTTCGGAAGAATTGGTAAATCTGGTGTGTGGTGACTGTGATATGTTTTATCAAATTTTAAAACTTCTACTCTAACTGACATTTATAAAAAATCATCGTACTCCAAACGATTAATCTAATTATTACGCAAGAAGTCCCGGTCAGTCCCGCGCCTTCTACGTATTTTTTTTAAATTTTGGTTAAAGCCTATTAAAAAACTAGGTTGTGTTTTGGATAAACTTCGTAAACATTTTTTTTTTTATTGTAATGATTGTATGGTAAAGAGAAGAGAGAAGTTTACCGTATTATAAACAAAAAATTAAAGCACTTTTTAATGTTAAAAGTTTATAAACCTTAAGGAATATATTAAGAATTATTTTAACAATTTGTACCATAATTGTTTTTTAATGTTTGTCATCTAAAGCCGTCCAGATGATAATATCGTGTAAACTACTTTTTTAAACAGCCAGTACAGTTTTCTTAAAATATCTGTAAAACGTAGCTAAATATGTCCTTGTCATCAACTTGTAGACTTCTAACAAAACCCATTATACCATTTCGGTAAATAAATATTAAATACAAAATTTTAACCTACATTTCACAAAGTTAATTAAAGATTTATATTAATTATAGTTCGGTATCCGGTCTTATCGAATAGTATTGTAAAATCAACCTTTTTATTTATAATTAACACATTGTTTATTCATTTTTGATGCTTCGTGTTAAGTTTCTAATATGTGTGATTCTTATTTTTAAAAAAAAGTTACACTTTTCATTTGCACTTAAGAATTAATTGATTTAATTACCACTAATGTCTGTGCAAATTTTCGCAACATGTCATTGTGACAGGATTTTTCAGTAAAGATTTACAGTCTTAATGGTAGAAGTCTGATTTGTTCTATGATTTTGACCAATTTCCAATTTAAATAATCACTAATTTAAAAATAAATTATTGAATATTTTATAATATTTATTTTAAATAAATAATTAAAAACAATTTTCATTTTTTTAATAAATAAAAAAATAATTTATTACATAAATATTTTACAATAATTAATAATTTAATTTATTTATTTACAATTATTAATTGTAAATTATTGATTGATGATAAGGATGATGAATGAATAGGAGATCCATACCGCTTTCTCTTCCAGGGCCCCTATATCAGCCCGTGAAACCAGAAATGGACGAGGAAGAAATGTTAACAATATAAATATGGACTTAGCAACAATTCTCGAATGGGGATCCAATAACTTGGTAGAATTCAATGCAAACAAAACACAAGAATGTCTTTTCTCTAGAAAAGCCGATCTCACTGTGCCTAACATAACTTTGTCAGGAGTAATCATACCACTGAAGTCATCCATATCGATGCTTGGTATTACTATCAGCAATAACCTTTCCTGAGAAAATCACGTGAGGTCCATTGCCAAAAGTGCGTCCCAAAAACTTGGTTTTTTGTTTCGTGCCAAGAGCTATTTCACCTCCAGTCAGCTGCTTATGATCTATAAGGCACAGATCCGACCTGTACTGGAGTACTGTTCCCATATTTGGAGTGCAGCACCTAAACATATCCTGAAGCTACTGGATTCTGTCCAAAAAAGGGCAATTCGTCTCGTCGGTGATGCCTCGCTTACAAACTCGCTCACTTGTCTGGAACACCGTAGAAAAGTTGGCGATTTGTCTCTATTTTATAGATATTTTCATGGGCGATGCTCTTCTGAAATATCAACAATCGTTCCTCCTTTGGCAGTCTCATCGAGATTAACCCGTCAAGTTCAGTTTTCACACCCCTTCGTGGTCACTTTGGAGACCTGCAGAACATCACTTTCCAAAGACTCATTCATCCAACGAATTGCGAGGCTTTGGAACTCATTGCCTAGGGAGGTGTTCCCCGAGGCATACAACCTCCAGAAATTTAAGAAGAACACCAACTCCTACCTTCTTTCCCTTGGTTCCCACGATGTTCTCTGAACATTACAGGATATCCCTTTTCGTGGGAACCAGAACATAAAAAAAAAAAAAAACTAATTTTTTCCTAGACACTGCACAATTGTCTGCTTTTTGTACCTTTCCAGCTCCTTAGTTTAGTCCCATTTGTTCAATTCTCCTATTAAGGAGTGGAAGCTCATGTATTGCTATTGCCCCAGGTGGATCACTCGCTGGGTTATACCCCAGGTTGTGCCTCCACTGGGCGGTGGCTTCGCATTCAAAGATTATACAGATGAGTGGCTGTTTCCTCCTATTCATTACATAATCTGCGTATAGATTATATGTCGGACACGCCTATATTGTACAGATGTTTCCTCAAAAATCGGTGTTCGGTACAAAGCCCTACAACTGTTCTGAGCTTTTCTTTACTTAGCGAGAGCAGCTTTCCTGCCTGCTTAGGTGAGGCTTCTTTCAGCAATAACTCGCTGTGTCTAGCTCCCTCTAGCTGTGCCCATTTCAATTGATGCTGAGAGTGGACCCAGCCATTGATCGCTGCTTTATAGATGGCCCTGGGTATCCCTATTATTGGTTCTGGCCCAATAAATGGTGTTTCAGAGCCCCGTCTAGCTAGTTTGTTCAAATTATTGATTACTTCCAATTCTAAAATTTATTTATTTACTAAAATCTCTTAATATTAAATAAAATTTGTTTTTTTCAGTCATTTTTGTGACTTTAAAATGTTTTTCTCACGTACGCCAAACTTCTAACACGCGTACATCAGTAGGTTGTAGGATTTGGTAGGATTTCGTATTATTTGTCTTTATTAATGGTTAAAAAAATGATTTTACTTGTTGAGACATGGTGAGCTATTGTAGCAATTAGAATAAGGAAGCAATCCTGACATTTTGACCACTTTTTACATTTGAATATTTATTTATTTCATTTTTTTAGCTAGTTTCTCCAAACTCATTTTTGCTTTATTTCTAATTGTCAGTACAGATAATCAATTTTTTGGAAATTGCCTTTATAATTGCAGTTAACGGTATTTTTTCTGATGCGTTAAAAACCAATGCCGGGGTCCCCCAGGGTTCCATCCTGTCCCCCACCCTATTTATTTTACACATCAACGACCTCTTGAAAACCACCACGAACCCCATTTACAGTTTGGCTGACTTGTCTCAACTTTCATATCCTATCGATCAGTTTCGGTGATTGATACAAATAGACTCAGGCAGGAACAGGTTGATTCCATCAATAGAGATCTTAAAACAATCGTCGAGTGGGGAACCAACAATCTTGTTCAGTTCAACGCCCAAAAAACACAAAGTGCCACGTTTTCCAAGAAAGTGAATTCCTCAAATCATCCCATCACAATGTGCAAAAATACCCTTGAACCAAGTCCCTCCATCTCGATTTTGGGAGTCACGGTGTCCAATAATATGTCTTGCATGACCATGTTGCTAACATCGCAAAATCGGCAAGCCAGAGGCTAGGTTTTCTGTGGAAAGCCAGAAAGTTTTTTACTTCTGATCAACTGTTGACGACGTACAAGGCTCAAATCCGACCTCTACTGGAGTATTGCTCGCACATTTGGGGTTCAGCACCAAGGCATTCTCTTCGTCTTCTAGATTCCATTCAGAAAAGAGCCATTCGCTTGATAAACAGCTCAACTCTCACAGATACCCTTCACCCTCTAGAACATAGAAGAAGAGTTGCAGACCAGTCATTGCTCTACAGATATTTCCATGGCAGATGCTCCAGAGAAATAAAAAATCTTGTACCACCATTGGCCACATTCGCCCGAAGAACTCGGCACGCTGATCAGTCTCACCCATTTACTCTCAAGATTGACACTACAAGGACCAATTTTCATTAAAAATCCTTCTTTTACAGGGCTGCTACGGAATGAAATAAGCTTCCAAAATCAGTTCAACTTTTTAAAAAGCGTGTCCACAATCATTTCCTTTCTATAATCCCTTCCCTTTCTAATAGTCGCAGTGCGGGCCGTTCGCGGCCCACACGATAGGTCTACCCTTTTTGCGACTATTTTCATAAAAAAAAAATCTGAAATTCGCTCGTGATTTCTGACTCTGAACTAAGCATACTCGTAAGTTTACAAAAAAAAAATCCGTTTTCGCAGCCGCAACCTGATCAGCTCAACACTTTTTAGATCCCTTTAAACCCCAAAGAACGTAGGTTTTGGTATCGCATTCTCTAGTAATATTATTCGCGTTCTTCATATTGTCAACATCGGTATTAATTTCATCCTTTTCACCTTTTTAGTTTTTATTAATTCGTATTTTTCCTCTGTTTTATTTTTAACAGTGTTATTATCTTTCTCCTTTTGTGACTGCAAACTGCTATGGTTACCAACTCAACATTTGCCGTGTCTCTAAGGTAAATTCTGTTCGGACTTCCACCATTAGTAAATCTAAAGTTTTACTAGAAAATCTTAAAATTTACTACAGTTTAAGCTTTTACAGTAACAAATTTAATTAATTTAGCGCTACATTCACGGAAATCTCTCTAGCTCCTTAACTATAAGGAGTATTTAATTTACAACAAATTAATTACTCTATTAAATACGTTCTCCCGATTGGTTTTAATCATTTATCATAATCATACGCAATTTAATTCGATGTGACAACCGTTTCGAAGTATTGAAATGTCGTTGCACATGTTTTGTTCTAATTTTCTTTGTCATCAATGTTTACAAGTTGATTAAATCGTAGCCGAAGGCGTAATCGAAAGTCGTTTGAATAAATAATAAAGTTGTAATTGGAGAATTTTTTATGTTACGTTGTACCATTCAATCAAAATTACTTTTACTTTATTCACAAGCAATACTCTCGTATATGTCTGCAAGCGAGCTTCACCTTTTACCAATTTTTTGTTTCAACTGCAGTGACTCGTCAAAAACGAACCATTTAACGATTTAATCAGAATTCGCAAAATTACTCTCAAACTAAAAACTAATTACCTAAATGACTGATGACGTGGAATGAGAGGATTCAAGTGTCAGAATCCCTCAAGAAGACTTGTACAAATTTATGACACAAAAATAAATACGTTATACTAAAATTAACCCAATATGTAAAATAAAAATACAAGCTTTGTTCCCATATTTGAAGTGCAGCACCTTAACATATCCTGAAACTATTGGATTCCGTCCAAAAAAGGGCAATTCGTCTGGTCGGTGATGCCTCACTTACAAACTCGCTCACTTCTCTGGAACACTGTAAAAAAAGTCTCTATTTTATAGATATTTTCATGGGCGATGCTCTTCTGAAATATCAACAATCGTTCCTCCTTCAGCTGTTTCTTTGAGATTAACCTGTCAAGTTTAGACTTCGACCCCTTCGTGGTCACTTTGGAGACCTGCAGAACACCTCCAGAAATTTAAGAAGAAAACCAATTCCCACCTTTTTTCCCTTAGTTCTCAAGATGTTCTCTGAGTGAATGTTGGGATTGGCAGAAGAAGCATGAAAATAGTATTAATGCTGCGGAGATGAGTAGCCTGAGAAGTACTCGGTTGGATAAAGTAAAAAATAGTGAGATAAGAGAACGCTGTGGTGTTAAAGTAGATGTGGTTACAAAAATAGATAAAGAAATGCTTAGTTGGTTTGGACACGTAGAAAGGACAAATTTATAAGGCGAGTGTAAATGGACAGTCGGTAGAGGTCGACCTCGGCGAACATATCTCGATCAGATCAACATTGTTTTGAAGAAAGGCCAGGTCAAGAGTACCAACAACGGAGGAGCATGTATGAGAGCACTGATGTGTAAGAACCGTAGCAAGTGAAAGGAAGTGGTCTCTATCTAGCCCTACGGGAAAAAGTCGTGACTATATGTATGTATTCCTAATTTTTTATTACTTAATTTTAAAATATTGTTTAATAAATACAAATCGTTTAATATTTTTTTTTTAATAATTTAATACTCCTACGTCTCGTGAATTTCAAAAATCATATAGTTATTAATGCTACCCGCTTGAAAAAATGATGCATGAAAGCTACGTACAAATATTAATTATTAAAATTCGTCACATATTTAGCAATAATCAATAACCATGCGAAAGGCGTTCATTAAAACTTTGATTAATTGCAAAAATAAAGAATTACTGTTGCAATCTGGTACGTGAATCAAATGCTGAACACTACCAACGTATTATGGTGGTATTTACGATATTTTGCTACGAGTTTTAATAGTTATGTTTTCAAAAAACTCTGCACATTCTCGTTTTTTATAATTCATTTATGGCAAATTCAAATCGGTTTGTATTATTAATTCGAGTTCGTTAGATTTTTTTTTAAAATTTTGCAATCTAAAATTTAAATTTTAAAAATTGTTATAAATACTAAAAATAATGTAATGTAGTATCCCAAATAATATTGAGAAGGGGAAAGTCTTTGGCCTCCTAAAAAAATTAAAAACTACTCCTAAAGTAACTTTTTTGAAAATATCTCAAAAACGTAAGTAGATATGAAAAAAAATTTTGAACAAAAAATGTAGATATTAAAATTCCCTATAAAATTGGTTAATATTACTTTTGGTATATTTTCAATAGACACAAAGATATTTGCAATAAACCAGGAAAATTTGTCGAATCATGGCTTCACCTCGAAAGTGCTCCAAATTTTTTCTATCGTTCTTTACCACTAGTATGTAGTAGTCCAAGTTCTTCAACAGGTAATGTTGGTGTTAGGTTAGGACGTTAGGTTGGGTTAGACTAATTTTTTTACTTTTACTGCCTCAATTAATACCGATTATTATTAGCCTAACCTAACACCAACAGTACCTAAAGAAGAACTTTGAAAATGCGGGGACGTATTAGAGAAGACCCCAATATTTAGATTGCATTAAAACTCTAAAAAAGTATAGTCTTCTACACGCGTGTAATGATAGCTATTATCCTCGAAAATAATAGCTATCATTATACGCTCGTTAAAGAATATAAGTACTGTTAGATATTGTTTACAGCTGCAGAGATCTTTTCTAATACGTCCCCTTATTATCACAGTTTTTCAGCAGGTACTGTTAGTGATAGGTTAACTTAGGCAAATAAAGACGAGTTTATACAGAAAATAAAATAAAATAAAAAATAACATAAAGTAAAATAAGGAGTATCCGACAAGGGTGCATTCTTTCCGCCCTCCTCTTCAACATTTACGGGGAGTGGATCATAAGGAAGGCGACAGTTGGCTGGGAAGGAGGAATATCCGATAATATTAGCGAGCAGTGAAGAGGAAATAAGAAACTTATTAAAACGAGTCGAAGAAGTTAGTGCAGAATCGGGGTTAAAACTCAACAGGAGCAGCAATTGTTGTCTCATGATCGTGGATAAAAGCGGAGTTTTACCACGAACCCTTTTTTCAATACCTGACATAGAGTGCAAAGAGTCAATTATATACCTCGGTGCATGCGTCACGAACAAAGGTGGCAGTGAAAAGGAAATAAAAAGAAGGATCGGGACGGCAAAGACAGCGTTAGCCAAACTAACAAAAGGTTGGAAAGATCACAACATAAGTAAAGCTACAAAACAACGCCTCATGAAATCCCTTGTATTTTCAATTGCTACCTACGGTAAGCGGTAAGTTTTCTTACTTTAATTGTCTTCATGAGTTCTCTGTCTACTCCCATTCTTCTTAAAACTTCATTATTTGTCACATGGTCTGTCCAGCTAATTTTAAGGATTCGCCTGAACACCCACATTTTAAATGTTTCAATTTTCTTGCTAGCAGCTGCCGAGAGTGTCCATGCCTCTACGCCGTACAGTAATACTGAGAATACATAGCATCTAACTATTCTCATGTGCAGATGTAAACTTAAAGTATTGCTTGAGAGCACATCTTTCATTTTTAGAAAAATTGTTCTTGCTTTTTCTATTCGTTGTTTAATCTCTTTGCTGGGGTCTCATTCATCATTTACTAAGCATCCAAGGTAAGTGAGGCTTTCCGCTCTTTCCAATGCCACATCGTTCGCATACAGTCTTATAATTTCGTTGGCGTCCATACTATTCTTGGTAATTACCATAAATTTCGTTTTATTGGTATTAAGGCTTATTCCATACTCATTTCCCACATCAATGACTTTATTTAGCAGTTGTTGTAAATCCTCAAGGGAGTCAGCTATAAGGACGGTATCATTGGCATACTTTAGAGTTTTAATCACTGAAAATTTCCTCAGAGTAAATATTGAATAACAGTGGCGATAACATACCTACACACCTATACTTACATAAAACACAATCAGCTGGAAATTGATTGCTATTCCAGACATATGCACACCATGCATGTCGAACTATGTAGCAATTATTAATGAAACACTGAAACAATTTAATTCTTCTCATTAAAAGTTAAAGTGAAGAATGAAAAGGTTTTACTTTTAAAAATTTTATAATAAAAGTGTTGTTTTTATTTAAATTGTAATGTCTTTCATTGGTAATCATTCGATATGGGGTTCCATAAAGTAATAGGCATTTGGTAAGTGTTCCATTACGTAAAAAGTTTAGGAACCATTGTTTTAGACCACCCTCGTTATCTTACATTTAACTTATTCATTTTTTATTGTATCAAACACAATCGTTTTTGACAAATAAAAAACTAAATTTTGTTCAAAATTTAGCAATAATAAAGTAAAAGTTTTGTTTTTTATCCGCTCCCTAAGATTAATTACGTATTTTATGACAGACACACCTGATTTTGTTTGGTTAACTTTCAATTTATGTTAAATTTTTAACCGAGCAGATCTTTAATTATAGGTCCGGTGATGGTTACGTATAACAGACCCGGTATTTCCCAAAATCGCCACCAAAATTACTACGCCTTAAATTCACATCCTAAAATCGCCACGGCTGACACGTGGGTACCTGGACACTCATAGCCGAGAATCACCACGGGCGTTCATGGATCTTTTAATGGCTCTTTTATTTATAGGAAAACATGTGCAGTGACAATCATTGTATTTTGACACCTAACTAGAGCTAATTTTAATAATCAAATCACTGTTGTGAAAATAATAAAAAATATCAGTGGTCTGGGTGCGACCTAGGGGGGTCCACACGACTAACTTCCCAGTGGAAAGAATGAAAAAATACCATGTCTTTATGTTATAATTATTATTATTAAAATTATTATAAAAAACGATTTCAAATTGTTTATAACAAATTTTAATTGTCATTAACAATATTCTGTTTATGTCAACCGTATTCTTTCAAACTTTTTCTAATCATTTCATAAGCGGGAGCTATTTTCAATTGTTTATGACAATTTAAATTTTTTTTTTAATTATTATGATCAATTATTATTTGTTAGTAACAATAATCAATTGTTATAAACAATGCTTAATTATTACTAACAATAATTTTTCACTGTTTTCAATGCTCAATACTGACACAAGTTTAAAATTCTCCATTCCAATTTTTGTTTTCTAAAACTATCTCTTTTTATGAAATATTGTCATCATATTTTTCATACCAACATTTCTAACATGCAATAATCATATTATTTAAAAGATCTTAAAATTCTGTATTAAAAATAGTATAATTAATAAATTACAAAATTCAGGTAGTTTACCATTTTTTTCAGTTTTTTTATTCTCCATAAAAAACAGCTTAACTGATTTTGCTGAAAATCTAATCAGTTCTAAGTTGCGTAATTATACATCGAATGCAATTGGTCCTACGACGATATCATTTTTTGTTCTCGATATAATCGAGACGAAAAATAATTCCGAACGCACATACGTACATACACACACAAACAGACGTCCACTTAAAAACTATTGTATTCGACTCTGGGAACCTTGAAATGTGGAGATATGTCAAAATTCGGGATTCCCAAATCGGACCACTACTATAACTTCCCACCGGGAAGTTATTAGAAAATATAAGTAGCTACTTTTTAGGTATTTTGTGTGTATGTACTTATTCATTTCAAATTTTTTTGCATTTTTTCGCAAAAAAAACAATTTTTTTAAAATACAAAGCCCAAACTTTCAAAAAAAATTTTAAGCTAATTGTGAAATTAGCAAACTTGATAATATAACAAATAGTTGTGAAAACTAAATACACTTAAAGTTGAATAAATTGACCTTTACCCTGACGTCACTAACAATGAACAGTAGTAAACACAAACTTTATATATCTTATCCTTTTCTACAAACAGTAGAAATACATCATACAATATGAACACTTGTCTTTCAAGCAATGACATACGTTCTTTTGTATCTCTAATTATGACCTCTAAACGTTGAAAAGAGATAACGATTAATCGGTTGTATTCATAAGACCTCTTATGACAACTGTCATTATTTTGATACATCAAGTTTTGTTCAAAGCGTTTTATCATTTGCATTCAGATAAATTCTATAAAATCGGTTTTTTTCAAAACCTCTAATTTGTTATTTTGATTTTATGGTGAGTACAAGATTTCCTGTTTTGTATTTAATAAATATTTTTAACATAACCTTACTTCTTAGACGGTGACTAAACTTTCGTGAAACGGGAACATTATATATGGTATATTTATAAAGTCAACTAAAGTAAGAATTACGTTAACAACCAAGAAGTAAGAGTCCGACGATGATTTCTAAAATACTTAATCAATATTGTATTGTAAATTTCGGAATGATAATAAATGTATGAATAGTGTTAATTAAATACCTTCATTATCAATAATTTGATATTTTTTATTATGCTAACCAATTATTTTTAAATATCTTAAGTGTCAACTGAATGAGAAATGGGAAGACATGCAGGAGATTCGTGCCAGAATAGAACAAGCTTGTGCTTCGTTCTTGAAGATGCTTGAGGTACTTTGAAGCAGAAATTTAAGCTTGCCTCTGCGCATCCGAGTGCTTCGCTGTTACGTGTTCAGCATACTGTTTTATGGGATGGAAGTTTGGACTTTGACAGATGCGATGTGCAAAAAATTGAAGGCCTTTGAAATGTGGACGTACAGAAGGCTATTAAGAATCTCCTGGGTAGAAAAAATGCGTAACACCGAGGTACTTCAACGCCTCGACAAGCAGCTGGAAGTTCTGTTTACACTAAAAAAGCGCAAACTGGAGTATTTTGGTCACATCTTAAGGAATGTCAAGTATCGACTTTTAAAGCTTATTATAGAAGGGAAGATCGAAGGACGAAGAAGAAGGTAGAAGAAAGATATCCTGGCTAAAAAACTTAAGACAATGGTATGAAGTGGGCACTATCACATTGTTCCGCCGAGCTGTAGACAAGGTTCAGATAGCGCTGATGATTGCCAACATCCGACGAGGACCTAAAGAAGAAGAAGAAGAATTATTTTTGCAAGCCCTAAATTATGTGCTGTCTTAAATTTAAAAAAATTTATTCAAAGGATTCATAAAAATTTCCACTTTTTTTAATGGTTACAGAATAGTGTTTTTGTGTATTAGTAGCAGACAAAATAATTATTAGTGAATATTGTAGGAATCTTATCTAAATTTTCGACTATTTTAAAACATTAATATGAAATTATTTAAATTGACTTCAACCAACAGCAATATTTAGTTATTTAAAACGTAAAAAAATACTGACAAACAGTGGAAATATTTAGGCACACGATAAAGTAACAGTAGTCATTTTTGACTCATCGTTCTCCACAATCCATATTTAACTATATTTCAGTCTAAATAAACACAAATCAAAATACCTCTTCACGTAAACTAACTTTGGCTTTAACCTAATTTGTCTGGTCAAAGCCAAAGCCGAAGTTCAACTAATGGTACAATCGTTAACAGTATGCCATCTTAAAACCCTCGAGAAACACAACTAAGCAGATCCTAGAATGGAGCAGAAATGACCTGCGTATTCTAACGGGACTGCTTACAGGACACTGTCGTCTAAGATACCACCTCAGAAAGATAGGTCTGAACCAACAAACGGACTGTCGGTTTTGCTGCGTGGAAGACGAAACTGCTGAACATATTCTATGTTCATGCCCCGGCCTGGGAAGAATAAGGTTCAACATATTTGGTCACACCAACCTGGAACCTAGCGATTTTAAAAAAATCTCACCCTATACAACCATGAACTTCGTAAGAAGGGCTGGATTATGCGGTGAACTGTAGACTCTAGGGGTGAGCCACAATAGACCTACCAAGTGTCGCGGTGGAGGGGCGACCACGCCCCACTCACATGATACCTAACCTAACCATACCATCTTAAGACGAAATTGCTCACGCCCGTCATTAACCGCTCTGTCAGTCTTCCCACACATCCAATAAATAAGTGACGACATATCTCTCATATACTTTCTTTTACATTGTATTAGACACTTTCTGCGAACATTTGTCGTCGATTACACCGTTCGACGGACGATAATTTAATGTTAGTTCTTCACTTTATTTAAAAACTAAATAATGTATGGTAATACATAATTGAAATATTTTGTTACTTTTAATGTAATTTATGTCGGAAAGTCACCAAAATCATAATATTTTTAAAATAAAAAAAATTTCCCAGCTATTTTTTTCATTTGAAAAAAGTTAATAACTTTCCAACATTTAACTGTAATTATTAAAATTGTCCCCAAAATTTTGCTACAAAGTATTAACAGCGTGAGTAGAATAATTAGATTTTTAATATGGCGGGCATGTCAATATCGTCTTAAGAAGAGTTTTATTATATTCGTAAATTATCTGTGCTTCTAAGGGGCTGGTATTTTCCACCTGCGATAAAAATTACAAAATTAATTTATGGCCGCCCAGATTGATCAAATACCCGTATGTGCAGCTGTTAAAATGTTGAATACAGTATTGGTATCCAGTCCAAAAACATTGTATTAATGATTCGTGTTATTAGTACAATTCTTAACAGGATTAACAAACGAGAATTAACATCGGAAGAAATGGGCCTCTGCGAGCTATAAACCACTGTAATTCATTTCTACCGCGCCTCTTAACCAGTTTTTGACAGGCAATAACTGTAAATATTACCATAATGATCACTTTCTTTTGCGTGAGTTAAAATTCATGAGACCACATGCATTACGAAAAATTAATTTAATAATATCTGGTTTCTTGTGTATTTCTCTGTGATTATTTTCGAGGAAAATATCTAGTTTGACATGATATAAATCAGTAAAAGTTGAATTTCAGATTATTATCTCCTCTCACTTATACATATACATTGAAAAATATCGACCATCGTTTACATCGACGACTGAACAAGTTATCGGACACGCATCAATAATTTTACCGAAGTTTCATTATATTCTGTTGACCAAAATAAGGAAAAATTATAAACAAAATTGCTTTCACTTTCCAAAATATTAAATGCACTGAAACCTATTTGATGCCTTTGCACCAATTTTATTAAATATACAAAAATTCATAAGTTTTAAAGTAAAATGTTTTGTCTGCATATACATTGATTAAATAAATAATTAAATTGTTATAGGTACCTGAGAATTTAAAATTTGTATTTTTTTTTTTAAAATAAAAAATAATTCTTAAAAAAACTTGATTGGGATTATGGATAAAAGTGACAGTGTATTATTTTAAAATGAATGAAGATTTTATTCATTGGAAGGGTATTGAAATAGAGTTTTCGGAAGTGTGTCTGTCGTCTGAACACCATCAAGGATCAGAGAGAACTAACTAACTGCTTGCAACTTTATTACTACAGTTGTCCTTTTTACATCGTGTAACATTTAGTGTTTTTGCGGTTTATACAATGCTCGAATTGTACCTGGTTTTTATGACTCGTAGTTCGAATACTTTCAACTATATTTCTCCGAAATTTAAAAAAATATAACGATGAAATTGTGTTTACCAAATGTTATTTAAAAAAGGAAAACTTTTACTTTCAGAATAAAACAAACTTAAAACATTTAAAAGAGGCCTTAAAAGAGAATGATTTTTGTAGACGAACTCAATATTTCAACAAACTTTGAAACAAAGTTTTTATAAAAAAATTTAAAGTATAAGAGTGTATATTTTCACCTTGTAGTAGCTATGAAAGCTCTGGGATGGACCTGTGATGATTATTTTAAATACAAATTGCTCTGATAAGCGTATCTCAAACATGCTCTATGGGATTCTAAACTAAAGACAAAAAAGGACCGTTCGTACGATTGATTCTCGTCGTATCGAGATTGTCATTTACTGCTTTGCTACGATAAAGTCGGTTATCATCGATGAAAGCAAAATATTCATCAAAAGCTCTTCTTCACAGTCTAAAGCAGTGTCACCCAACCTTTTTTGTGCCATGCCCCACCTTAGCCTTTCTAAAATTCTTATGCCCCCCCCCCCCCCATATGTAACACACATAATTTTTAATAAAAAATTGAATTGTTCACCAAAGAAACTTAGATGATAGGTTTTAGGAAGAAATCACTAGGAAATTGTTAACGAAGTAAATTAAGTAAATTTTCAAAACATATAATGATAGGCGGAACTATTAGCTATCCTTAATACCCTAGAACAAACTAGCGAGGCTTACGGCCTTAAAGTCAATTACAACAAGACGAAAGTAATGATTATAGACAGAAAACATAACAACCATCCTCAAAAATCCCAAGTTGAAAGCTGTCAAGAGGTGCAGAACTTTGTATACCTTGGATCTTTAATCAAAAACACAGGCAGCAGTGAAAATGAAATCCGCCGGCGCATTTAACAGGCACGACTAACCATAACAAAACTTAATAGAATATGGCATGACTCTAACATCACCAAAACAACTAAAATATCTTTGGTCTGATTCCTGGTTTTTTCCATCTTTCTGTATTTTTTTCAAAGTATTGGGAGGAAATGTAAAGACTATTGTAAAGAGAATTGTCAGAGCTTATTCGACCCCCAATGACATTTAAATATTCTGGGGTTATTCTCACTTTCGCTTGGGGTTGAAAGTAGTAGAGTCAAAAATACCGGAAGGATGTCTCTCTTTAATCACAATTCGACAGGTTCCTGTAAATGGCTCTGTTTCGTTTTAGGTTTGCCACCCTGTATAAATGGGTATATGCGAGTATACATTTATTTTATATAGTGCCACTCTGTTAAAAATAAATTTTTCGTTCTATACACGCCAGGCGAACGAAGTATAAATAATTCTTTATATCTTTTTCTTTACTAGTAAAATCCAGTGTCGTACGCAAATTATAATGACGTATTTTGTCACAAAAAGTGCTAATTCTGGGTCAATAAATACTTATTATGGGTCAATGAATGGAGCAGATAAACCTTTTCTGGCAAATTTTTTAGCTTTTCTTGTTGACCTTGGTGTCACAGTGTATTTCCATAAAACTGACTTGTCGAATGCCATTTTAGCATTTATATTTACGAGTATGGCTGCAATTTTTTTTTTCGTATTACTTATTTCATTTTTTTGTGAATAATCAGGTGAATAAGCAAAATTAAGGTGGTCCGATCACTGGCACACTCTGATGTATATTCACGACTTTTTTTTTTGTTTTTTTTTTACATAAAATAACAGCTTTGTTCGAATGGTTAATTTTTAGGCGGCGCTCTTTTTCTTGACCATCAAACTGTGGCCCTCGGGGGGCCCAGATTCATTTTTTTATGGCAATATAATAGCACGTTGTTAGACTTGAAGATGAATTTACCGATGGCGTATGTTATACAGATGCGGACTCAGGATGTTCCTTAATTTATATTTTTATTTATGCAATTATTTTTTTCATTGAATTGGCATTAGGTCATTAAATTTTACCAAAAATCTTTTAATTTTAATCCAGTGCCCTTTATAAATGTCGATATTTCCCTTAAAGCAAAGATGAGCAAACGCAATTCAAATTATTCAATCGAGCCCAATGTAAAAATTTGAAGCTCTTACATTACATGTGTATTTTTCCTCATCACATGGTGATAATTCCTATTGCCGTAGCCACTGCCGAATTGCGCTTAAATTGCGAAACTAATAAGTAATTATTCCCGTCTGTTAATTTACACAGCTCAAATAAAACCAAATAATGTTTATACATTTAGGGCACTTGTACCTTCATTATCTCTGTGTTGCTGTAGTCTATCCAGTAAAGAGCTGCTCGCCTAATTCTCAACTCAGTTTTAACAATAAGGTTTACAAGAAGTGTGAACCCATCAATCGTACAGTTATCACAATCATGACTTCTCTTAATGCTACCTGGAGAGTTCCTTCATACATTGGTTAATCCATGGTTCCTTGAAGTCAGTCTTTCTCAAACTGAGCGATAACGCCTCCTTGTGAGCGCTGGAGGTTTTTGGAAAGGGCAGTAAAAGGCAAACGTAAATGTAATAATTTTCCCAACGACAACTTACTTAGTTTACTGTCAACACTCCACGATGGTTTCAGGTAACGTTTCCAGAACATTCTAAAAATGGACGTACCTGATTGAGTGTTGGATTCTTTTTTAAATGTAACAACACAGAAGAATGAGTTAAAAGATCATTTAAAAATCTGATCCATATAAAAATGAATGTTTAAAAATAATATTTGCTATAGCCTTCTTTTAAGATGCCCAACAAATGGTAGGTTGGGGAAGTCTTAAATTTTTTTTATTTTTCAGTACAGGGTGAGCGAAATACGTTTAAAAACCTGTGCTCTAGATTGTTTTAAAAAATAGGAAAATTCCACAGTAATCCCAAAAACTATTGGAGGTGGCGAGGTTTGGAATCGTGGATGCATTAAATTAAAAGGTATTCAGTTTCATGTTTTATCCAATTACATAAAAAAGGATATTTATCAATAATTAACATAGATATCATCTGTCGCTTTTGCTACTTTTATTAGCACTTTCATACATATTTGTCGGTTGTTGGCACTCTTGACCTGCCTTTTTATGGAAAAATTTTGAGCTGATCGAGATATGTTCGCCTAGATCGACCTGTACCACCTTCCCGTTTACACTCGTCTTATAAATCTGTTTCGTCAATAGATTTTTATCCGCCCCCTCTACGTGTCTTAACCATCTAAGCATTCCTTTAACTATCTTTGTTACCACATCTTCTTTCACACCACATCCTTCCCTTATCTTACTATTCCTCACTTTATTCATCGGAGTCACTCCGACTATACTTTTCAGAGTATTCATCTAAGCAGAGTTGATCCTACTTTTATCATGCATAATATTTTCATCATGCATAATATTAACCATCGCCTGCAGCTTCTACTCAGATGATGCTAATATTACCTGATCATCGGCGTAAAAGAATTATTTGACGATCACATCATTTATTTTCAACCCATATGCACTTTCTTGCAAGTCATTTAAACAATCGTCTATGTACAAGTTAAACAGCCTCACATCCCTCTCTGAACACTTTTTTCGATGTTAAACAAGTCCGTGTAAGCTCAGTTTATCCTGACACAAGTAGTGAAATCCCCTCAAAATGATTTCAGTGCTCGTATCAAACTACCACCCACCCCATCCATAGAAAATGTCGACCACAATGCATTCCTTAACATTCTATCATAGACCCCTTCCAAGTCTACGAAAGCTTAGTAGACTTTTGACTTCTAGCCAAGAATTTTTCGACTATGCCTCGTAATAAAAAGACCTGTTTTATACATCTTCTTCCTCTTCTAAATCCTGTTTGCACATCCCATATCTTCTCATCAGTTTCATTTGTCACTCCTTTAATCAATATCTTTGCATACAGATTTCCGACCATGTTGAGTAAACTAATACCGCGGTAGTTTTTGCAGTCCTGATGCAACCTTTTCCACTATAAAGTGGAACGATAACTGCCTTGCACCAGTCGTCTGGTACGCTGCTGCTCCTTCGGCAAAGGTTAAAAAGACAGTACAGCAGACAAGCTACCACGCCCTGTCCAGCTTTCAGCATTTCGACCGTAATCCTGTGATAACCTGCAGATTTCTTTAATTTCATATTGTTTAACGCTTCCGTAATCTCTTTTGTTGTATTAGTTAGTTTTGATTCCTTTTCCAGGACTAATGTTGAATCATTGTCTTATAATAACACAACCCTTTTCAAAGGTTTAAGGTAGCTGCTCCGGTTAAATTAATGTCTGCCCTCCTCTTTACATTTGTAGAAGTGAATTTATCTATTTTATATTGTTCTATCTAAAAAAATTCTTCCCAAAACTGTTATAATAAATATCAACGGATGTATAAGAGTGTTTGACTTTTTTATTGTGTAGATAGATACACGATGCAATGTCCAAAAATTTAATTATTAATCGTTTTTTTATCGAAAGGATAATAAAGTTGCCTTTTTTAAAAGTTCTATTTGGAGCACTGGGCCAAATACGGATAGCACTATCCATTGCATGTGGATGGCTACACTTGTATCGAGAACAGCAATTTATAGTCAATTTTATTAACTCAGATTTTTGCAGCCATTATTAATTAAGTAAAAGAAAAATGTATCGTCCTTGAAGATCTACAACTTTTCCGAGTTCGATTCTGGAATCGAGGTCGAAGTCGTGTGTTGATCGTTTTTTGTGCAGTCGCAAAGATTTGTTCACGCGATCACACTACACATCTGGTCTTTTTATTTGCTACTGGGCATTTTACCTGCGTTACAGCAATTAAATATACCCGACTACATTGGCGGGCCCCCGAGTGAGGGATGCAACCGATTTTTTTTAACGATATTATTATATAATTAGGCAAATTAAGCAATACGTTAAAACATTAATACAAAATAACCAATAGAGGAAAGTACTACGGGCCCAAGCTTGGCTAAGGTTTGGCCCAAATATGTAGAACTCTGGGCCAAGCTTGTAAGCCAGGCTTGGCCCTGTCTCGGTAAAAGTCTGGAGTGATAACGATATGCCAGACTCGGTTGCCAAGACTGGGCCATGCCTAATTGCCAAGACTGGGCTATGCGTAAATGCCAGGACTAGGCCATGCCTAATTCCCAGAACTGCGCCAGGCTTGGTTCTCAAGACTAGGCCATTGCCAATACTGGCTCATAAACGCCGAGTATTTTCCATTAATTGAACAATGGGATTATTATGGAATAATTATTTACACATATTATTTTAATTATTTTGATTTTTTATTTTATATAATTACTTTTACTTTACTTTACTAAAAACATGTATCATATTTCAATTATTATTACACATAACCTCACTTACAAAGCTGATGTTTACTCTAGGATTATTGAAACTTTGTCCGCCAAAATTGAATTGGTTTTTTTATTTAAAACTTTTTCTGTTTTATTTAAAGCTCGCCACCTTTGAACTCTAAGGTACGCAGCAGACATGATTACTTTTAGTAGTAATAAATAATAAAATATGTAACTTAAAAACTTATCAAAAAAAAATACACTGACTGAATAACTGAAGCTCGGATCGACCCGACACGTAATGTAAACAAGTATGGCTGGTGATGAGGCGTTGAACGATAATACTCGAATCACGCCGTATGTAACCGAACGGTTTCAACTTAGGTCCACATTAAACCGCAAGGTTATCCAGATCTGGCCCGAGCTTGGGTAATCATTGGCATGGCCAAGGCTGGATTATCCAATCTTGGTCTAAACTTGGGTCCCCAATGAATGACCAAGGCTGGGTTACCCTGGCCTGGCCTAAGTTTAGGTAATCATTGGCATGGCCAAGGCTGGGTCAGCCAGTCTTGGCTCAAGCTCGGATAATTATTGGCATGGCTGAAGCTGGGTTAAGCAGCCTGGCCCACGCATGGGCCAATTCAGGTACGCCAAAGCTAGGTTTCCCAGTACAGGCACAGGCTTGTTCCCTTTGTTAACTCTGGGGATTTTGTGCATGGGAAACCGTTTTTTTTAAACACCATCGACGTACAAAAATACCGAAAATAAAGCAAAATAGCGTGGAAATGTCAAATATTTATTTATTTGTAAAAAATGAAAAAAATACCTTACTCAGTCATGGTTACAATGCCACAAAGGATTTAAAAAAACATTGTGTTAATAGAGTTGAATTATTATTGTTAGGGACATTCTTCTTCTTCTTTTTGTGCCTTGTGCTTAGCCGCACGTTGGCGATTGTTTGTACTCTTCATACAATGTGTAGAGTGCCTTTTTCGGCTCTTCGAAATATAGTGGCTGCGTCGCTGATGTTACACCAGTCCCGTATGTTTCTTAGCCAGGAGTGTTGCTTTCTTCCTGGGCCTCGACGTGGATATTTTTATTTCCTAGAGCTTATTTTTAGCTAAAGTGCATCTTTCACGACGTGAAACTATACATTTATTGAAACAACTACGGTACTTTTATGTATACAGAGTGGACCAAAAGTCTGGAAACGGCCAATTATCTCGTAAATTGCAAGTCCGAATTGTACAAAATTTAGGACAAACCTATTTTAAGATACGGAAATTCCAGATTTGACATTTGCAATGCTGTCAGATTGGCCGTTTTTCTGATATTATTAGTCACTTTTGTTTTTTGAACACATCACCCTGTATATTCAGTTATTATTGAAATGTTCGTGTAGCACAATATAAAATATCTAGGGAACTGGTTGCATGACTTTTTTAAATATAAAAGCGTGCTAACTAGCCGTGACATTAAATTGAAGCTAAGATTACGTTATGCCAAATGTTATGTATGGTCGGTGTTGCTGTACGGTGCAGAGACCTGGACATTGAAGTCATCTTCCGTCATCAAAATAGAAGCATTTGAAATGTGGATGTATCATAGGATGCTAAGGGTGCCATGGACAGACAGCGTTACCAACGATGAAATTCTAAGAAGAATCGGCAGAGACCGTGAGTTAATGCATAATGTCAAAAAAAAGAAAACATCGCATTTTGGACACATAATGCGAAACTCGAAATATCAACTGCTACAACTTATTGTCGAAAGAAAAATAGAGGGAAAGCGAGGGGTAGGCAGAAATCAAATTTCATGGTTAAGAAATATAAGAGATTGGACGAGGTTAAGAACGATAAAAGAGTTAGAACACACAGCAGCCGACAGAGAAATGTTTGGAAATATGGTCGCCAACATTCAACAATAGTGGATAGTCAGTCTAAGAAGAGAAGATATGTAACACTTATTCTGTGTAGTCTAGAAAGTCTTAATAAAATAAAACAGAATTGTGGCAACGCCTAATTGTCTCATTTAATGCAAACTATTTTCAACTAAATTTAAACGTAACAATTGAAAGATAACATTTTTAACATAATGATTACTTAATCTAGTGTTCAAAATGTGCTCAGATAATTGTCCGTTTCCAGACTTTTGGTCCACTCTGTATATTATTTTCGTAAAAAAATATACGAAAAACTAATATTAAAATAATTATTTGAATAGAAAATACTCATAGGTATCCTAAAATGTTTTGGTTTTTTTTAACTTTGCGGTAGGTGTTAATGTGCTATAACAATTACGTATTTATGATATCTGACGTTGTTTTACAGCGATCCCACTACACCACGATGTACTTTCGTTGAAATAGCGACCGGACAAGAAATTCCTATGCGCCAAAGTGCGTTGACTTTTTTTAAACGCTACAAGACTAAATTAAATCGTAAAAGCAGCGATAAACTAATCAAATACAGCGAATAAACCTTTTATTGCTATTAATTTTAATGATTATTTTCAAAGTAAGGATCCGCTGATGTTTTATGGTGCAAAGTACGACGAAAGTTTACTGTGCGGCATAAATTAAAGGAAGAAATTAATTTATTTTTGTGCAAACATTCTTCTTCTTCTTCACGTTGCCACGTCTTTTTCGTTCTCTAAAGAGTACTCTGCTAGCGGTTTCTCTACTGGCAAATTATGCCCGAGCTCAGCCGTAGAGGGTAGAAGAAAAAAATATAAAAGTGAGCCGCGCGACCGACTTAGACGGTATAAGCCGGAAACCTCTAGGTCTTATAGGCACTAGCAGAGCCACACGATAAACAACTAAGATTATGGTAAACCAAATAAATAAAATTATAGCAAAAATATGTTGGATACTTTACTCACACAATAAATAATTAAGGTACACAGCTCAATAGCAACATCATAACAAATATAGTCAAAATTAACAGCTATGGTAAAATTTCCTTGCTAAAACAAACCAAAAATGTAAAATTTACAACTTTATAAAATAACCAGTACAGAAGTAAGAGTAACAGACTTTACCAAGTTACAGAAAAAAAGTAAGACATATATAAATTAACTCATTAATAACACTAATTCAAACATTTACATAAAGGCTGATAATTCACTAGTTAACCGTTTACATAAAGATTTTCGCTGCCAAAACAATCGAGTTTAATTAAAAATATTTTTACAATGGTTGTCCTTTAAAATATCAAGATTGTAGGATATTTACAAATAAGTAGGAAGAAAATATATTTTTACTTGGACATAAAGAATTATTGAGAAGGTTATTTTAATCCAAGTTTAGTTTTGGCATATTATCTAATGCAATAAATAGTTTCCAACAATGTACTATATTAATAAACTAAAACAGAACGTAATCGTGGTGTCAGAATGAGTCACTGCGTTATATATTTAAAAATAAATCACTTATAACCTTTGGGTATACGAATTCACAAAGTACTATATTTATAAACTAAAACAAAACTTACTCGTGGTGTCGAAATGAGACACGGCGTTATATATTTAAAAATAAATCACTGATAACCTTTGGGTATACGAATTCACATGTACTCCTGTGGCCTACTCCTGGGGCCGGTTTGATTATGGGGCGGCACCGGCTAATTAACAATGGCTTTCCTCAAATAGATCCCGCTTGCGGATATTTAACTTGACACCAGAAATCCAAAATATCAACAACGTAGGTAAGATAGAATGGTCAAGTTAAAAATTAAGTGGTTTTTTTTCAAAATCCAATTAAGATGGCCCAAATACAGCCAGATATGAAAGAAATCCCATAGAGGTAGGTTCTGCACACGTGCTAATAACACACCGTCCCAACAACTTTCACCGACACCTGACTTCCAAGACTCTCAACACACAACTCCCGCTCCTAGGCCGGAAATCAAGAAATGACACGGAATAAACGTCAACCCACAATCTTCTCAAGTCCGTGCTCCACAATCGCCTCGTCCGTGTGGATATCCAGCCCCATCCACAGAGAAATTGCAAACCAAACAATAATCCTACCCCTACAAGGTATGCAATATCTACAACGAATGATATATTTGAGTTACAACACAGTACGGTATGCAACCCTACTTACGAGTAACTAACGAATACGAAACCATCTGAGACAATTATAATGAACGGTAGAAGGGAAAAATAGGCACGTGACAACGTGCCTTCTCCGCGGTGGAGGTTGGCAATCATCATGCTATTCTGACCTTGGAGGCGGCAGCTCTAAACAGTTTGATGTGCATCCATACCATTCCATTAAATTGCGCAGCCATGATATTCTCCTTCCTACAAATCTCTTACCCTGGATTTTTTTCTTGCTTTAAGCATGGTGTATCGTTCCTCACGTGTAATGTGTCCCAGGTATTGTAGTTTTCTGATTTTAATGGTTTCTATTATTTTAATTCTTTTGTTTATTTTTCTCATGACTTCGTTGTTTGTTCCACGTGTTCCGTCCATGATATATTCAGGATTCTTCTATACACGCACAATTCAAATGATTCCAGTTTCTTAATGGTTGCCAAGCTTCCATGCCGTAGAGTAACGTCGAGAAAATATAACACCTTGCCAGTCTAACTCTTAGGTTCAAATTTAGATACCTTGTGCAGAGTATCTTTCTCATTCTGTTGATAAACAGCTCATCTCTCACAGATACCCTTCACCCTCTAGAACATAGAAGAAGAGTTGCAGACCAGTCATTGCTCTACAGATATTTCCATGGCAGATGCTCCAGAGAAATAAAATTTCTTGTACCACCATTGGCCACATTCGGCCGAAGAACTCGGCACGCTGATCAGTCTCACACATTTACTCTCAAGCTTGACACTACAAGGACCAATCTTCATCAAGAATCCTTCTTTTACAGGGCTGCTACGGAATGGCATAAGCTTCCAAAATCAGTTTTTTCAGAGAACTATGACCTGCAACTTTTTAAAAAGCGTGTCCACAATCATTTTCTTTCTATAATCCCTTCCCCTTCTAATAGTCGCAGTGCGGGCCGTCCGCGGCCCACACGATAGGTCTACCCTTTTTGCGACTATTTTCATAAAAAAAAAAAGCTATCAGATTAAATAATCAACTTTCAGAAATCTTTGCTGTACAGAGAGGTGTACGACAAGGATGCGTACTGTCTCCTACCATATTTAACACCTATTATGACGATCTCTTTAGAACGGCATTAAGCAAAATAAAGGATGGTGTAATCACGAACGGAGAGCTCATTAACAACTTCAGGTACGCAGATGATACAGTTCTGCTGGCAAATAGTGCTGAGGGCCTTCAGAGGATAATAGACGCTGTAGTCAAGGCCTACAGAGAATATGGTCTTAAATTAAAATGTAAAAAACCAAAACTATGATTATATGATTGCGACCATTTTCATAAAAAAAAAGTTTTTTCGTGATTTCTCTGTTCGCACTTTGACTTCTTTAGAGTAATCATTTGCGGAATTGATTGTTGTGCCAAGATAACTGTAGTTCTCCACTTGTTCAAGGATCCTGCCATTGACCGTCAGACTTTCATCGTTATTTTCGGTTTTTGATATGCTCATAAATTTCGTTTTCTTGACGTTTATTGTTAGTCCGTACTCTAGACTACATTCAACTACATACATTACATCCGATTAACTTGGAAATATAGTGAGATATCTGTATGACAGATTTAACTATTGTTCATTACAAGATGGTAGAATATTTAAATCTCTAATTTATTAAAATATATGCGATTAATTGAAAAAAATTTAATTCACATAATGCATACTAATTAGCGATACACAATTCGGATTCAGGAATGGCCTAGGTACTAGAAAGGCATTATTTAGTTTAAACGTTTCGGTGCAACGAAGCCGTGACATGAATTGTGATGTTTTTGCCTGTTTTATTGACTTTGAAAAAGCTTTTGATCGCGCTAATCATCAAAAGTTAATAAAAATATTAAACGAATATCAGCTAGATGATAAAGATCCAATTTTTACTGGAAGCAAGAATCATTTGTGGAAGAAATGGAATCCCAAAAATTTAAAATTCGTCAGGGTGTTCGTCAAGGTCTCCTTTGCTCTTTAACATTTACTCAGAAAAGCTATTTCAGGAAGCTCTCGAAGAGGTAACAGATGGTATTTTTATATATGGTGTACTGATTAACAGCTTAAGGTATGCAGATGATACTGTTCTTCTTGCAAATACAGCTGAGGGTCTCCAGAGATGTGCGAAAAATATAATATGCGATTAAAAACAAACAAAACAAAGGTAATGATAATAAGAAAACAAGCCGCTCAGAACGAACAGTTTTACGTCAGAAATTCCCCCATTGAGACAGTCTCAACCAATAACTATCTAGGAGTTCAACTAAATAACCATTGGGACCAAATAAAAGAAAAAGATATGAATCGAGAAAGCCAGATCTTATTCAATCGCATAAAAACTCTCCTGTGTAATATGAAACTTAATTTAAATCTTTAAGGACTCGTTTATTAAAACGTTACATATTTTTAATATTAATATATGATGTTGAATCATGGACATTGACGGATGCAGCTTTCAAAAGACTTGAGGCGTTTGAGATGTGGTGCTTCCGACGCATGTTGAGAATATCTTGGACTCATCACGTAACTAATGAAGCTATCTGCAACGTATGCAAAAAGAAACAAAAATAATGAAAAACATTAAAGAAAGAAAACTTGCATACTTCGAACACATAATGCGTAACCAAAAATATGAAATACTGCAGCTGGTTATGCAAGGTATAATGGATGGCAAGAGAGGTCCTGGAAGACGCCGAATATCATGGTTACATAATCTTAGGCAATGGACAGGAAAACCATCAGCAGAGCTATTTAGAGCTGCCGTCAACAAAGTTGTGTGGGCCAGAATGATCGCCAACGTCCATTAAGGATAAGGCACTAGAAGAAGATACTAATTAATAATAATAATTAATAACTTTATCACTATTTTAAACCATCATCGGTTATTACAGTGCAACAGAAGTAGCTTGGCGGGCGACTAGCCTCTAAAATAACAAATATTCGGCTGAATATACTTCACATTCGTAAACTTCTTCCTCCGATTGTACTTGAGACTCACGATTACTGAAAATTTCGTCGTCGCCGATCGGATCGTTATTCGAATGTTTTCGTTGTGCGCAGATTTTGTGTTTCTTCGCCCGCCAAGCTACTTCTGTTGCACTGTACTTCATAATTTTCAAATCAAAATATATAAAATTTCATTACAATGTTTCCAGTAGTTTCGGTAAAATCGTAATAAATGTGTATACATTTTTTTTCTTCAACGTCATTTATCTTGAATACGGATGGTGTAACGAAAATTTTTTACCAAACAAACCCCAATTACTTTTCAGTTTTCTAACTATCCTAGTTTTGCGCAGAGTGCACGGAGAACGCGAGCTACTATTGACATTTAAAAAAAGAAAGACCTCATATCTTGGACACATTATGGCGTTAGCCGGAAGAAGATGTCATAGTTGCGCAATATAAGACACTGGACGGGTTTGCGCACTGTCGGTGAACTAATTCACACAGCTACAGACAGGAAGAAAATAAGAAATGTGATCACGAACATACAGTAATGGATATGCATCAGAAAGAAAAAGACCTATCCTAGCGACGGGCAACCTCTTTCGAAACACCCTGTATTCGTTGTTATTAATTGGTGATTTTATGCCCGAGGGCAGCAAACTTCGCATTCAGAAAAAAAAATGACACTTTCCTCCCCAGTTAAACAAATAGCTACTTTAACTAGTTTTTGGTTTTTTAAAACAAATTGAATCTATATACCTTTAACGACACAACGTTTAACAATTTAGTAAATTTTAATGAGATGTCTTGTGTTTCAACTTATTTTTTAATTTCAGAAAAATGATGTGCCTCAATGACTCACGAAATCAAAGTTTGTACGATTCGGACCGTGACAGTATCAGCAGCGGAGAAGAAATGCCAATTTGGGTGCGAGGTGAACAACGGTGGGTGTCTGGCATAACGGAAGAAACCACGTGCCAAGACGTCATTCAAGTGTTGATGCAAGACGAAGAAAGACGGGTAAGACCAGCATTATCATTAAAAAAATATTATAAGATTTAGTTATTGACAAAAATGAAATTAAGGTTAACAGGAGGAAGCTGCGTTAATTTTGAAAGAATATTTTTATCATTTCATTATTTGCTTTGCTGTTGATGCTGCGAATAACAACGTGGATCATTTAAAAACAGTAGGCGCAGAATCAGTTGAAATTAGACATTTGGTTATGTCAAAACAGTAACAGCTTACAAATTTGTTTCCGTTGATTAGAGAATTTTAAGTTTCTAAAATTATAAATTTAATTATAGATTGAAATAAATTTTGTTTAAAGAATTTTTATTTAATTGATTAAAATACCGTGACAATTGAGCCCTGTAAAAGGCCCGAATACAATAAAAGTGAGCTTAGTGACTATTTTGGCAGAAATAGGCGTGACTTTGGACCAGGAAGTCTATTAGTTATATTTCTTGAAAATCTGCATGGAATGGAAAACGTTTAATAAAGACAAAATATTTATTTATGTATTGTCTATGTGATATGTATCTTCTTCCTCTTTTTTTTACTTCTTCTTCCTTTTTGTGAGGCATCTGCCTTGTTCTCTAATTTCTTAGAGTTGTAGCTAAGATGATGAATTCCAGCTTTTATACCAACGTATGGGTGGACGTCTAGGAGGTCTGCTGGATCTTGGAAGACCATCCCTTGCAATCTTGGGCAATTTGTTGTCGTCCATCCGTTCAATATGATCTCTTCATTCGCGACGTCTGTTTCGGGACCATCTAACTATGTCTTGGACATCGCAAAGTTCTCTGATGTCTTCGTTTCTTTTGTGGTCACTTAGTGTGTAGCCTGCTATGGATCTTAGAGACCTCATCTCTGCTGTACAGATAATCCTTTTTGTTGTTTTCGGCTCTTGTTTTCACAGCGTAGTTCATAACAGGTCTCACACAGGTCTTATATATGCTGACTTTGCTTTCAATAGACATGTGCTTGTTTCGCCATATTATATCTCTAAGAAATCCTGATATTAAAGCTACTTTGGTTGTTTGAGCCTTTACTTCTTCTTGGAGGTCTCTTCTGTTCGTGATGTTGACGCCGAGATATTTGAAACTCATAACCTGTTATACTGGTTTATTGTATATAGCCAATTTACATCTGGGCTCTTTTAAGACGGTTAGCACTTTTGATTTTGCTACCGATATCTCCATGTTGTATTTGGCAGCTGTCTTTTCGAACTGATAAAGCATTCTCTGTAGGTGTCTTCATCTTCTGAGACCAGCACGGCATCGTCCGCGTAGCAAATTACTTTTAGTTCTTTGTCCCCTAGTGAGTATCCCTTTCCATGTATGTATAATATAATTATAATCAATACATACTTTAAATTTAAATTTAGTTATTAGTGACTTGTCGATAGCGATCGACCGTTTAAGCACCTCTGCTCTATATACTAAACTAGAATGTTTGCAAAGAAATTTTTGGCTGGACAATTTAATAATTACTTGTTCTTGTTTTAATAACTGTAGTGTAATATACGGTGCTTTTATTTCAAAACCAGTCAGTCCAAATAACTTTTGATTTTGCGTTAATGTAAGAAAAACAAAAAATACGTCGAATTTGAAATCAAGGGGAAGCTTAAAAATGTTATTCTGCTGTTTCCAAGTAAAATGCAAATTAGTCATATAAACAACAATTTATTCTATTGATTTATTTTGCTGAAATTTTTTTGACAGTTCTAACAACCATTTAAATTTTGTCATTTTGTGTCATATGAAACAATTTCACGACAAAGCGACAATATTACCTCACCTCAACTGTTCTTAAAACCAAATCGACACTGGAAAAATGAAACTGACAATTGGTTCGAAAATGTACCTGTTGAAATAAATATAATAAATGGATGGACTAAATCTGCTGCTAAGGCAATTGGCTTGAATGTAAAGGACAAAAAGATAACAAATCACTCGAATAGATCAACTGCTGTTAACGAATTGGCAAAAAGTGGTGTAGAAGAACAACAATTGCTGAAAATTACTGGTCATAGCAATGAAAATTCTATAAAACCATACTTAAATCTCGATCAAGAACACCACAACAAGATCATAAATATTATGCGTGGAAATAGATCAGTTCTATAGTAGAGAACAGCAACGAATCTAATGTTAAGTTAAATTTTTATAATTGTACTTTCACCAACTGTACTATTAATAAATAAATAAATGTTTCGTTGTTTTGAGTTATAAATATTTTTGTCAAAAATTTTTCCACCGAATATCCCTCGAACATTGACAAATGGCTCATAATTTTATAAAAAATTTCTCAAGCTCGTTACTTGGTAACAGCCCGAAGCCTGAAGGCTTTGATTGTCATAAAATAATAAATTCGACGTATTTTTTGTTTTTCTTACATCTACGTAAAATCAAAAGTTATTTGGACTGGCTGGTTTTGAAATAAAATGACCGTATATTAAATAAATGTATATTTTAAATATCTTATCAGCATTTTTTGCATTTTTATAAAGATAAACTGGGTCGAAGTGAGTTTTAAATTTTAATAAATTTTATAATTTGCTGCTCTTAGCTCAGGCCTCACGGGGCTGAGCCATAATCCATCACTGATCAATCGCCATTGCGACAGTTGCAGACGGTTTCCAATGTTAAAAAAAGCACTTTAGACTGGCGTTTTTACTTTAATTTTCAAATGACTATCTTAATTATCTATTCATTTGGCGTTTACGAATAGCTCGCAAAGACTCGCTCCTACACGTACCATTTTAGTTTTAAGTAAAAATAAAGGAATTGTAGGTTCAAACACCTAGTAATCGTAATGCAAAATAGGCGTAATCAGGACATTATCATGTATTAGATATTACGTAGTGAAAATGGGCATGTAAAGATATACAAGGCGATTTGCATGTTGATGTCCGCATGATACATAATAAACAGTCGTAAGTATAGTTTTTAAGACGTTTTGAGTTTAACACGTTTTCGTAAATATTTTTTTTAATAGAAATTAAACGGTATTGTGTTTACCAGCAAATCGCCCATTACTTGGATTATTTTCTAAATATTTTGTTTAATAAAAATATTAAAATGTTGACAAATTCCATCACAAGATGTTAATCAATAATATCGTTTCTCTAACAATAAAATTAAATTTAACTTAAAATCAGCCAGTTGTTTATTTATTATGTCTTAATTTTTAGATACATATATTCACGTCTTTTACCGTAGGGGTAGGCAGAGACCACTTCTTTTCACTTCCTACGGTTCGTACACACGTATTTTGCTTCTTTTACTTTCATTAGCGCTTTTATACATGCTAGTCAGTTGCTGGTAAGCTTGACCTGGTATTTCTTGAAAATAACCTCTGATTGAGATACGTTCGGCTAGATAGATCGACCTCTACCGACTTGCCCATTCACACTCTCCTTATAAATATGTTTCGTAAATCTTCTTTTATTCATTCTCTCTACGTGTTCAAACCATCCAAGCATTTCTTTATCTATCTTTGTAACCACATTTCCTTTTACACCACATCGTTTCGCTATTCCTCAATTTATCAATCAGAGTCACTTCAGCGATACTTCTTAAACTACGCATCTCCGCAGCATTGATCTTACTTTTATGCTTCTTCTGCCAAACCCAACATTCACTACCATACATAAGTGTAGGAACCAACACTCCTCTTCGCTTAATATCACAGTCATACTTTTTGTCACTCGTAAACTTTGGACTTAAATATACAAACTCATTCACTTGTTCCACTCTTTTTCCTTTAATCAGCACCTTGAAGTTTGTCAATCTTTCTTCTTTTTCAAAAACCATTACGTCTTGATTACATTAATTTTTATTTATTATGCATAATAATAACCTGCTAATATGATCCATCTCATCTCGTAATGCTCATTCAGAATTTATATGCAAACAATAAGGCAGTCATAAAGATGGACAACTCTCTCTCTCTCTCTCTGGGGAAGCCTTGGTTAAAAAAGGAGTTAGACAGGGCTGCTATTTAATCTATATTCGGAACACTCAATAAGAATAGTGCTGGAAAACTGAAACGGCGGTTTTGTTGTGGGTGGTCAAAAAATTTCAAATTTAAGATATGCAGATGACAACCCTTTCGGTTGCCAGTGATGAAACAGAACTGACGATGTTCTTTGAAAGACTTTAATCTGTGAGCTTGAGATATGGGTTGCAAATAAACTATAAAAAAAACGAAGATCATGATTATCAACCGAGAACAAGTAGGTGCTCCGCAACCACACAAGGTGGGAAATTGCGATGCCGTCGGAAGGATCGTGTATCTAGGGTCAATAATAACATCAAATGGGGATTGTGAACCTGAAATTCGTAGACGCATTCAACTGGGTCAAACAGCTATGAGCCAACTCACCAGAGTATGGAAATATCGCAACATCTCGATCCAAACAAAAAAAGTTCTAGTAAACTCACTATTCTCAGTTTTTTGGTATGCTTCGGAAACGTGGGTGATTATGGCCGCTGATCGACGGAGAATCGATGCGTTTGAAATATGGTGTTGGCGCAGAATCCCATGGTAATCCTGAACCTTCCACCACTATACTTATGTGTAATAAAAAAGCAGCAATCAGTGCCTTCAGACTGAGCCAGACAATAAATCTTAAAGAAGAAAATCGGATTAGATATTTAAAGATTTTGTAGAATATTTTCCTAGAATTCATCACTAGAATCCATGTCTAAGCCAACAGATATAATGCCAGTTAGGTACGACTTCGAAATGCAGTTTAAAGTTGTCAAAACAACCACCAAATTTGCAGAGATCGGACCCCAACTAGCAAAGGGATGTATTATTGTGGTACACTGATGGATACAAGTTAGATAAGAGGGTTGGAGTGGGCGTTACAGTGCCGAATTTCAGGCTCTCAAAACCGCTTGGTAACACCACAACCATCTTTCAAGCAGAATTACATGCCATAGAGATATGTGACCAGAAATGCCTCGAAAGGGACTACCGAAGGGCAGAAATCTATATTCCATCAGATAGCCAAGCAGCACTAAAAGTTCTGTAGTCGTACACTCGTGAGTCTAAGCTGACTAGGGACTGTAAACAATCGCTGAGACAATTGGCAGCAAACAACCAGGTCACTTTGACTGCTCAAAGAACAAACGCATCCATATTAAAACAAGTAAAAATAGAGCACCGTGTTTTGAGCCAAACTTCAGTGCGGGCTCTAAGGTTCTTCGGCCACATAATTCGACACGATAATGTGGAGCGCCTCATTGTACAGGGGATGCCATTTGGTAAAAGACGACGAGGCCGATCACCAACGAGATGGACAGACACCGTTTGCAATATAACTGGCCTAAATTTAGAGACAGCAAGAAGAGAGGCTAACAGCAAGCAACGATGTCAACAAATTATTAGTCACGTCCTGGACAGACTGGATAACACAACAACCACATCATGTATGATGTAATGGACTAAAAGGAAATATGATCCAAACAACGGCATTATTAGCGTTGATTGAATAAATGATTTGTGAAATTTTAAATACGGCTCTGATAAAGTTTCCTAATAAACAAACTAGCTAATATTCCGATTTCGCTCGAGTGCAATGTAAATGAAAAAATCATCACAACACATGCTAACAAATAATGGCATTATACAGTTATGCGTTGCAAGTAAGCGTTAAGAAAAATAATATTAATAAATATTATTGCAATGCAGCTTTTACTTGGGAGCTAGCTGAGACAAATACCCATACAAGAATGTTATTTCGTCTTAAAATAATGATCAGCAATAGAAGAAAATGGTAAAAGAAATCTTACTATTTCGAATATGTGAAAATACACCGTTGCTCGACCAATAAACTCATCAACTTATTTATCATATACATTCTAATTGTTAAAATATAACGCATAGAAATTTACCAATAAAATGTTTATAGCGATAATTTTTTTGTTACATTATTGGACATAAACTTTATTAGTCATTGTAGAACGTCGCGTGACTTATATTTAGGTTCCTATAGGATCAAGTGATTGTTTAAAAGAAAAATCATAACACATGAATATAAATTAAAATTTAAATAAAGGTTAAAAAATTTAATAGGTAATACCACCAGAGAGCAGTTAAAATAATATACATTTAATCACTAATAAATATCAGTCTTTATGATCTGTCATATATAAAAATGGGCTTTTATTTAAAGCTTTTAGCATATATATTATAATAATACTGACATTAATTAATTTATTGATTGCTAGACATGGGAATTTAAAAGCCAATTCAGGAAGAAAATATAGATTGGAAAATAGTATCCGATGACGAGACAAAAATAGCAATTTTTATTCCAAATAAGCGTTTGTAAAAAGAATTTAGCAATATTGGAGAATTGGAAAAAAACAGCCATTTTTGGATTTACTTCTTAATATTAAAACAATAGCTCAAGTTAATGGCTATTTACTTTTTATATACATATTGTCACGCCTTTTTCCCGTAGAGGTAGACAGAGACCATTTCTTTCCACTTGTTACGAATCTTTCACACGTCTTTTACTTCTTCTACTTTCATCTGCGGTTTCATACATGCTCGTCGGTTGCTGGTACTCTTGATTTGGCCTTTCATCAAAACCATTTCGATCTGATTGAGATAGATTCGTCGGGGTCGACCTCTACAGTTTTCCCCTTTCATACTCACCTTAAAGGTACATTTCTTCGTCAATCTTCTTTCATTCATTCTCTCTACGTATTCAAACCATGACTATGTAATAAGCATTCTTGGATCTCGGTACGGACAAGAACTATATTCTGTGCTAGCGCCAAAGCATATACCACTCCAGAAAATAACAGCCACCAATGAATGAAATCCATGCATAGATATTACGCGCAAACCGCTCTTCTGGTCTTCGCCAGACTCATGCATGACTATATGGATGATTTAGGCTAACCCTAATTTCTAGGTAGCTAAGAAATCATATAGTAGAACTCAAAAAAAAAATTATAAACGATGTGGCCCGAGGACTAACATCAATAGACTGGACATGTTTTGAAGAATAAACCTTCATCTCCAGCAAAATGAAAGAGATTACAAGTAAATTTATAGAGAAGTAAAAGTTTGTTAAAATTACGAGGAACAAAAATTAAAAAAAAAGAGCCTACCAATACATGTTGGGAAAATAAAAAATAACATCACTTCAAATAAACATAAAAAACAAAATAATATTATTGGAAATTTTGTGAAACCGCATTTTGTGTTAGATCATACGTAAATATTCTTTTATTATTGCAAGTAAGTTTTGAAAATAGAAACTGCAGCAAATATGTTTAATACACATTTAGAAAAGTAAGTTGATAAATTTTTCGGGGTGGATAGCGGGTTTAGGACGAAAGAAAACAAACTTCTCGCTCTTTTTAAATCGCCGACGTTTCGATCTTTATTTTAGATCTTTCTCAAGGGTACACATACGGAAAAAAAACTATAATAGGTAAAATTTATGAACATTATCAGTAGACTTATTCTTATGTTTAACTATTGACTATTTATGCATAAGATATTAATAAAAAGCATGTTTAAAGTCAGTTTAGTCACATATTAGTCCCTTAGATTCAAATATACAAGAATAATCTTTGTTAACAAGTGAAGAGTTTTAATAAATTAGTTACATACCTTTTTAATTAAGATTGTTAATTTTAAATACGTTTGCCCTGATTTTGTGATGGATACGAGATCAGAAATTTTACATTACTGACTTAAGACTTCCACGAATTAAAAAGGTATGTACCTAATTAATTTTTTGAAACTATTCACTTGTTAACAAGGATTATTCTTGTATATTTGAATCTAAGGGATGTGACTAAACTGACTTTGGAATTACTTTTTATTAATATCTTATGCATAAATAGTCAATTGTTAAACATAAGAATAAGTCTACTGATGATGTTTATTAATTTTACCTATTATGAGTTTTTTTTCCGTATGTGTAGCCTTGAGAAATTTGTTTTCTTTCGTCCTAAACTCGTTGTCCAACCCGAAAAAGAATTGGGAAAGACATGAACCATAATAATATGTAATTTGATTAAGTTGTATAACTTGATACAAGTATTTACTGTTTACATTCGTTTATTGTACATGTGAGTGAGTGTTTACCATTTAAATTATAGTGAGACAATATTGAAATCATGTGTTCAGAGTCAGTTCATATAGTATTTATCTCACATAATGTATAATTTGCTGTTTTGTATATAATTTTTTATGAAATATTGAATAAAACTTTCTGATGTAATTCGTTCTTTTAGATTATTTGCCTTGAAAAAATAATATAAAATAAAAATTGAATTATACAGATATCATTTTGAATTACATTCGGAGTTAAAAAAAACGTAAGGAACAATTTTTTTATTAAAATTTATGATTTTTATTTATTATAATGATGTATAAAGGTCATCCAATATTTAACATTAGGATGGATAAATTAATATAAAATTACTTCTATTTATTATACCCCTTAAAAATTTAATAAACCATGCGTATTAAAATTACGTATTTTAAGGTAATAAAAAAAAATAAACCCAATAACTCAAATGTACAAGACCAGACAATATCGCCTAATGTTCCTTCACAGGGCGTGCGAATTGTGATGGTACATCAAATGACGTTTGTCAAAAACTAGTAGCAAGAATTATGCTATCAAAAAAGTTTAAAACCGTCTCTGAGTAAACAGAACTCGTACAGAACTCGAGTGATTATTAGTGTAATTATTCATGGATTTCTTGATGTAAAGTTACTGACATGTTGAATATTTTTTAACGTGCTCGTTAATTGATTACTTGCTGTTAAAGAAAATTATGAGATTGTGGTCTTCCGGCTCCCTAAGTGATTACTTGGTAAACAACTGCTACGTAATTTATCAGGCATTATAATATTGGAAAAATATTACGAGTCACGTCCAAATTAAAAGGTATGCGTATTATTGCCCGGTCATTTTTTATTCCAGTATACTATGAACTTCCTTTGGGTATTTATTTACTGGACTGCAAGAATGTAAAATTATGCACATTAAATTATAGACCTTTATTAATGAAGCTGCAAGAGAATAGCTTGATTAACAAAGACAATAAATTTCAGGAGTTTACGTAATATAATCGTCTGGCTGTGCATATAAAGTGTGGTCCCTACACTTATATATGGTAGTGAAAGTTGGGTTTGGCAGAAGAAGCATGAAAATAAGAAGATAAGTAGTCTGAAAAGTATAGCCGGAGTGACTGGGTTAGATGAAGTAAAGAACGCTGTGGTGTGAAAGAAGATGCGGTTACAAAGACAGATAAAGGAATGATTAGATGGTTTGGACTCGTAAAGAGGATGGATGAAAAAATATTGACGAAACAGATTCATAGGGCAAGTGTGAAAAGGCAGAGCTTTTAAGAGATAGATGCCGGTGTCAGACAGGGATACATACTCTCGCCCCTCCTTTACAACATAAACAGGATGTTTAAAAAAAAGTGACCCCATCTAGGATAGGTAAAAATCTGAAAAATAATTGGGATTTGCAAGATAAAGGGCGTTGAAGAAAAAAAATGTATGCACATTTACTACGATTTTGCCGAAACTACTGGAAATATTGTAATGATATCTGATACGAATATGTTTTAGAAGCTGATACATCCCATAAATATGTTTTTATATCTGACTCTCATAGAGGGCGCTAGTTACACGGTTCGTACCGAGTAGTATTGAACATAACTTTTTTAAGGTTAGATTTATTAATGAAAATTTCATGTGAACTAAATTATCATTCAATTTTACACCAAAAAGGTACACCTGGTAAAACTCGATACTGTGTACTGTTTTCGGAATATTTTGATTTGAAAATTATGAAGTAATAACCAAATATTTTTTTCAACGCCATTTATATTGATGGCGTTACGAAAATTTTTTACCAAGCAAACCCTAATTATTTTTAGTTTTCTACCTATCCTAGAGACGGGGTCACCTTTTTTTGACCAACCTCGTATATGCCTTAAAAAAATTAATATTAAAAATAATTTTTTTCCATAAAATCAATAATAAAAAAGTTTTCCATATGGTTCCAACTTAAGTAGACACACTATATACCTTGTTTTCGACGTTTTTTCGTAAAAGCTTAAAAGACACCCCTCGTATTCAACGTTTTGTGTTGTATACAAAATGATGCCTGAAATTAGAGAGACTGGGATAAATAAACGCATAAGTATGATTACTTTCGCAGAATGAATTTCACAAAGAGACTTTGATATATATCTGCAACTCGAAAGAGTTGTAATCACTGCCTCGCTCAGCACGATAGTTTCAGATCGAGTTAATGATAGTGTGCATATCTGGCAGACGTAGATACGTAGCATCTGACAGCTCCTTGCTTTAGTATGCTATTTTATTTGAAATGATGATCGTTCGAATTGTTTTTGACGCGTTGAAAAAAAAAATAAATGCACACTTTCTACGCAATTAAACCCTTAAAAACCGTGAATTAAGGATCGGACATTACGCGGATGAAAATAAAATTGCCTTAGTTAAAATTTGAACTATTTTCCCAAAATATTTTAAATGATTTAAGTTAGTGAATTGTGGTCGACATTGTCTATGTAAGAGGTGAGCGGTAGTCTAATACGATCACTGAAATCACTTTGCGAGGATTCCACTGCTTGTGTCAGGATAAACGGAGCTCACACGGACTGGTTTAATATCGAAAAAGGTGTGAGACAGGGATGTGTGGCTTCGCCGTGGCTGTTATACATGGACGATTGTTTAAAATATTTGAAAGAGAGTGTGTATGGATTGAAAATGAATGATTTGATCGTCAAATGCCTTCTTTACGCCGATGATCAAGTCACATTAGCGTCATCTGAAAAGGAGTTGCAGGCGATTGTTAATGTTATGCATGATGCCCTGAAAATCAAAGGGATAATAATAATAAATGTAAGCAAAACTAAAGTAATGGTATTTGAAAGAGAAGACAGCATGACAAACTGTAAAGTTTCGATTGCGGGAGAAAGAGTGGAACAAGTGAATGAATTTGTGTACTTAGGTTCAAAGTTTACGACAGATGGAAAGTATGACAATGGCATTGAGTGAAGGGTGTTGGCAGGAAAACAAATAAATGGGGCACTGCATAGCTTTATGAACAGCCAGAAAGTGTCAAAAAAGGCACGTCTGGCTGTGAAGCATGCAAATAGGATTATTGCTGCGGAGATGAGTAGTCTAAGAAGTATAGTCGGAGTGACTCGGTGGATAAAGCAAAGAATAATGAGATAAGAGAACGCTGTGGTGTAAAACAAGATGTGGTTACAAAGATAAATCAAGGAATGCTTAGATGGTTTGACACGTAAAAAGGATGGATGAAGGAATATACAACAAACAAATTTATAATGCGAGTGTGAATGGACGGAAGTCGGTAGAGGTCGACCTCGGCGTACCTATCTCGATCAGATCAACATTTTTTTAAAGAAAGGCCAGGTCAAGAGTACCAACAACCGACGAGCATGTATGAGAGCACTAATGAAAGTAGATGAAGCAAAAGATGTGTGTTAGAACAGTATCAAGTGAAAGGAAGTGGTCTCTGCCTACCCCTGCGGGAAAAAGGCGTGACTATATGTATGTATGTATACAGTGAATGTCTTTTTAAAAAATTAATTTTTTAATGTGAATTTTATTGTTGCAGGGAAGACCAATCAGTTATTCACAACAATATCAAATAACGGAAAGATGGAGAGGCGTCGAACAACCATTAGACGATTTATCAAAAATATTGGATATCTGGAATGCATGGGGAACAGCACAGACGGAGGTAATGAGATAAATAGTCTATACCTTTATTAATTTGCAAACAAGCAGACTAGAAGGTAAGAAAGCCCATATCCGTATTAAAGGCAGGTCCTGAGAACTGCAAGTAGAGAAGTTTTGCCATGTGGCTACGTTGACGCTGATGGTTAAATAAAACCTCGTTTTAATTGCCTACCCCAATCCAATAACGCTGACAGTTTAGCTCAGCTAAATCATGTGCTGACCTAGCCAATCAAAGCGACGTTATATCTAACCGTCAGGCCTTTGTGGCTAGGAACGTGCCTTCAATGGAAAGATTGGTCTTTTTTATCCTCTAGCCTTCTTGATTGCAAATTCAATGGTACTTATAGGGGGCATCAATAGTGTTGCAAACATTACAAAAATTTTTATTTAAAAGGTGTTTAAAAAATAACATTTATTTAATTGTTTTTTAAATAAATAAAATGCTTTTAACTATTATTTTAACAACATATTAATATTTTTTAGCTCTAACTTATAGTTTGCTAATTAGGTATTCCAGAACACGTGACATTAATAATGGCAGCCTGTAGGCACACAAGACGTCAACAAAAAAAATATAATAAATATTGTAATATTGATTCCAAACAACAACACCACAACCAGCAAGTATTTTAAATGACGTTAAACAAATATTTAGTTTAATAAACAGAGTTTTACCATAACGATATCTAGCAAAAATGCATTGTATGCCTACAGGTCACCATCTTAAATTTCTTCATTTGACAGCATCTTGGATTATATTAGTTTCGGCCAAATCGTAATTAATGTGTATAAATTTTTTACATTTTTTACTAAGCAAACCCCAATTATTTTTTAATTTTATACCTATCCTAGAGACGGGGTCACCTTTGTTTGAGACACCCTGTATAGCCACTTTCATTCGTTTTATTTATCCTATACCAAAAAAAAAACCTGTTTTAATATTTTGGAAAAAAAAGTCGATGAGAGATTTTTTATTAACTTTTACATGTTTCTATTCAAAAAATAAATGCAAAGCACCAATTTTCAGTTATTATCGATAAAAACAATACCCAAACATACATTCATTAGAATTCGTAAACTTTCACAGGTAAAGATTTCTTTAAGAAGAGTAAAACCAGATTTACAAAGGCCTCCGAGTAGAAGAACCAGGTGCAAATCGGATTCGAGCACTTGGTCGGACAGAAGTGCTTTTAAAACGATACATCCGAGAAGGCTACAAGCTTTACAAAACGAAAAACAACCATCCAGTACAGAAGAATTGCTAAAGTTGGTGTTGGCACAGGGGGAAGTTATAAGGAGGCAACTGAAAAAATTAAGGTAGGTAATTGTGGTTTGTAAAAAGTACCTACCAATTTTTTTTTATTATTATTATATATTTTGAAAAAATTCATCTTTACGAGACGGAAATGCAGATAGAACGTTTGTTCCTGCAGCAATCAGAAACGGTTTGTAAACGTACAGGGAAAGCAGAAAGCGCGAAAAGTTTTTGCAGTGTTTTTAATTTGATACTTTTTCTGTATTGTATTTTGTTGAAATATATGTGCAATGTGGAAGAACCAATAACCAAAGAACTATTTATCTACATATTACAAACAGTGGATCGAGGCTGGATACTCGGAACACGGGTCGCCATACGGACTAATATAATCAAGGATTGGTTTTAAAGGAACGAACTTTTACAAACGTTATTTTGCAAAGCAAATCAAACAACGTGGACGGACACCTGGCAATTAACGGTCAACGAATCGAGCGAGTAGAAACTTTTAAATATCTTGGGCGTCAACTAAATGAGAAGTGGGACGGCATGCAGGAGATTCATGCCAGAATAGAACAAGCTCGTGCTTCGTTCCTGAAGATGCGTAAGGTACTTTGCAGCAGAAATTTAAGCTTGCCTCTGCGCGTCCGAATACTTCGCTGTTACGTGTTCAGCATACTGTTTTATGGACTGGAAGCTTGGACTTTGACAGATGCGATGTGCAAAAAATTGGAGGCCTTTGAAATGTGGACGTACAGAAGGCTATTAAGAATCTCCTGGGTAGAAAGAGTGCTTAACACCGAGGTACTTCAACGCCTCGACAAGCAGCAGGAAGTTCTGTTTACACTAAAAAAGCGCAAACTGGAGTATTTTGGTCACATCTTAAAGAATGACAAGTATCGACTTTTAAAGCTTATTATAGAAGGGAAGATCGAAGGACGAAGAAGCCCGGGTAGAAGAAAGATATCCTAGCTAAAAAACTTAAGACAATGGTATGGAGTGAGCACTACCACATTGTTCTGCCGAGCTGTAGACAAGGTTCAGATAGCGCTGATGATTGCCAACGTCCGAGGAGGACAGGGCACCTAAAGAAGAAGAATTAAATAATAAAATTAATGTTCCAGACATTGAGATAACTTTAAGGGAAGCCATTTTGAAATAAATTATCACTTTTTCGAGGCCAAGAATTTAAAAAGTGTTCTTGTAAAAAAAAAGTAATGCTTACAGTGTCAAAGTTGTTTTTATTTTAAGTTTCAGTTAAAATGTAAACGAATTTGAAAATATCCTTACGTATGTTGTAATCGAAAAAAGGCAAAGCAAAATGTTTGAAGGTAGACAATCAAGAAGACTAGATTTAGACTTTAGTTCATAGTGGCTATGAATTTAAAATAATTTACAAATTAAGGTTATATATCCTACACAGTACTGACTATTACTGACTAATACTATTAATGGTAAGAAGCAGACTGCGTGATCAACGGTTTAAAAATTCAAATCATTTGGTAAATTTGTTGATGGTTACTTATAATTTTTGGTGGTAAGGCAAAAATAATTAATCCTTAACTGTTATTAAACAAGAGTTACTCTGTATTTATGGTAAACAGGAAGTTATAAAAATGACATGGACTATATGGTACTATCTCTTCTTCCGGTACCCTGTCCGATTTATCGAACGTTGGCAATCATATTGGCTATAATAACTTTGTTTATCGCAGCTCGGAATAGTTCAGCGGATGTTTTGCGATACCACTCTCGAAGATTTCGGAGCCAAGATGTTCTTTTTCGTCCTGGACCTCTATTTCCGGCAATCTTACCCTGCATCACTAAATGAAGGAGGTAATATTTATCTGGGAGCCTCATCACGTGGCCGACGTATTCGAGTTTTCGGCTTTTTATTATTTTAATTATTTGTGTTTTTCCCCATTCGTTGTAGAACCACCTCATTTCTTATTCGGTCCATCCAGCTTATTCGTAAGATCCTTCTGTAGACCCACATTTTAAAGGCCTCCAGCCTCTTTAATAATGAGTCGGTCAGCGTCCAACTCTCTACTTCATAGAGCAATGTTGGAGAATATATAGCAGCGTGTTAATCTGATTTTTAATTTTAAAGTGATTCATTTGTTGCAGAGAATTCTTTTTAAATTAAAGAAGGCGCTTCTGGCTTTTTTGATACGGATATTTATTTCTTTGCTCATGTCCCAGTTGTCATTGATTTTAGCGCCCATGTATGAGATGTTGTTAACCTTTTCTAGCTGTATCCCGTATGCCCTGATTTGTATTGGTGGTATTGGTGTTTTGCTGACAACTATAACTTTCCACACTTCTAACCATAATTCTGTTTATGAGTATTTGCAGTTCTTCCTGACTAGCAGCAATTAGCACCGTGTCGTCCGCATATCTTAAATTATTGATGTTAATTCCGTTTACATTAATACCAAGGTCCACTTCGTCCAAGGCTTCTCTGAAGATATATTCAGAGTAGATATTAAATATTAAAGGAGACAGAATGCACCCTGCCTTACTCCACGTCGTATTTCCACTTCCTTTGATGTGTTCCGGCCGAGTCGAATGTTTGCACATTGATGCCAATGATGATTCGCAGGTCTCCATCGTCGATTCCCACCTGCTGCAGAAATCTAATCATTTTGACGTGCTTGACCATATCAAAGGCCTTCTCAAAGTCAATAAAACCCATAAAGACTGGGTGTTGCATGTCCCTGCATCTTTGAACTAAGACCTGAAGGCTAAACAGTGCTTCCCTGGTTCGAAGATTATTGCGAAATCCAAATTGTGCTTCACTTAACTGTTCTTCTATTTTTTTGTACATTCTACTGTGCAGTATTCGCAGGAAGAGCTTTAACACGATACTCATCAGACTGATAGTGCGGTGGTGACTGCACTTCTTTGCGTTCATCTTTTTTGGTATCATTACAAGTGTTGATAGTAGCCAGTCTGTATGGTACTGTGTTAGTATCTAAATAATATCGTTTGTTGCTTTTATTACTAATTACGAATTGTGTATTGATTTGGTCTTTGGGATATGCCTCAAAGATTTATGTTTACTTTGTAGTTGGATTATTATCGGTATGAGCAGGTTCTTTATAAAGGGCATATTTCCGTTTTTTTGTTTTAAAATAAATAACTTAATCAATACATCGTTTTATTTTACTTTTAGACACAGCGAACACCAAATAGGATATCTCGAAGACAAGACACACAGAGCCAGAATTAGAAAACACGGAAGTAACTATTTGTTAGAAACATACCTCAAAGGACTTTCAGAAGCCGTTGACCCAGAACAAGACACTTTCATTGCCGATAAAAATAGTGATAGCGGAGTAATGACAGAAGGGGACAGTGAACAGTCGAATAAGCAAACTAGGACAGCAGAGGTTGGCAATTTTATAACGTTTAAATAATTTATTTCGCAAATCACAAATAACGTTATGTTGATTATTTTTTGTTACCGTTCATCAAAAAATATTAAAAAATAAAAAGGCCGGTCCTGTTTTTTTATTTACTATTGACTTCATTATTTACAATGACCCGCACAAATTGACGTCAAAATAATTGCTGTAAACAGAAAATCTGTTAGTTATTGCAATTATAATGAGGCTAATATACCGGGTATGGCATGCTAACCATCGGACCCTTGAAATAGATTAATATTTCATGTACGTATAATAATTGAAAGGTCAATATTAATAACAGCAAAGGATTATTTACAACAACGTTATTGGAATTAATATTTATTGGGTTATAAATAAAATCAGATTATATTACGCACTAAATAAGCGTGTGAAACACACACACACACACACACACACACACACACACACACACACACACACACACACACACACACACACACACACACACACACACACACACACACACACACACACACACACACACACACACACACACACACACACACACACACACACACACACACACACACACACACACACACACACACACACACACACACACACACACACACACACACACACACACACACACACACACACACACACACACACACACACACACACACACACACACACACACACACACACACACACACACACACACACACACACACACACACACACACACACACACACACACACACACACACACACACACACACACACACACACACACACACACACACACACACACACACACACACACACACACACACACACACACACACACACACACACACACACACACACACACACACACACACACACACACACACACACACACACACACACACACACACACACACACACACACACACACACACACACACACACACACACACACACACACACACACACACACACACACACACACACACACACACACACACACACACACACACACACACACACACACACACACACACACACACACACACACACACACACACACACACACACACACACACACACACACACACACACACACACACACACACACACACACACACACACACACACACACACACACACACACACACACACACACACACACACACACACACACACACACACACACACACACACACACACACACACACACACACACACACACACACACACACACACACACACACACACACACACACACACACACACACACACACACACACACACACACACACACACACACACACACACACACACACACACACACACACACACACACACACACACACACACACACACACACACACACACACACCAAATACACACACACACACACACACCAAATACACACACACACACACACACCAAATACACACACACACACACACACACACCAAATACACACACACACACACACACACACCAAATACACACACACACACACACACACACACACACACACACACACACACACACACACACACACACACACACACACACACACACACACACACACACACACACACACACACACACACACACACACACACACACACACACACACACACACACACACACACACACACACACACACACACACACACACACACACACACACACACACACACACACACACACACACACACACACACACACACACACACACACACACACACACACACACACACACACACACACACACACACACACACACACACACACACACACACACACACACACACACACACACACACACACACACACACACACACACACACACACACACACACACACACACACACACACACACACACACACACACACACACACACACACACACACACACACACACACACACACACACACACACACACACACACACACACACACACACACACACACACACACACACACACACACACACACACACACACACACACACACACACACACACACACACACACACACACACACACACACACACACACACACACACACACACACACACACACACACACACACACACACACACACACACACACACACACACACACCAAATACACACACACACACACACACCAAATACACACACACACACACACACCAAATACACACACACACACACACACCAAATACACACACACACACACACACCAAATACACACACACACACACACACCAAATACACACACACACACACACACCAAATACACACACACACACACACACCAAATACACACACACACACACACACACACACACCAAATACACACACACACACACCAAATACACACACACACACACACACACACACACACACACCAAATACACACACACACCAAATACACACACACACACACACACACACACACACACACACACACACACACACACCAAATACACACACACACACACACACACACACACACACACACACACCAAATACACACACACACACCAAATACACACACACACACACACACACACCAAATACACACACACACACACACACCAAATACACACACACACACCAAATACACACACACACACCAAATACACACACACACACCAAATACACACACACACACACACACCAAATACACACACACACACACACACCAAATACACACACACACACCAAATACACACACACACACCAAATACACACACACACACCAAATACACACACACACACACACACACACACACCAAATACACACACACACACCAAATACACACACACACACCAAATACACACACACACACACACACACACACACACCAAATACACACACACACACACACACACACACACACACACACACACACACACACAGCGCTAGTCCCACTCCGTCGAATTTAGTCACTTGAGATTTTTTTAAAAGTAATTTTTTTAAAAAATCTTCAAAAAAAAACTTATAATTGTACTCTACATTAAATTACGTTTTGATACTAATTGGTGCATTATTTTCCAGACTCTTTCTGAAAGATTCTCGCCGTGTTCTGAAGATTCAAACAAAGACGCAAAAGACGACGACTCTAGTTCAACTGTAAGCGAAGCAACCCTAAAAGAGCAAGTAGGATTGTTCGAAAAAATCAACAAACTTAATAAACGTCTTTTAAAGGAAGAAGAAAATTTAGTACGGCTAGAAGCCAATATGAAAAAGTACCAAAAGAACGAAAAGAACAAGGAAGACGACGTCAGCGGAAGCCTGACGAAGCTTCGCACCGACATGATTAAAAGTTCTTGCGAAATGCAACACAACGAAATAGTCTTAGAAGAAACTTTAGAAAAATTAGAGAATAGAAGAATATTTTTAGAGAATTTACATAGAGAATTAGTCAATGAGGATCAGGAGCACGATATGCTTCAAGCGCTGTTGTTTACCAAAATGCAACAGTTTGAATTGGAGAAAAGAAAAAGTAAAACCCAATATGTTTACCAAACCAAAGAATTGTTGGATACCCTAGTATAGTAACTGTTCTATATTGTCTAAATTAATACCAAATATTGTGTACCTAAATAGCTTTGTTAACACTAGTAGTAAGTTCTTGTAAAATTAAATTTTGTTGATTTTTTTTGTAATATATATTTAAAAGAATTTAGTAATATTTGTGTAAATTATTACACGACTCCAATTTGAACTGTCCGCACCTGTCGACATTATCTGATAAAAGTAAATGTAGAAAAAAATATAAATATAGAAAAAAAGTACACAACTTTTGCATAAGGTAACAGACCTGTTATTCTAGATTAATTAACCAACACCTACAGGGTGTTACATTATTTTTGAGATCCAATGTATTAAACTTTTATCACTTTTAAGTAGGTACAGAGGCATTTTTATTGCACGATTTTTTATGTTTATAGTTTATTTTAAAACCTATTTCTTGTTAGTACATTAAAGTTAAACATTTTCTACTACTTGAAAAAAATCGGTTTTGAGTAAAGTAATTTTTTTAAATTTTAATTACAATGATTACCAACCAAGCCTAATTAAATTAAAGTATCCAAATGAACAGTAAACTTGTAAAAGTCGATATTTATATAATTTTTTAAATAGTACACCCTGTATATATTTTCAGTTTTTTAAATCTATTAAATTACAAATACAACCGTCAAAACCGCATAATTCTTTTTTTAAAAGTTCCAAAGTTACAGTGATTTGAAACTAAAATTATAAAAAAATTGTTTTTGTCAAAAAAGTAGTAGTTTTTTCTACCATTTATTGTTTTTAAATGTCATGAATTATTTTTCATTGTCATTGGTGAAAGTTGTTTATTGTAATTAGTTATTTATAAAATTTAAGTATGTTTACGAAACAGGAAAGATTAATAATGATTCTTATGATGAGAGGTAATGGTGAACGTAAAAAAACTAAATGAGGTAGCTTACTTATTTAATGATAAGTATTCAAATCGCAACCAAATTATCAAAACTACAGTTTAAAGGATTGTAAAACTTTTTGAAGAAGTGGGTTTAACTAAAAATCGCCTCAAAACTGGTCGAACAAAGACTGTAACTAATGATGAAAAATACTTGGAAGTGGTCAACCAAATTAGGAAATATGTTGTAGACATCACTGTAAAATTTCTGGCTAACTGCAGATACAAACATATTGGCAAAATTTTCATCTCTTGGTAGATTATTATTAGTGGAATATAATAATTTTATGATTGACATTTCAGCACTCTCACAAATCTTAACCACTCCAGAAGAAGAAACACGTAAGCCACCTGAAATTTATAAAACATTAAGACAGTTTGTGAAGTAATTAAAGAAAACAGGTTAAAATCATAAGGAAAAACTCCAATTTATTCACCTTTGTTTTTATGATATATTAATTTGAATGATTGATCATCAAGAACACCTACATCTGAACTTTGGCATGCAAAAAAAACAATCAGAACATTTCAGAGTTCTTTCCAACATTTTCCAACATATCCAGCAATATAAGTCACTACATTGCTGGAAAACAAATCAATGAATTTTGGGATCATATAGTAATCATAGTCTGTGAGTGCAGGTTCAACATCAAGACCATATTTCCTACAAAGGGATACATCAACAAATTCCTCAGGCGCCTTAAAAGTGGCACTTGTAACTGTGAGTACTGTAGTTGAATCCAATACTCTGCAGTTACCTCCTTGCCCAGAAATTCTTGAGTGCAATAATTTCCGGAATGATCTCATGAATTGCAAGCCTGTAGGATTGTTGTTCCATCCATTTCTGCTCCTAGAAAAATAACAGCATTGAACTCATTTATAAAAAAGGAATTACCAGCTAAATGTAACTCACAGAGCAGAAGAAAGTTTTTATATGATCTTAAGAAACTTTATATGCCAGAAGATATTTAAGATTTTCAGTTTTCACAAAATCATCAAAAATACCACAAATCGATAATGCAGAAATAGCAAAACCAATAAAAGGTGTTTTCTTAGGAGTCAGCCATAATGGTCTTCCAGTGATATCTGTGCACCTTAGTATGCAATCAATTGTTTCAACAATTATTGGTTGCCATTTCTCTTCATTTACAATTCTGAGAGTGGCCTCATAACCTTTTGCATGGGGATTTCTAGAATTGAGGATATAAAATAAGACATCAATTTTTCTAATGAAGTAGACAGTTGGTTATTTATAGAGTTTTTAATAAAGGACCAACTCATAATATTCCCCTCAGGATCTTTGATGTCACCCAGGCTGACCCAATTATTCCTCATTAATTTCAACATGTATGACATGCATCAAATATACAGTAAACTTTTAATTCAGCATTGGAGGGATGAGGAAACAAGGTTTTCATCTCATGAATATTATGGAAATTACATTCCAGTTCTCTCATCATAGTGAAATGTGTTGATGGTCCATCGCGTCACTGAAGTTATCTGTACTCCTATCTCATGCGAGAGAATAAAGCTATTTTTCACAATATTTGCTTTTTCTCTCCCAGACAAACTCTTGATGAAAAAGTAGGCAAATTGGTATCTTCCAGTGTTCTTGGTATGATACTACCATTAAAACAAGAATTTCTGTAGCTGGTTCAATTTCATCATTATCACTATGAGTTCCAACATCAATATAACCCCATAACTTTGTATCATCAAATTTAATTTGTTTTTTATTGACATTTCATTCAACATTAAATATTTATGTATTTATTATGTTAACATTAAAAGAACAAATGAGCTCTTTATTATTTGAGTATGCTTCATCAGATTCCAATTTCACGGCATCAAATGCTTGAGAAATCCTGGAGTGCAATCCACATTTTTTAACCATTTTCTGATAGTTGCTTGATGAGGCAAAGCAAGGTTAAACCTTTGTCTTACTTCTTCATAAGCTTTACATGAATAAAACTGAAGAGTAGCAGCAAATTCTCTCAATGCAGGGGGGTAAGTCTCATGGGTAATGGTGTTATTTTTGATGTTTTTTATATTTATAGACATAAGCAAGTTTGTCAAACTTTTGTGGAATTGTAGATAAACCTCAATATTAAAATCATTTCTTGTGAAAAATTATTTCACTATTGTAACCAACCTGTGGTTATGAATGGATATTATAAGCTTAACTCTGTTTCTCTTTGTGCTGCTATCAGTGCTTGTACTTTGACATGATTCCTCCAATTCTTTATAACTGAAAAATGCAAGAATCATGCCTACATACAAATATTAGTTTAATTTGAATATTCTCAACTAACCTGTTAGTATTTTGATTAGGATTTCTTTTTTTTTATATGCTCATTCTCAAAGGGCTATCATTAGTTGTTTGTGAGCTTGAAGAAACTTGAGAATCCTCCTTGCGCAAAGTAGAAGTACTTGGCTCTGGAGCCACAAAGCTGTCTTCTGACCTGTTTCCATTGTTTAGAAAAAGGGATGGTATTGCATTCAGATTCAATGCATTTTTTCCACAACGAATGTGGAAGTCGTCTGGTTTGAAATGTTTGGAACATACATTTGTATTCTTGGACCAAGTCCAATCTTCATCTCTCATGCCCAGGATTTTCAGCCATTCTTTCTCCAGTATCGCTCTAGGAAACCTTTTAACAGTACAATGAATAATGTTTATTTCAATGAGGATTTTATATTCCATTAATACTCACCGATGGAATGACACTTGATAGTTATTTTTTCGCTTGTTGAGACACCCTTTCACCATACAAGACATTTTCTCACGGTAGTGAACAGCACAACGGGATTAATGTAAAAATAGTTCACTCAACAGTTACTTCCAGAGATAAATACAATCTACACAGGAATTTGAAACTTCCTTCTATATCTATGATGTGACAAGAACTGGAAAATTATTTTCAACAGCAGAAAATATTCATAAATCAAACAAACATAACCTTGATATTCTCGGTTCTCGACTCGATATACATTATTGACTTTGACAGAACTGACAGAAGCGCCTTAACATGACTGCGTAGTCCTCGAAGCTCATTCTACTTCCTTTCTATATCTAAATTTAAAAAATGCGTGTTTATGGTTTGATAACGTGCGAATAATCATATATTATGATCTTGGAAAAATGGATTTTTTTTAAAATCACAGACGGACACATTTTATTTATGTATAGATAAGTAATTTTTATTATCTCTGAGTTTATAACAATACGTTATCCTTGCACCTTTCTAACAATTATTAAAATACAAGACCAAATTTAAATATTTCTTAAGTAATAATAATAATTGACAAATTCAGATTGGCATTATACCTTCTTATTATGTTAGCAACAATCACTGTCAGAATATTATTTTATCTTTTCACGTCATTTCTTCATTAACTTTTCACTAATTTAGTTTACCAAATTAAAAGTTTTCAACAACAAAATTTAAATGTGCATTAGTTTCTTATTTATGTCATTCTATACAGTGCGCAGAATTCTTCAACCAACGATTCCAAATCAATACCACTAGTGAATTGTGAAGTGTAACAACCTTGGAACAGAAAATTAAAGAAGACCAACAAGCTAAGAGTTTTTATCTTATAACTAACTACAGCAGTAAATCTCAGCAATGCCTGATCCATGCAAAGGTAGTGAAAAAAAAAGTAAGTATGTAGATTAATTTAAATATTTGGAAACTAATATTAAAATGTTAGGACTGTTAGGAATGTATAAAAAGTCTTTAAGTTACTTTAAAAGAATTATGGTTGGTAGCTTAATAATATAAATTAAAATGTCGAAAATTACTAAGTGAGAAAATATCTTATTTAATAAATATATAGTGGTGTTAATTTAAAAAAAATCGTAGAATATCTTTTAAAATGTTGTAATAGAATTTTTTTTAAAACGTAATAAAAAAAGTGAGAACTATTATGACCTAAAAGTAAACTTAATAATCGTTTAGGTTCCAATTACCATAATTAATAGAAAAGTTCAAAAACAACCCCCTGCTTGTAAAACGATTAAAAGTTCTGCGAAATATATTAATGGCATTTTTTCAATGCTGACTCCTCTGTTTTATTAATAATTTACCTGACAACATAAAAAAAACATATTTATTTTAAAGTTAATGCATTTACATAGCTACATACATATAGTCACGCCTTTTTTCAGTAGGAGTAGGCAGAGACCACTTTATTTCACTTGCTACGGCTCTTACCGACATCTCTTACTTCTACTTTCAACAGCGCTTTCATACATGCTCGTCGGTTTTTACACACATCTTTTGCTTTCTCTACTTTCATCAGTGCTCTCATACATGCTCGTCGGTTGTTGGTACTTTAAACCTGGCCTTTCCTCAAAACAATTTCAATTTGATCGAGATTGTTTGCATAAGGCGATCTTTACTGACTTGCCTATTCACAATCGCCTTATAAATCTGTTTCGTTATTCTTCTTTTAACCATTTTCTCTATGTATTTAAACCATCTAAGTATTTCTTTATCCATCCATCACACCACAGTGTTCCCTTACATTCCCCCACTTTATCCATCATTTAACATTTACTTTATTAAATTAGTGTAGGAACCAGCACTCCTTTATGCTTAGCCAGTCGTGCCTTTTTTGGCAAATTATGACGGCTTATAAAGTTATGCAGAGCCCCATTTATTTGTTACCCTACCAAAACACCGATATCACAGTCATACTTTTAGTCTTTCGTTAACTTTTAACCCAATAATACAAACTCTTTCACTTGTTCCACTCTTTTTGCTTTAATCAGCACCTCGCAGTTTGTCATGATTTCTTCTTTTGATTTTTAGTGCAACATGCATAATATTAACCATCGCCTGCAAGTTCTCCCCAGATGATGCTAATATGACCTGTCTAACACATTTTTCGATGTTAAACCAGTCTGTGTGAGCTTCGTTTATCCTGACACAAGCTCTGGAATCCTCGTAAAGTGATTTCAGCGTCCGTATTAAACTATCGCACACTGCATACATAGACAATATCGACCACAATTCATTCCTAATCACTCTGTCATTGGCCTTTTCCAAATCTACTGTTTCATTCATACATACATATAGTCACGCCTTTTTTCCGTAAGGTTAGACAGAGACCACTTCATTCCACATACACACATCTTTCGCTTCTGCTACTTTTATCAGTACTCTCATACATGCTGGTCGGTTGTTGGTACTCTTGACCTGGCCTGTCTTCAAAACAATGTCAATCTGATCGAGATATGTTTGCCGAGGTCGACCTCTACTGACTTGCCCATTCAAACTCGTCAATCTTTTTTTATTCATCCCTTCTACGTGTCCAAACCATCTAATTATAATATTTTATCTGAAAACATGACAAAAATATATTTATTCCAAAAATTAATCGTTTGCAGTACTTAATGGACCTACAGTGTATACTATTTATTTTATATAATAAATAAACACCCCAATGTGGTAAATTTTAACGAAAGAATTTTTGACGTCAAACTTTTTCTAAAAATGATTTATAGGAAACATTATCAGAATAAATACATATCTATCTTGCTAAAAACATTATTATCCTTATCTGGTGTGTTTAAGAATCTCAAATATTTACAACTTTTGCTAACAATGGTTATTGTGATCCTACTAAATCAGTGGTGTAGCATTTGTGGCATTTAAAAATATATAAAATAATCTGATAAATAATCGTGCATTATCCCATTTCGGGTGATATGCAGATTCTTATTAAGTAAAAGAAAGAATTATTAAATTTATCCATTTGACGTGACCTCCTATGGACCGGTTTCGGGGTGTTGCCCCTCATCAGCATAGGATAGGTCTTGGCAAACACAACTTTGCCCTTCGAAGAGACAACTCAATAATCCTCACCTATACCAGGTACATATGAAGGACTAGACGAAAAACGCAAGACACGACATCTATACCTTTTAACAAGCACCACCCTGTAAAAATAGCTTCTAAATGGAAGTAATAAAATATAAATATTATAGAAAACTATAACAATATTCTTGACAGCTAAATAAGAATTAAACATGTAAAACGAATTTTTAAGGAACCAGCTAATTTCGTCGTATTTTAACCTATACTATAGGTAAATGTGGGTCAATTATGTAATCAGAAAACAACTACACTCCTAGCTATATGCCTACGACGAGCATTGAATCTAATTAATAATCGTGCATTATCCCATTTTATTAAACATGTACATAAAACGATGTTGGATTTTTTTTAGATACTGTATGAAGAAAAAATTTAAAGTACATGATATCCGGGTACTGAATAATATAAGATATTTTGTCAAATAACATTTCTTCTATTTTATACAGTTTATTGACAATGGGTGTCACCTTTATCTTTTTTTTTTGTTATATTCACATATTTAGTAGACAATAGAATTGTTCCAAACTGAAGCGTTTTTACAGAAATTGGGATCGTTTCGATCTAATTTATGCGCATGCGTTAACTTCCTCAAGTAATACTAGAACATCTGAATGTAGAACATTTTTGTGACAATTTTATGTAGTTGACTACCAACCCAATTACTCAAAGTCCAATAAAAAAAGTGGCAACGACAGCTGATAATGTAGGTACCCAATGCGCATGTCATTCCGAACAGTTTCTACATTTGACTTTACATCGAGATTACCGTTTAGAAACTGTTTAAAAAACGATCCCAATTTTGGTTGGCATGGAAAAAAGAGTCTTCCCATAAACCGTCAATGCACGGCTATATTTGTAAATTGTAGCGGGTGTCGTAAAGGCTATGCAGCCTCTTAAGCACATCGACCTATCAGATCTCTTGTGCATAACCCTTAATCTATACAAGGCCTTGGATTCCAAGACTAGTACAAAGTTTATCAGTTTCCTGGGAGCTAAGATCCTGACATCAAAGGGCTTTAAAAAATTTAATATAAATTAATATTTTATATAAATTTAATTATCGTTTCTGTCAATAATTTTCATTAATCATTTTCCTAGTTCTCGAGTTATTACCAGAAATGTTTAGAAAAAATAGAGTGTAAACAAAATAAATAAAACAAATGCACAACCAAAAAGAAAAAAATACTGAGCCAATATGAAGCAAAAGGCCACTGCCCATTAGGCCAAAACAGTCACAAACATGGTTTCCGATCTATATAATAGGACCATAGAAATAATAAGCTTCTACCTACACCCCTGGTTAACAATACCTGTAATTAAGTTTATAACGTATTTTTTAATGGTACAAGATTTAACTAAAAGCAAGATTTGAAGCATCTTCTTCGCACACTGTGACACTGCATGATTTTCTGAACGTTAGCATGAGAGTGGTTTTGGTGTGGTTTATTTTCTTGTTTTTTTTTTCGTCAGTTTTTGGTGCAATATTAGGTAAGTCAATTTTTGTTTCAATTTAAATCAAATAAATGTATTTAGACTTAAAATCATTACGAAACCAATGAAAATAAATTTTATGGAATAAGAAATTAAATTTAGAGTAAATAATTAAACTATTGTTAATATTTACGTAGATTCTTGTGTATCGAGTGGATACATTTGTAAAATAGAGACTAGGAAGCAGTTAGGTTAATATCTATAAAATTTTCATCAAAAATCAAAACCATTTAGATTTTGCCACGAATTAATAAAAAGTCTTAAATTAAAACTTACTAATATTATCTATAATTTATCATGAAAATGTTGTTGTTTACAGGTACATCAAATCTACAAGCACCTGAAATACAATCCACTACCAATCCTAAGTTTCGATATTTTGCAGGAAAAGTAAAATGCAAAAACGGCTACATAAGCTTCCGGGGAAAATGTCTGGAATCATTTTAAGGCAGTATGGAATTTTTTTCAACATTAAATGAGAGCATTTACTACGCAAACAGACCTCACAAGCCATTCATGTATTATTATATTATAGTTCAAAATCATGATGTAACTTAAGTTCGTCGCCTTCAAATATATTTGTTATAATCCGACCAAACTTTTAAATATTTTAAAATTATTATTAAAACCATTCAGAACATGTTGGACTATGTGACTTAATTAAACAAATGCTTTTGTCTGATGCAAATAACACAACATAATAACATTTTTAATTAAATATTTTTTCATTACAATGCCTTTATTAATAATACTTTTTAAAATTCAAAGGAAGACCACGAACTTAATTTCATTACTGTTTTAAATTTAACATTTAAGTACAATAATTTTTGTTCAACGGATATTATGTAGAGTACCTTATTGTAGTTGTTTTATTTATGTATACAACACTTGATAAACATTGACCAAGAAGTTTAATTATTTAGGGTGTTAATTTGAAACCTTTTTACCCTTAATATCTTTCTTTCGGTAAATAATATGAAAAATCAATAAACGGGTCAATTTTATTTTTAAGGGGGACACTTTCAATGAATATTGTTAGCTATCGTGGTTCAACTTCTTAAATGGTAAGGTGGATCAAGAGACACATCCTTTTAATAGTCGTTTATTTCTCTTTCCAATGGTACCCTGACTTATTTTTTTATCATTAAGACAGCTGATGAAAAAACCTCTCCAGAAGAGGGTAGACGAACTCTGGACAATGAACCGAAGTAGGCTAAGCAGCACTCTTGGCCTGCTTACTGGCCACATCGGACTAAGGGCGCATCTCTTCAAACTTAAGCTGGCGGCTGAGAAAAGCTGCCGACTATGCGGCGAAGAGGAAGAAAGCAGCATACACATTCTGTGTTGATGCCCGATGCTAGCGGTGTACAGGTACCAAACCTGGAGCCGCATGATAATGGGTCCAAGTGATCTAAATGAAACTGGGCCAACAGAAACCCTGCGGTTTGCCAAAACCAGCGAACTGGAATTTTGATGCCCTGAAGACACAGCGGTAGTCACAGAGGATCATAAGATCTAGGTAATATAGGTGCCTATACTAATGGTCCAACCGCAAGAATGTAATGTAATGTAGTTTCCGAAAAATAGCGTTTCAAACTTACAGAATTACTTAGAGTAATGGTTGCATGGTTTTCAGACTATTATTTAAACAAAAATTATTATATTAAGTCTTCTTTTAGTAGAGTGGTAAAAGCTGGACCTGAGACAAAGTTCGTGGACCCAAAGCCAGCTTTAGGGATTCCCCTCTGTGTAAGCAAAAGGGAAACCCGGGGCTGGCTTAGGTACCAGAACTTAATAAACTGTAACATATAAACTAGCTACAAGTGTAGACAAGCAAGGTTCCTTCATAGGAGAGTCGTCCCGGGTACCCTTAAATACCACAAGCACAACCTGGAGTTGGCCAACAGCCCTAATTGAATGTCCAGCCTCCATATCCTTGGCCAATGCCCAGCGTAAGCCAGACTAAGGCTACTTTGCTTGGCTCAGCTTCACTTGATCCCGAACAACTCAGGCTATGTGCTACTAGTATTTGCGGGATTCTAAAGGAACCACCCTCCCGTTTATTATTATTATCAACAGTATTAACAGCTTTGTCAGAAATATCAGACGTTTTAAAATTTATATACGTGGTTCAACTGTTCCAGGAAGGTTAAAAGATCTTGCCCTTTTAAACGTTTATAGAAGCACAAAGGTGTTAAATTACTTTGAGCAAGAAATACGTAGAAATATTGAGCTAATATTGGATATATTGACTGTTTTAAAAATAAAACGGGTTTTTTTGTTTATGTTAAGCCTGTTTTATTTTCCTTTAAAACCTACTTATTTACAAATAATAATTATTTTATTGAACCATTAAAATTTTTTACCAGCAGCTGCTCTAGTAGCCCCCACAATTATTCTAACACCCTTTAACTTTGCGTTACAGAGCAAATAAGGTGACCTATGTCTTCTTATGGTAAGATTTCTCAGACCTTTTGCACACAGTATCTTAGATCGTCCAGATTTGCTAGAGGTTACGATAATTGCTGAAGATCTCTTCCAAATGTAATCCCATACTTGCTCTTTTGGTAAGAATTGGAAGACCTTGCCGGCTAGACTAGTGTTTCTACACAAGCACTATCTAGTTGTTTGATGGGCAGTGATGTTGAAAAATGACTTTTAAAATTGTATTGACATCTGGGAGAACAAAGGGTTGCAGGATGTTAGTAATATACTTTTCTGCTCTTCATAAACATACTGTACCTTAATTCATGACACAATGACCACCGGAGATAAAGCCTTTAGCCTTAAAACCAGTTGTTTCTGCTTTAACCCCCTAAATAGAATCTAAATTCACCGCCACCACATAAGTAGATAGAGTTTCGTTCTGCACATCTCTAGATACACAATTTTAAGCAACGAGTCCAAAGTAAAAGGCAACACACAAAACGGACGGTAAGTTCGAAGCTCCATGGCAGGCAACCTTCAGTTAAGAGTCCATTTGGCCACCATACGGCTTGTTGCAGCAAGAAAACCTTTACAATTACCAAATATTTTTATTTTGGTTTCATTAAGCCATCAATCTTGTTAGCGTTGGTAATTTCCCTGTAAGGTTCTAGGACAAGAAACTCTTTAACGTTCATAATTGTGGTTATTGGATCGTCTTCTTGTTATTATATATTATATCGTAATATCCTTAATAAAAGTATATATAACTTTATGAAACTATTTTATTACTTTAAACTACACAAAATATATCTTACAAAATCAAAACCGATATTTTTATATCTGACAATGACAGACTAGTATTAGAATTGTATAGAGAATAGTGAAGTGAACACCACATGGAAGTCCACTTCTGTAGTTAATAGGTAACAAGTTTGTAGCTCTTTCAATACTTCTCCATACTCTCATGACAGTCGCTGCAGCAATTTTTAACCTTTGGACGATTTCTTTAAACTTAATTCTGCGTCTTTTATACCAACCATGCCACCCTTCTCTCTTCAAAGTAGTTTAAATACGTAAAGGCATAAAACATTTTAAAGTTTTGTTAAAATGTCTAGAACTGGTAGGTACACACCACTGTATTATCGACAAGTAGAGTAAATATTAAAAACAACCTGCTTCTTGTAAAGTTAAAAAAATATGGTAAAAGTAAATTTTTTTTCAGAAGAATGCTGTCAGACTTCCTGCAAGTGCAGTTCAGACTGTAAGTGCGACAAAGACTGTCCTTGTGAAAAAGGTAATTAATATTAAAACTTTTATATGGAAGTTAATTTTTAATAAAGTAACAATAACTGTAGATAATCAATTTTTACCTAGCTTAATTTTTAAAACTATTAGGTACGTTTTTTGTGTTTAATACAAATATTGCACTATTTAAAGTAACCCCTAGACGGTCAATATTATTGATCAATATGCATTGATCAAAACGTAAATGCTTAAGGCTACATTGATCGTTTGAAGCTCTTCTAAACCTAACAAAAAAATACTAAGCTTCTTTAACGCATTACCAAAAAAAGGTAATTGATCATTTTTTTTTAAATCGTACCTTTTTTTGTGGAGAACAAGAATCCGATGACGGAAAGCCTTTTTTTTTTTGTTTAAACATAAAATAACAGACATTAATAGGTGTGACCAATTCCAGCAAATTTTGAGCGATCCACATGGACTTTAGACTCACTCACGAAAATCTTTAGTATAATGTTTACCATAATTACCAAAATTACTTTAAACTACATTAATTTGCTTCCAAAAATTTTATGCAAAGATTGTCGGTGCAGCATTAAGAAAAATCAATATAACACATAATAATTATTATATTTTTATTATCAAAATTACTTTAGACTTAGACTCAATTAATTTGCTCCTCTTTATGAAAATCTTAAAGTAAAATATTTACTGTCGCCAAAATTAATAGACTTAATTAATTTTGATGAAAATCTTTAGCAAAATATTTATTATTACAAATTATTTTAATCTACATTAATTTGCTTTTGTCATAAAAAAAAAGGTGTTTCTAAATTTATGCAAAAAAATTTAAAAGGTGATTGCCCGTAGAAATTATAATGGATCTCAGCTTACCCACTTTCGAGATATTACCCCTAAATAAAGATGAGAGATGAGATAGCAAAGTTTTGTGATCACATATCGCACCACTTCTTTTTAAATTTTATTCTTTTTAATTTTAATCCCTTTGCGATCCCGATGGCTTGACACTGTTTCGTCCCGGGCAAAATCCACTTCCCTTCCAAGGCACAGCGGCTGGCCTGCAATTAT